>CM031377.1:53852158-54377607 GCA_018208015.1 Medicago ruthenica | reverse complement strand
GACTTGTCACAAGTGCCAGATTTACGCCGACAAAGTGCATGTACCACCAACTCCACTGAACGTCATGACTTCACCTTGGCCGTTCTCTATGTGGGGCATAGACATGATTGGAATGATCGAGCCCAAAGCGTCAAATGGACATCGCTTCATCCTCGTTGCCATCGACTACTTCACCAAATGGGTAGAAGCAGCTTCGTATGCAAACGTAACCAAACAAGTGGTAGCCCGATTCATCAAGAAGGAAATCATTTGCCGTTATGGTACTCCCCACAAAATCATCACCGATAATGGGGCAAACCTGAACAACAAGACAATGAAGGAGTTGTGCAAAGATTTCAAGATTGAGCACCATAATTCCTCCCCTTACCGACCAAAGATGAACGGTGCGGTAGAAGCAGCCAATAAGAACATAAAGAAGATCATCCAAAGATGGTGACAACATATAAGGATTGGCATGAGATGCTTCCCTTTGCGCTACATGGCTACAGAACAGCCATTCGCACTTCAACTGGGGCAACCCCCTTCTCCTTAGTATACGGTATGGAAGCTGTTCTCCCCGTAGAGGTGGAAATTCCTTCGTTAAGGGTCTTGATGGAAACCAAGCTAGAAGAAGCTGAATGGGTCCAAACAAGGTTCGACCAACTGAATCTCATAGAGGAGAAGCGTCTGACGGCAATATGTCACGGACAACTCTATCAAAGGAGGCTCAAGAGAGCATTCGACAAGAAGGTCCGTCCTCGAGAGTTTAAAGAAGGAGACCTAGTACTCAAGAAGATATTACCTATCCACAAAGATCCCCGAGGGAAGTGGACTCCCAGCTATGATGGGCCGTACGTAGTAAAGAAAGCTTTCTCAGGCGGAACCCTGATCATCACCACTATGGACGGAGAAGAGTTCCCACTCTTAATAAACTCCGATGCAGTCAAGAGGTATTATGCCTAAAAAAGGAAAAAAAAAAGAGAAAGAAGCTCGCTAAATCGAAAACCTGAAAGGGCGGTTTAGGCAATAGAGAGCGTCCTGCTAGATTGAAAACCTGAAAAAAGGCGGTCTAGGCAAAAATTAAGGACATCAAAAAAGGAAATACACCCCGGTGGATTGAAAACTCGAAAGAGCGGTCCAGGCAAAAGTTAGGGGTTAACAAAAAAAAAGGAAAGGCAATGACTGCAGCATCCAAGCTCCGGACAAGATTCAAGAGGAGAGGAATCGGTCTCGTCAACATCTTCCAACAAACAAAAATCTCGAAGTCATAAGGGAATAGAATGTGTTGTGCCAAAACCAACAATTTTCTTTTTGCTTTTTCTTGTCTTTCTCTATCTCACTTCTCACTTTGTGTATTTTTACCCATTCAAGAGGTCAAATCTGCATTGAATAAATTTCCTTTTTTGTTATTTATGTTCTCAGTAGCGCATAAATTTTGTTTTATTCATGATGAAAATGCTTTAAACATGGGAAATAAACAAAAGAATTTTCTTCCAAAAAAAAAAAGAGAAAAAAAACAAACAAACATTGCTTTATTTTGAATCTTCGTGAATTCTGAAAGAATTGCGGTAATTCCTACCAAAATATTGCACCAAAGGACTTATGCTCCTTAGCAAAGGCAAGTGCGTAACTCACGGCACGCGGAGCGCAAAAACCCCCAAGGGTTAGGAGGAGCAAAATTCCCCAGTAAACACCCTAAACATCCAAACACCAACCAAGGCTGGATATCGATCATGCTTCCAAAATGATCCTTATATCCCCATAAGCCAAACCTCATTGATATTCCCCAGGGAGTCTCAACCCCAAACAAAAGTCCAATCATTATTGGCAAACCCACACAAATCTTCGGGCTTAGGCTCGAACTACACCGGTTTTGATCCCATTTGGGTATGCAGGCAAAGGACCTTGTCCTTCCAAACCGACCAACCAAAAACACAAAAAGAGAGCCCAATCGTCATTGGCACAACCACAACCAAGACCGACTTTGCTCGGCACCCCACCAACATCCCACACAGCATGCATATACAAATTATTCGCCACATGCATTTCATTTCATAAATCATGCATCCTCAACAAGGATTCTCCAGTGAGTATCACATATTCACCAACATCCATCAACATTCAACCAGGGGCACCTATTTAGGGTAAGACCGCAGCTCGTTAGGAATCGATATTCAGTGACAGTGCCTGAATAAGATCACCTAGCTTAGGTATCGACCTCTAGAAGCAGTACCTAGAGTAGATCACCTCCCCCAGTGTATCGACCTTCAGCGTTAGCGGCTGAATAAGATCACAGCTCGTTAGGAATCGACATTCAGTGACAGTGCCTGAATAAGATCACCTAGCTTAGGTATCGACCTCTAGAAGCAGTACCTAGAGTAGATCACCTCCCCCAGTGTATCGACCTTCAGTGTTAGCGGCTGAATAAGATCACAGCTCGTTAGGAATCGACATTCAGTGACAGTGCCTGAATAAGATCACCTAGCTTAGGTATCGACCTCTAGAAGCAGTACCTAGAGTAGATCACCTCCCCCAGTGTATCGACCTTCAGTGTTAGCGGCTGAATAAGATCACAGCTCGTTAGGAATCGACATTCAGTGACAGTGCCTGAATAAGATCACCTAGCTTAGGTATCGACCTCTAGAAGCAGTACCTAGATAAGATAACCTACCTCAATGTTCCACCTCTAGTGACATCCTAGAGTAGATCACCTCCATCTTATGTTCCACCTCTAGTGACATCCTAGAGTAGATCACTTCCATCTTAGGTATCGACCTCTAGTGACATCCTAGAGTAGATCACCTCCCTCAACGTTCCACCTCTAGAAGTAGTGCCTAGAGTAAATCACCATCCTCAGGAATCGACCTCTAGTGACATCCTAGAGTAGATTACCTTCATTCCCCAGTGGATCTACCTCCAGTGTTAGCGGCTGGATACGATCAACCTTTACCAACCATTGCATTTGCATTTCGCGAAGGACAAAATTCGGGTCCTTTCTTTTTTACTTAATTGATCTTCGCAAAGAGTTCATGAGATGCCCTCGGCACTCACGCACTCTATGCGAAGACACAATTAAGTAGGGGCAGCTGTAGTACCCTAATTTTGTCCTAAGCATTTTAAAACAAAAATCAAAAAAATCAAAGAGGGGAAAAAGTCAAAAGTCAACAAAAGTCAACAGAAAAGTCAACATTTCAAAATTGAGGACTTCGCACTACGAAGGTCACTTCGCACTGCGAAGTCTGCGATTTTTCTGCAGATTTTTGGTTTCTTTGATTTAATTCCAGAATTTGTTGCATATCATTTCCCTAATTATTTTAAGTAGCATTCATGGCTAATTGGGCCAAGCAAAACCAGAATTGAAGGACTTGCCATTAATGCCAAGGTTGGAAGCTTTTTCTTCCAACCTAGCATGTGACAAGCAAGTGGGCTTGCCCTTGGGCAGCTCTAGTCCCTCCCATGTGACCTGCTAACCACCACAAGGTTGCCAGCCACCTGCTTGAGGACTTTCCTCCTGCTTGCTCCCCCCAAAACCAGTCAAAACCAGCTGGATTTTTCACTTGAAAAGCCATGAGTGCCTACTCTGTTTTGCAGCAGCTTTTCACCCTCTCACACCAGCCAATTATAGCCTTTTTCATCCCTCAATCTCTGCACATTACAGTGCACGTTTTCATTGATCAACCATTGAGATTGCAAGGATTGATCCCCAAGCATTAGCCAATTGCAATTCAGCTTTGTTCTTCATCATTACCTTCTAGAATTGGTTGAATTTGTGGCTGAAATCAGGCTGAGTCTTGCCCCTTGGTACAAGGCAAGGTTGCCTCTATCCATTAGCATTTAATGCAAAAGGATCCAGCTTGATCTTAGCCACAAATCAGCTGAATTTTGGGATTGTGTAATGATGAAAAAGATTTGGTTTTGGCCTATAAATAGAAGGCAATGCCCAAGGATTCAAACACAATTAACACAACATTTCAAGAGCAGAAACTCTACTCATTTTAGCTTACAAACCCTCACAAACAACCAGAAAAAACCAATCCAACACAAAGCTTTCCAAAGTTCCAAAACCATCACCAAATATTCAAACCTCTTGCAAAATCCTTCAACCAAATCAAATCAAGTGCAGCTGGAGCTTTGCTTAGGAGTTCTGTAAGTTTCTAAGGCTTTATATTGCATTTACAATTGTGTTTGCATAGCTATTTTGGTTCAAAACCATTTGATTCTAAAAAACCCCTTTTGAATTTCAAAGAAATCCCAAGGTTTTCAAAACATCAAAACTGGTTTGTCCAGCCTTTTTTACCCCAAAAACTCAAAGTTTTTCACCCACCTATAAGGTCCTGAGTGTGTTCAGAAGTTGTTTCTGAACAAAAGTTCAGAAACAGCTTCTGAACCCAAAATTTCGCATGCTTCGCAGTGCGAAGTCATGGTCGCAGTGCGACCATGACAGAACTCAGAATCTGAGTTTTTGTGTCAAAATGACCAATTTTTGAGGTTCTAGCCCCAGAGCTCAGAACCTAAGAGTTTTTAAACCCATGTTCTTCAAACCATAACAAGGATTTTGCATAATTTTGACAAAATCACAAGTTCGTATGACCATTTTGTGGATAACTTGCAAAGCAAGTTATGTTCCCAAACTTTCAAAACCACATGAACAAACAAGCTATGTTCATCATTTCAATCTAAACTTGAACAATAAATATTGTTCATGATGTTCAAAATTCAAAAATGAACATACACCGTTTACGTTCGCATTTTCGCAAAATGAGACGAACTTGCGCGTTTTTCTAGCAAATTTGCTAAACCTTCCCATTTTGGGTTTTCAAACCAAATGTTTTGACATACCTTGGGATTTCTAAAGGATTCAACCCAAAAACATGAATGAAAAAGGGATGGTGTGACGTATGTCTCTCCATCGCCCCGATTGTACGAATGCGTGACGTATGTCTCGTCGTTCGGACAATCGTCATTCCTTTTCCAAAATGAACAACCCTAACCAAACCAAAACTTGGCCCCTCGTGGTCAATCCAAACCTTTTGGTCCCCCGTGGCCATTAGACTCACCCCCCGACTCTTCGGAGTCCACTCGGTCAATGATTGACTTGTATGAGTCCATTGTACCTCTCTCGGTCCCATAGCGACCAATTCAACCCTTTACCCTAACGGACGTACCTTTTAACAATTCTAATGTGATTCACGAACAAACGCTTAATAAGTCTCCCAAGCGCGAGCATACAAGCTATACGCTTAATAAGTCTCCCGAGCGCGAGCATACAAGCTACGTTTTAATCGCAAGAATTCGGTTAAAACATCGTCCATTTAAAAACAACCAACACATGTACGTTTTTCTACAAAGAACTACGTACGCTTTGAATTCTCCGACTACCGGGAGATACGTAGGAGCAAGATCGACATCTTGTCAAGCGCAATAATAAAAAAAACTTTTTTCTTTCGTTTGTTTTTATCTCTTTTCCCCCCTTTATTATGTTTTTAACATAAATGAACATGCACGCAAAATATTAAAAAAAAACAATTCAAGCTTTGACCAAATAGAAGGTTCCCGTTGAGTACAACGGACGTGAGGGGTGCTAATACCTTCCCCTTGCGTAACCGACTCCCGAACCCGACAATGGTTACGATGACCAATCCTTATCCTCATCGTCAAAGGGTTTTATTATCGTTTCCCTTTAAACAAAAAAAAACTTAAGGGTTTATCAACGTTCCCTTTACACAAAAACTTTGGTGGCGGCTTCACAAAGGCCCTCCGAGCGTTTGCGGACGACCTCGGAGGATTTGCGCGTCTTTTTCCCGAGGAAAAAAACGAGGTGCGCACAGATCACACAGAGTTTTGTATGCTCCGATTAAGTCCAATCTAATACCCATCAAGACATCAGACTTTGATCACACAGAAGTTTGCAAGCTCCGATTAAGACCAGTCTGATATCCCATCAGTTCTAATAAGATTAACATTGAAGCTCAATATTTTTCATTTTCAATTTTATAACATAAAAACTTTACAGAAAAATAAAAGGTTTCCTTAGATTCTGTTCTGGATCAGTGTTCAAATACTTTCTTCTACTCCCCTTTTTGTCATCAACAACAATAGTTTATGCAAGTTAATGAGAAAAACAAGCATAAACAAAATTAGGAGTGAAGATTTAAGAGTACAACACAAATGTTCAAGGAAAGTGCAAACACATAAAATAAAATCACAATCAAAATCCTTTAGCAGTCAGCATTTAAATCAGCTTCTTGACATTATCATTTGTTTCTTCTGAAGCTTCTTCCACCTTTGTCTGAGCTACAGTCAGAGTCTCCATTTTTGCGTCCAATCTCTCCTGTGATTCCTTCAAAGATGATATGTCACTCATCATCTGCTTTTCGCTTTCCTCATGTCTTGCTAGCCTTTCTTCACCAGTCATATTACTTCTGACACTCGCAACTTGGATCACCATTACAAGTTGCTAAATCTCCAGACAGATTGCAGAGATTGAGTTGTGGTAAGAGGGAGTTCAGTAGTTACTTCTGCATGTTCAATAGATACTTCTGCTGGATCTTCTTCAGGTGCAGCTTCTAGTGCATTTCTTCTGAGGTACATAGGTTCCATCACTTTCCTAACATCTTCCAACCATTTCAAATGATTCCTTGTCAGATGGCAATTCAGTTGATGCTTCAAGTGGACAATAGTTGCAAAAATATACAAATTCATGGCTTCTGCCAAATATCTTTCAGGCCCTTGCACAAATACTATTGAATATTTCTTTAAGGTCATTTGTGGTGGTAGAGGGGAAAAACTAGCATGGACTACTCATTCTTTCCAAGACTTGTTGGTCATTGTTATGCACACGGGGTGGTCCCAGGTATTGATCATCTTCAGATGCTTCTGGCAGAGCATCTGTCTCAACTTGAGAAAGTTGGATGTTTTTGTTTAGTTCAACGGTGTCAATTACAATATGGTTGGGCTTTTCTGAGACGACGTGAGCATCTTCAATAGAATTATTGATACTTACTACATATGCCGCCCAAGCATCAAGATAGGACATAATGGAGTTTGGATTTGGTGGTGATGAGGGTGGACAATTTTGTGTGGTTTCTTGAGGGGTTTAGGGTGATGGTGAGATATGACTGGTATGATGATCACTGTCAGAATGTCTGGTAGGATTGCCAACATTCTGAGGGATTATTTGAGGTGATGATGGTGGGAAAATGATGATGGAGGACGGGTTTGGAGAATTATCAACACTGTCAATTCTTAAATTGAGATCAATACCTCGTGGGGTCTGTGATTTTTCTTCTGCATTTACTTTTGGCAATTGCTTTCTGCCAGTAACTTCTTATAAGTTTCCATCAAGTTCTTCTGTTGTGATCAAGCCAACCTTCACAGCTTCCTTTTCAGCTAATTCTGACAATGATTGAGCGTGCTCTAAAGCCTTTACCAGCTTCTCTTTAGGCATCTCTTTGGCGAGTTGTGAGAGCTTATGAGACACAGCCACAAGGGTGTCAGATTTTGTTTCTGATCTTGAGTTGGTGAGAATCAACTTTCTGGCCCTTTTTTATTTTCTCGTGGCTTTCTCAACAACTTTTCTTTTTTCTCCAGAGGTTGCTTGAGTTGTCTCCTTTGTAGTGCCACCACTTCTGGTCTTTGACTCCTTGATCTCTACTCCGTTAGAGATCTCTTGTACCTCTTTTTGAACTTCCATTTTCTTGCTTCTTTTCTTAGACGAGGGTGTGTCACCTATGGATGCGTTGCTGGATGCTTTCCTTTTCTTCTTCTTCCCATCACATACTTCTAGTGCTTCAGGAATAGTTTCTAGATCAATTTATGCATCAAAGTCTGTCATGGTTGTCCTTACCACATCTGCTAGCTCTTGTGCACTTAACTCCTTGGTGATTGAGGGAAATTCCTAAATTAGAGGACTTTTTCCTTTCTGGATGGTGATGCCAGCAGATTTCTGTAAATCCTTCTTGGGTATAATCAGCATTCCCATAGAAGTTTTGCAGTCATAACATGTCCAAACTCCAGCCCAAAGTCACTATAGCATAGATTTTCCAGCTTCTGGATAATCTTGCTTTAATGAAAGAGACAGATGTAGGCAGCCAGATTGATCTTATTACCCTTGTTGAGTTGTAGCAGCATTGCTTTGTGACTCCAACTAGGTTGATCAATACTTCCTACCTTAGGAAGGATGTATTGAATGAAAAATTTGAACATAATCATTTCCATTTCATGCATATAAGTTGTTGTAAGAACCTTTTCTTCTTTATCATATTTGTCTTCTCCCTCCATTTTCTTGTATAGTGTGCTCTTGATTTCTTTCCCAAATTATGAAATGATGACATCCCTATTGACTTCATAGAATCCTGAATTATGCAATCCAGGCAGCTTAGCTATGGTAGATTGAGTAATGGAAATCTCAATTCCTAAATAGATGACTTAACTTTTATTTCTTGTTGATTATCAGTAGCCTTTACGACCTCCGCTCTGACCCAAAAATCTTTTATTAATCTTGTGTAGCATGGCCCATTTAGAACATTAAAGAGACCCATCCATCCCATCTTTTCAAACTTCTCCTTCATGTTGAACCCATTTAGTGTAAACGAGTCAAAATCCGCGATTTGCTCCTTAATTAACTTGAGTTCCCTTTCTTGAATCCTCATAGTTCTTCCTTTAAGAGAGGTTGAAACTTGTCCAGATGTTGATGTTGTTGAGGCCATGATTCTGATGTATATGGTTTTTCAAAGAATTTGATTTTGAAAGAGGGTTGTTTTCTTTTGGAGGGTTTTTGGGAACAAGGTTATGTGATGTGATAGTGCAGGTGTGTGATTTTGGTAAAAGTTGTTTTGCGTAAGCTTTTCAATTAAAAAAACTTTCAGAGTACAAAACATGCAATGATAACAGTTAAGGGCATTAATGACAAAGAGGGGTGAGAAATTCCAGTAATTGAGACAGAGACCTTACAGCCTTTTATAGTTACCGTCCAATAGTTAAGATACATGTCAGATATAACTTTGCTTTTAATGGCATGTAGGTGGGCCAAATGTTAATGAAGTAAATGAACAGCTTTTCTGTTTAAGTGACACGTCAGAGCTTGTTTTATCTTTTTTTGAAATTTCAAAGATTCTGATTGAAAAACTTTCGAGAGCTAATTAGATTCTTAGTTCCACTGTACCTTAAATGTTGAAGAGTAACTTCAGAAACTTATCATACCTTCGCAAGGATTTAGTCAATCTTATTTTTTTTTAAAGATCTTATTCTGATCAGTCATTTGATCATTTATTTTCTTCTTAACTCAACCTACTTTAGAGTATATGTCTTTTGTGTACCTGCAAATTCTTTTCAACTAGCTTTGATATTCTTATCAAGCTGTATTGTTGGTTAAAAAAAATGTACATATGCAAGTGAATTCCTCAACTAAGATAGTTTCAGAATTATATGCTTTGTATGCATTGATCATTCAGAATATTCATTGAGGAATATGCCTAGAGGATTATGGCAATTTTAATATAGACAGATTTGACTATTTTTAGAATGTGACTGTTACATTTAAAACTTATAGATATGAGATATGCCAGAGTTACTTCTTTCAACTGATTTATATAACACCTTTTTGAAGTGAGTTTTAAATTTTAAACGATATGCCTCATTTGGTGAAAAAATCTATGCTTATAAAAATCTCTTGTGACTTATTCAAATTCTTAAAGGAAAACTTCTTTAGATTTGACGCAAGGATGCATATTCTTATATTTATCATAACAGCTATCACACAAGCAATCTATGTTAAGCAAGTTATATACAAATCTATCCTTTTTAAAGCAGAAGATGAGAATAGACATGCCTTACCTAGGAGTTCTTCTTCATATATTTCCTTCTAGATCCCCAATGTCTTCCTTTCCTTTGTGCATCATCCTTGAGTCTGTATTTCTAAGAGTTATTCAATGCTTTTGATTTTAGCATTTTTGATCCTGAATGTCTCTTAGCTCCAGAATTTGAATTGTTCAAAACTTTGAGTCTCCATCTCTTAGGTTTTGCCTTATTGAAGTCCTTGCCTTTTCAGACTTAGACATTTGTTTGGTCAGAACCTTTGATTCTTCAGTCTCAGATTTTGGTTTAGTTAGATCATGAGATTTAGAGACTCTAGATTCTGAGATGCCCCAAGTCTGCACTTTTTCATCAGGGCTTCTGACCATATCATAAATCATCATTGCTAGCTTGGATTTCCCAAAGGATCTGGCTAGATATTCTTGAAAGATTGTTTCATGATCAGACAAGGCCTTGATAATTTTGTTTTTAGAGATTGCTTCCAGGCCTTGATAAGTTTGCTGATGTAGTCTCTTAACGACTGATGATGCCCTGATGGAATGCCATCTTTTCTTTGTAAATCAGCTTCTTCAGAACTGAGTTCAGCTGGGCATCCATTCTCCAAAATTTCATTCCTGATCAGAAGATGTTTATACTATTTTTCCATAAGACATTTGTTTGTTTGTAGATCATCATTCCATCTCTTTAGCTCACTGAGTTCTTTGGATTTGTATATACATCTTTCTTCAAGTTCCTTGATGAGATTTACCAACTTTTTATTGGGAAGATCATGAAGTTCCAAATCTTCATCATCAGAATCTGAGTCAGACTCAGTGTCAAAGGCAGTTACACCCATCATACCTAAGGTTCCTTTGAGTTTGTCAGATTCTTCCTTCTCATCGAATTCATCCCATGTGGCCTTGAGACTTTCCTTCATCTTGCTTTTTAGGTTATCCTTCTTTGTGGCATCCTGCTTAGATCTTCCTTTCCCTGGCCTGGTCTTATGTAACTCTGGACAGTCAGCAATGAAATGTCCACTCTTCTTGCAGTTGTAGCAGCCATCCTAGTCTTCCCTTCTGTTGGAAACTCCTGAACTCTTAGAATTTCTGCTTTTCTCACGAAACCTTCTTTTCCTGGTCAAGCGCAGGAACCTCCTTGTCAAATATGCCATTTCCTCAAGGTCTGCATCATCACCAGATTCATCATCTTGATTTTCTTCTTCTAGTTTAGCAGATTGGAGGAATTTGGCAGATTTGTCTTTAGAGGTCAAGGCAATGTTTTTGGACTTCTGATCTGGCTCTTCTGCATTGAGCTCAATCTCATTGCTCTTGAGAGAGCTTACCAGATTTTCCATACTTAGATTGTCCATATCCTTTGCCTCCTGTATGGCAGTGACCTTTGGTCTGAACCTAGAAGGGAGACTCCTGAGAATCTTCTTGACATGATCAGGAACACCATAACTTTTCTTCAGAACTTGATGACCAGACACAAGAGTCTGAAACCTTGAATACATGGTTTCAATATCTTCATCCTCCTTCATTTTAAACAGTTCATATTGGTGAGCAATTGGTTTGCCTTAGCCTCTTGACTTGTTGGTTTCCTTCATATGTAGAGCATAGAGATTCAAAGATGAATTTTGTTGTAGATTTGTCTACTATCTTCAGATATTCAGCATGAGATAGAGCATCCACCAGTATTCCTCAAACCCTGTGATGCTTCTTGTGTTGGAATAAGCCCTAATAGCCAATCTATTTTGATTGGATTTGGCCTTGTATCATGACTTTGATATATATTTATGAATATATATATATAAGGCATTTTATTTATTCTTTTGTTTAGTTTCAAAATAATAAATTCCCTAGAATAATTAGTCCATTTAATGGAGCATTAAGTGTGACTTAATCGTGAGACCCATTAAACGAAAAGACATTATTCTTAAAGTATCCGTAGTCAAGCTTTATTGTGAAATGGGATAACATTAAAGCATAGAGACTATTATGTGGGTAGACTGATGATCACATCTCACGGATCACAGATAAAGAGTTATCAAGTCTTCACATAGGTATAAATATTAGGAGTAATATTTATACTGGATTGACCCACCATGAGAATACTACATAGTAAAAGTTATGAAAAGTGTCATAAGATATTCTCATAGTGATAGTGGTGTATTCCACCCTTTGACCTGAAACCACTATGTACCCTAGATGTAGGAGTCGAGTGCTTTATCACCATTCAAACATTGTCTGTAATAGGATGACTATAAAGTTGGTTGATGGGTATTCCATGAATCATGCTAAGGGACATGAGTGACCTAGATGGAATTTGCCCCTCCTACATAACAGGAGAAATGTCTATGGGCCCAATATTGAACTAGACAAGGATGACACGGTCTATGCCTTGTGTTCAATATAGACATGAGGGCAAAGGGGTAATTATACACATGATCATTATCACGGAAAGGTTTCGTCAGATCACATGACATTCTCGTCACTTGGGTAGTAGTGATGTGTTGCTAGATACCGCTCACTGTTTATAATATTAAATAGGTGATTTAATATTATTGCCAACGTTACGGGAACCTATAGGGGTCACACACAAAGGACAGATAGATGAGAGAAATAAATAAGTAAGACTTATTTATAAAATAATAAGTAGGACTTATTAGTAATTAAATAATTAAGTATGACTTATTATTTAATTTATGAAATAGAGAAACGCGGTCCATCGTAAGGTACGGTGTGTTTAAGTGAAATATGGTGCACCGTAAAGTACGGTGTATTTAAGTGCTTGACTTGTTGACCACTCAAGTGGTTCTATAAATAGAACCCTTGTGGTGAAGCATTATAGACTTTTGTTGAAACACTTAACCTAATTCACAAAAGATGTGAAACCTAGCCGCCTGTAAGACCCTAGATTTTGTGTACAGTGGTTTGTAGAGCGTTAGCGTTGGCTACGTGTCTTAGAGTTTTAATGTTAGTGTTTTGTGTTATATTTTGTGTAATATAACTGTTTTTGCTGTTTTTGAGCCTGTTTCGCGCTTGTACGCCGAAAAGGAATGAGATTTGGTTTATGAGTTTCTTTTATAAATAGGAAGTTTTCCATGAAAATAGTTTTCGGAGGTTTGACTTTATTTGAGTTTTTGATAAACGAAGAGAAGATTTTTATCAGTCGTTTAAAATTTTGCAGACTCCGAATTTTGTGAAAATTTAGAGATGAGTTTTATATATCGACGCGAGTCGGAAAATGCTTTCAGAAAAATTTTAGAAGGCACAGTTTAAAAGTTCAGTCGGAGAAACTGTTTTAGCGATAATTTTTGGAAACGAAATTTTACGGACGTTTATTCCGTATGCTGTTCTTTTTGTATGTTTTGCTTGTCGCGACGCGCGAGAGCTGAACACGTGAGTTGTTCTAGAAGCTTTGAAATATCTAGATATTTATTCTAAGTTGCTTAGTGACCAAGACTTGATCAATGGCTAGGGTTTAGCCATGGAAAGTGTTTTTTGATCCAATGGGTGAGATTGAACAAGAGGAAATAGTTAGTATGAGTAGTAGACTTTTGGGGACTTAGTAAAAAGTTCATTTCCAACCTTTTTCATCTTCTTTTTGCTCACGTAAAAGCCATTCCCATTGTCAAAGTTCTTCAAATTTTATTTTCTCCATTGTTGGACCTTGGAAGCTTGGAAAAATTCTAGAGAAAGTTGTAGAAAATCATTTGCTAAGGTAACAATCTCTTTTCCTTGTCTTAGCTGGCCAAACCATTATGGTTTGATGTATTTTGGTTTTATGATTGTGAGAAAAAGTTGGTAGAAACTTGTTGTATGATGCCTTGGATTCATGGAAGTTGTTCATGAATGCCTAGCCTTAAGCATAGGTCTTGTTAGGTTCTTTCCCTAAGTTTCATGAGTTTTGGATAGTTAGGGTTTTTGAGGAAAAGTCATATTGATCAAGAACATGTTTTGATTTGTATTTGAGAAAATGAAAATGGTTTTTGAGTTTATGAGGAAGTGGGATTGTATAGGAAAAAGTTTTGTTTCAAGGATGTGAAAAATTTTACCTTGTGGACTTAGAAAAATTTTGAAGAAAGTCCTTGAGTTTTGCTTTAATGTTGTTTTGATTGGAAAAGAAATTTTTGTAACATGTGTTTATGGTGTGTGATTTCCATTTGCTAAAACCTTGTTAATGCTTGTTTTCAAAGGCTTAATTAGTGATCAATTGGTGCAAGAATTTTGAGCTATTGGTATAAACACAAAAGTTGTAGGTATGGATGTTAGTTTTCTAATGCCGTTGGTCTGACGTCAAAACGATTTATAGAACTTGAGTTATGGTCAAATTACTGCACGTAGGTCACAGTGAATTTTTATGGACTTTCTGCACAACTTTTCCGAATTTGAAACGAAAACTGGTACTGATCGGTACAGAATTGGCCTTGGGTGTAAACATGAAGGTTTTAGATAATTTTGTTAGTTTTCCAGTGGCTTTGGTTTGACGTGAAAATGACTTTTAGTTTTTGAGTTATGATGAAAATACTCCAAGGAGGTCTTAGTGAAATTGTACGGTGACAGCATTCTCTGTTTCATGTTTTTGCGTCTTTTTCACACGTCTCTGTTTTAAATTGGTCTTTGGTATAAACATGTGAAATGTTGTAATGTGTTTTGAAAACGGAAAAAAATGACGCAATCGATTTCGTGAACATTGATCAATATAGGAAGGGTTGTAACCATTATCCGAGAGAGCTAGGGGTACCTTGTTTATCCTTAGATTTTTGGGTTGGGTTAAATTCAATAGAATGCTATGGAAGTGTTTATTGATTTCGTACGTTGTTTGTTAGGAAACGCGAACTCGTAGTGTGGAACGATTTGATTGTTGTAAGAGCTTGCCGAGGTAAGGGCTCCACTATTTATTTCCGTCTTTCACTGAAATTGGACATGCTTGAATTATTTTGTTGTGATGTATTCTTGAGTGAATTACATGTCTAATTTCGTGTATTCTCGTGATGAGAACGTGTTTAGAATTTTATGTGCTGTTTACATATAAATTGGGAGAAATATGTATGCATATTGAGTTGATACATATGCTTGAGTTAATTGCTTTACACATGTCTAGTGGAATGTATGTGTAGACTTGTCGATGTGGTAATTACATATTAAGAGAATATGTGTTTTGTTGCATTAGTATATGTAGAGAGGGCATATGCTCATGCATTCATAGTTATGCGTTTCGCCAAGAGGGCTGCGCCGGTGTTATCCCACCTGATTGAGTTGGTATAGAAGAGCTATACCCGGTGTTATCCCACCGTTATCGAGTTAGTGTAGAAGAGCTACACCTGGTGTTATCCCACCAATAGTAGGAGGTGTTATCCCACCTAAGACCTACGACCTTCTATAGAGAGGTTTATTCCGGAAAGTCATGCATGTGGAGTCCAGAGAGAGCTGGATGACCACGATCATTTTAGAGTCCGCATTATAGGCTATGTGTGCATTGCTTATAATATGCTTGAGTATCGCAATTGCTATGTGTTGTGCCTTGATTTAAGGAACCTGTTGGTGGGGAGTAGTATGTGTTTAAAATGAGTTTTCTCTATTGGTAAATGAGCTTTGATGTGGTATGTGTATAAATCTCTCGCACCGGATATATATATATATATATACTTGTATTTTGTGGTGACCCTTGCATATTTGTATGAACGGGATTATCCCACCCCAGGTGTTAGGGATCCGTCTGAGACGCTTGGAGATGAGGGTGGTGGTTGCAGTGGCCATCAGAGTTAGGAGGGAGCTGGAGTCTCGTTAGCTAGACTATGCGCCGGTGTTAGTGTACACCGTGCTTTTGTGTATAGGCATAGATGCTAGTTTTATTTTGAGATACTTGTGCTTGATGCACCTTTTTATTTTGGACTGTAATATATTCAGGTGTACACTTGCTTTGTGAAGCCCTATGATGTTTATATATCAGTTTTCTTTGTACATTTAAATGCCGGCTCAATTAAATGTTTTATGCGCACTCTGATCGAAACTAAAATGATTTCAAAGCTTGTTTTATTTGAAAAAAAAAATAATACCCCTTTTTGAGTTTAAGAAAACGGGGTGTTACACCGCCACTCTCTAAACCCTATTCTCTCTGAATCTCCGTTGGAATTGGCTAGCACCGGTCATCGGAGAAGTTCTGTTCGTGTGGACTGAATAGAGGCATCGCTACGTTGCTTTGCTCGTGATCAGAAACAATTTTTCCACAAAGGTTCTGCTCTTCAAGAGGTAAACACATGAATCCTTAAAGTGTTTAAGTATGTGTTTGATTTGTGATTAATGATTTCATCAAGATCCGTTTCAATGGGATTTGTTCCGCTAAGAGGATTAATTTTTTTTTTGAAAAACCCCTCTTAAATCCCTTCAGTGGTATCAGAGCTTTTGGTTCTGATTAAATCATTGAATTCAAATATGTTGGTTCCGTAACATGATTTTATGCTTTATCAGTTTTAATATGATTGAAATTGATTAGCATATAGTTTCGTTTTTGAAAGGAAACGTGATATTGGATATCACTAAATCCAGCGCATGAGTCAAACTAATTAAAATCGATAAGGGTTATTGATTTAATTTTGAAATAAAATCAGAACATATTTTGTATATATGTGATATGTATAAATAAATGTTTCATATTTGTTTTGAAATTAATCTTGTAAAATTATTTTACTAAATATTAATTAAAATTGATTGATCGACATCATATATGTAATATATGATTCTGATACGACATCAGTATATGTGATATATTGATTGTGTCATTCGTTCAATAGGTTTTATATGATTGATTGTGAATTTGTAGACAATTCGTGAGATTGAGCTTCGATATCCGATTCTGGTGAAGCATCAAAGATCCGGTTGTCCATACTGAGCAAACAATTGTTAAAACTATTGATGTTTGATCGTCGTATTAGGTTACCTAACTATACAAGAGTTGTATTATTATGGTTGTATCATTCGTCAATTGTTTTCAAAAGATTGTTGTGAATTTGAACAATTCGTGAGATTGAGCTTCGATATCCGAATCTGGTGAAGCATCAAAGATCCGATTGTTCGTGCCAAACAAACAATCCTTGAAACTATTGATGTAGTGTGATCTGCGTAGTGTGATCGATCATAATGTTTTATTAATTAATTCAATTGGAGAAAGGTAGATTTAAAAGATCATGATTTTGAAAGAGTTTCAATATCAGGTATGGTCTTTTGAATTTGGTAATTAAAGATTTTCATACTTTAGTTTAATTCATTTCCAATTTAAAAGGATCATGATTTTGAAAAGTTTCAATATCAGATATGATCTTTTGAATTTGGTAGTAAAATATTTGCATAATTTTAGCACCATAATTTGTTTTGGAAACAGATTGATTGCCTAAATAAAGCAGATTTAATTATAATAATTATTGAGTGTCAATATTACTATAATTAAATAAATAAAAATTCTACCTTTTTGGATTGTTTTTCAAAAGTTGTTTGAAATGGTAGTAAACGATCCTTATTTGATAGTAAATTTAAAATGTCATGATTTGAAATGGTTTCAATGTCATGTATGATTTTGAATTTATTTAAAAGATTTGCACGACGTTAACATAATTTGTTTCTAATTTAAAAGAATCATGATATTGAAAGAGTTTCAATATCGGATATGATCTTTTAGATTTGGTCATAATATTTGCATATTTTATTTTTATTTATGACCCGATTGACTTTGAAAATAGTTTCAAAGTATATGTATATATATATATATATATATATATATATATATATATATATGAATCAATTTTATATGGCATATATCTCGGTCAAAATATTATTTCCAAATCTTGATTGACTCTAAAATTGTTTAATGATAATAATAAATAGTTATTATTATTTATCATTAAGTTTAAGTATATGGTTATGACCTTAGTTTACTTTGGCGTTTATTCATTTAAATAAAATATGACCTGCGTGTCATAGTTCATTTTATTTAAATACGGTCTGCGTGTCGTGATTTATTTTATTTAAATACGGCCTGCGTGTCGTGATTTATTTTATTTAAATACGACCTGCGTGTCGTTTCATTTATTATTTTATTTAAGAGTTAAATATTATAATTGCTTCAAGAGTTGAAGAGAAGACGACGCCAAAAGATGATTCCGATGGAGGAACTTTTGAAGCTTGCTCGTGGGTCAAAGAATTGTAATAAAGTAGTTTATTTAATTCTTACGCATTAGGAGGTCATAACCATACTACCTAATTTATTTTATGTATGTGATGCATGAAATGTATGTTTAGTTAGCGCATGTATGAGATGTATGCTTAACATGTTTTAGATAAATGTTAGCATGTATGTTTTAAATGTTTTTATATACTTGCTATCCATGAGCATGAATGTCATGCATCTTAAGAGACGTGTGTATGAGATACACATGTCGATGAGATCAAACTTAATAAAAATCCTTCAAATAGAATTGAAGTTAATTGATTTCCAAAGTATAACACCCTTCAAGACTAATATCGAAATGTGTGGGTTCGCCTCTGCGAAGTGCACTTTCTATACTAGTAAGTTGAGGTGCGGTAATTCTATTTACCCGACTGTTATTCTTTGGGTCTAACTTAACTAAGTTATTTTAATAAGATTAAAAATATATTAACTTCAAATAGAATATTAAGTTAATTGCTTTCCAAAGGATAGCACCCTTCAAGACTAGTCTCGAATAGTGTGGGTTCGCCCTAGCGAAGTGCACTTTCTATACTAGTAAGTTGCGGTGAGGTAATTCCATTTACCCGACTGTTAATCTTTGGGTCTAACTTAACTAAATTATTTTAATAAGATTAAAATATATTTAGAAGCAATGTTTGGGAACATCTATATGATAGATTAGAGTAAGGAGTTACTCGCCCAAATGTTTTGAAAGTTGTATGAGATACAATTGGAAGGAGTTCCTACCTAAATAGCTAAGTTTTGGGGGATCAGCCCTCGCTGACTCAAGACGAAGTGAAATATGGATTTCAACCCACTAGAAAATCTTCCAATGAGATTTTCCGAATCAAATGTTGAAGGTCATTTGTTTTGAGTAAAATAGTGGGAGCATATTTAATTAAAGACCTAAATAAATATGTTTTAAATCATGATACATTTATTTTATTTATTTTCTGTATTTAGAATTTCTTTGGCATATGCATTTTATTATACTGTTAAATGTTCATATAAAGAACAAAATATTCAGAAAGGAGTTTCTGAATTGGTACAAGAATTGAGAATTGTTCTCAAGTACGAGAAAAACTGTTAATGTTTTAAAAAGAGTCAAAATATAAGAAAGAGGTAAGACTTCTTCTTTGCCCATATAGTTATCGAAAGTTAAATTTCTACTTCTGCATCATAAGTATATGATACTTGATGATTGATCTCATACTTGTTGAAATATAGAGAGTTTTTAAAGAAGCAGGACATTAACTATAAGTGAAGTCCACCTACGTCTAGAATGGAACAAATTGTTTCATTGACATAGGAGCTAATGCTTGGACTTAAATTTAACTTGATATGGAACCAAATAATTGTTATTAAATTCCATTTAAAATAGAAGCATTAAATCCTAAATCATGTATTGACAAGAGAAAGATTGTGTAGTTGAATAAAAGACAAACATTGTCATATTATCCAAATAATCTTTTCTATACAAGTGTGCTAATCAAGTAATGAACTTGAGTTCCATGATCTTGATAAGCTGGTCTATAACATATGAGAAAAGGATCAAATGAGATTTGAACCTTTTGTATATCATCGGCATTATTGTTGCAAAGAAGTGTGATTCACAATTCCAGATTCCATTGATATGGACTATTGGACTCATTTGATATCTTATCATTTGAAGGATACGAGTTCCGCCTTTAAAATATTTAAGTGTTAGAGAACATTTGATTTATTCGAATCAATATACATATGATGTATATGGATCACCAAACACATTTGCTAGAGATATTTATTTCTCTTACTTCATTTACATTACTGATTAGATTAGTAAATGTAAATATGTGTTTGACACGAGTTAGAAATCTTTGAATTGGTTCAAAGAGTTCAACGATGGAGTAAAGGAATAATTTTGAAAAGTATAAAGATCATATGAGTATGTCATGATGGTTAATGCTTAATTAAGGAGTAAATTGATAATTTATATCGCTTCATGTTTGACATGACTCGATCTAAAATAGTTCGATTATAACTCCATGACTCTTGAAATTGATTAAATTATAGTTATTCTTTCCCCACTATAAGTTCCAATTGAGGTAATTATAAAGACACCATATTAGATATGGAGGTAAGAGTACCTAGTCTGACTTTATGATAATTTGGGGTTATAAAGTTTATTAGATAAACTATATTCCAAATTAGACAAATGTATATTTGTGGAGGTACCCTAAGGAAAAATAAGGGATACTAATTGTACATCACTTTATATGACAAAAGTCGTTTGTCTCTGGATCTGGAGTATTCCTCTTGAAGTAGTGTGTCTCTGCAAGAGCCAGTGGAAGTGATGTAGAACTTGAATTAAGTCAAGTACCACAAAATACATATTTCTCTAAGAATGGAACATGAACTGATTCAACAAAGGGTTGTTGTTAAATCACTAGTTCGAGTAGCACAAGATCTAGATGAGTCTGATATGACATATCACTAGGATGAGAAACATGATTTTGTCATGACTCAAAAAGGTGATATGATACTCATGGAAGATGAGCCCCGACTTACTAGAAGGTCTTAAATGACCTGAATACGGAGAAGTGGCTAGATGCCATGGGATCTTATAGAGAATCTATGTACACAACCATATATGGATATTGGTTATATCATCCAATGAGTACGACACATAAGATGAATGTGGGTTTTCTTATATAAAACTGACATGGATGGTATTAAGAATACCTTTAAGATGTGATTGAATGTAGAAGGCTTCATGCAACTCATGATGCAAATCATGACGAAATCATTACATCATCGCAATGCTTATATCTA
The DNA here is from genome assembly GCA_018208015.1 of Medicago ruthenica. Lineage (NCBI taxonomy): Eukaryota > Viridiplantae > Streptophyta > Magnoliopsida > Fabales > Fabaceae > Medicago > Medicago ruthenica. Next base: position 54,356,820 of record CM031377.1, on the reverse strand, counting down.
GCGATCCCGCTTGTCATTGTTGTATAATACGTGTTCTGAAAGATGGATAACGAGGTTGTATTCCTTACTTGGAATAACCTTATATATGTATTTGACATATGTAGGATTTTGTTAATCCAATACATGTATTACAAAATTCATTTATGAATTAGAACAAGCTTCTCGAAGTTGAATTTTTTATTTTATTAATAGAGTTTTATGAAAACTTAGATTAATAAAAGAACAAATTTAAATCTTGTGCACACAAGGAGATTAGTGGGAGCATTGATATTAGTTTGGTGGAGTATGTGGATGACATACTACTCACCAAAACAATTTATCTACACATGTGAGACATGGTTAGAAAATTATTTCTAATTTCTACCAAAATTGATTCTAGTGTTCGACACTAGAATACCTTCAAGAATATCCTTGGATGTCTTAAAGGACTTAGGATTGTTTCTTGAACACAGATGAAAAGGAACATCGTAAAAGAGTTACAATGATGACAACTTTCATATCAGTGTACAGTATATCCAGATCGCAATCTGGAATAAATGTTATGCTTGGATATCAACTATGAAATTTGTAAAAGTACAAGCTTCAGATAGTTGTTGTTTCTATTACAGATGTCAAATATATGATTTGGATTGTTTAGCTCATAGCTGAGCGAAAACATGTGTTTCTTGCGTTGCGGATTCCATTGATCCCGTCTGAGGTGAAATTGGTTTAATCTTGCGAGCAATGAAAACTAGATCTCACCAATGATTCAAATGTATATGTTGACAATTCAATTTCCTTTTGATAGAAGATCAAAAGTGGAAATTGAAAGAAGTACAACATTCCAACATAGGAAAGGTTCCTTATCTGCTAGTAGAGTATCTTGCCCATAGTGTGCTTGATGCTAACATTTGACCAATAGATATTGAGTTAATATTTGATTGGCTTTTAGTGCTAGTGGGAGATTGTTGGAATAAGCCCTAATAGCCAATCTATTTTGATTGGATTTGGCCTTGTATCATGACTTTGATATATATTTATGAATATATATAAGGCATTTTATTTATTCTTTTGTTTAGTTTCAAAATAATTAATTCCCTAGAATAATTAGTCCATTTAATGGAGCATTAAGTGTGACTTAATCGTGAGACCCATTAAACGAAAAGACATTATTCTTAAAGTATCCGTAGTCAAGCTTTATTGTGAAATGGGATAATATTAAAGCATAGAGACTATTATGTGGGTAGACTGATGATCACATCTCACGGATCACAGATAAAGAGTTATCAAGTCTTCACATAGGTATAAATATTAGGAGTAATATTTATACTGGATTGACCCACCATGAGAATACTACATAGTAAAAGTTATGAAAAGTGTCATAAGATATTCTCATAGTGATAGTGGTGTATTCCACCCTTTGACCTGAAACCACTATGTACCCTAGATGTAGGAGTCGAGTGCTTTATCACCATTCAAACATTGTCTGTAATAGGATGACTATAAAGTTGGTTGATGGGTATTCCATGAATCATGCTAAGGGACATGAGTGACCTAGATGGAATTTGCCCCTCCTACATAACAGGAGAAATGTCTATGGGCCCAATATTGAACTAGACAAGGATGACACGGTCTATGCCTTGTGTTCAATATAGACATGAGGGCAAAGGGGTAATTATACACATGATCATTATCACGGAAAGGTTTCGTCAGATCACATGACATTCTCGTCACTTGGGTAGTAGTGATGTGTTGCTAGATACCGCTCACTGTTTATAATATTAAATAGGTGATTTAATATTATTGCCAACGTTACGGGAACCTATAGGGGTCACACACAAAGGACAGATAGATGAGAGAAATAAATAAGTAAGACTTATTTATAAAATAATAAGTAGGACTTATTAGTAATTAAATAATTAAGTATGACTTATTATTTAATTTATGAAATAGAGAAACGCGGTCCATCGTAAGGTACGGTGTGTTTAAGTGAAATATGGTGCACCGTAAAGTACGGTGTATTTAAGTGCTTGACTTGTTGACCACTCAAGTGGTTCTATAAATAGAACCCTTGTGGTGAAGCATTATAGACTTTTGTTGAAACACTTAACCTAATTCACAAAAGATGTGAAACCTAGCCGCCGCTCTCTAAACCCTATTCTCTCTGAATCTCCGTTGGAATTGGCTAGCACCGGTCATCGGAGAAGTTCTGTTCGTGTGGACTGAATAGAGGCATCGCTACGTTGCTTTGCTCGTGATCAGAAACAATTTTGCCACAAAGGTTCTGCTCTTCAAGAGGTAAACACATGAATCCTTAAAGTGTTTAAGTATGTGTTTGATTTGTGATTAATGATTTAATCAAGATCCGTTTCAATGGGATTTGTTCCGCTAAGAGGATTAAATTTTTTTTGAAAAACCCCTCTTAAATCCCTTCATCTTGTACATCTTCTTTTGGGTGGCTGTCAGACTCCTCATGTCAGCTATCATGCCTTCTTCATCAACCTCAAAGCTGATTCCATCTTCAATAATGTCCCAGAGTTCATCATCAACACCTATAATGTGACTCTACATTTTGCTTTTCCACTAAGAAAATTGTGTAACATCTCCATTAAAAGACGGAGGTTTGACAGAGTAACTGTTTTTATCATTGGTGGAGGTGTTGGTGATATCAGGAGCGGAAGTCTCAATAGTGGAAGACATGTTTTTCTCTCTGGATCTCTAATACCAACTGAAGGTGAGAAAAACACAAAAAAAGGGGTTGAATTGTGTTGGCTTTTTCTGGTTCTTTTTCTTAGTGCTCACAAGCTGTTCAAAATCTGTGGTGTATAGATTCTGATACAGAGTCTGAATGCAGCGGATAGTATAGAAATACAAAGATAAAGATAATGACAGAGAGAAAGAGAGAGAGAGAGAGAGAGAGAGAGAGAGAGAGAGAGAGAGAGAGAGAGAGAGAGAGAGAGAGAGAGAGAGAGAGAGAAAGCAGACACCAAGAAATTTTATACTAGTTTCTCCTACAACCTAGGAGTAGTCCAGTCCCCTTGCATTTCCAAGGGATTTCACTATAATCACACAGGATTACAAATTGCTCAAGGACAACTCCAAGAGACTTTCATATGCTCAAGCACACAGCTCAAGAGTTCCTACTCTAGGACTCTTCCTAAATACTTCCTTGCTTAAGCACACCTGCTTAAGACTTCCTGCTCTAGGACTCTTCCTAAAGACTTCCTGCTCAAGGACAACTCCAAGAGACTTACAACTACGCAAGCACGCAGGCAAGAGACTTCCAATACTCTATGGACACACCTAAGGGACTTCTATTTGCTCAAGGTTTCACCAAGAGGCTTATACATTTTAGTTTCACAAGCTAAAGACTTCTAATTTGTTCTACACCAGATTTAACAATGTTTAGTGTATATGAACAAATGAACAGGCTCTCTACAACTCTAGGATTTCTAAGATACAAAGTTTGGTAAGAAATATCTAAGTGTTTTGCGCTATATGATTTGACAGAGTAATGGCACAATTTAATAGCAGAGTCTTGTTAATCTTCTTCATGGTCTTCATATCCTTTTATAGGCAGGGATTTGAGAGATGTTGGAGAAGAGTGCCAGCGCAAATAGAGTCGTTGAGAAGCTTTGATCAAGAACGTTGATCCTTTGCCTGATATGGATAATCCCGTTGGATGGTCTTTGAATTCCTTTGGTGAAAGAAGAATTATCCTTTGCATTGCTTTTTCTTGATGTCCTTTGTCTGATTGTGCACGTAGACAGAAGAAGACAAAAGAACTGCACCTATCATAACCTTGATAGTGACAGTTCACATAATAGGACAAAACCTACGTGGATTCTGGGTCCCTCATAACTTACTCGAGTCTGAGGGTGATCCAAGTCTGTAATGTTTGCTTCTGAGTCTGATGACCATCTCATAGTCTGTTGAGTTGCCTCTCCAGAATCTGTGTGGTACCCGTCTTCTAGGACGTTGACTTCTGGTTGACCTTCCTTTGGTCTTCTACCATAGTCTTCTTAGCTTCTCTTGGTCCTTCTGATGCTCTTCATATGTTCATCCTTGATAGATAGATTCTTCCTTGATTCTGCACACTTGAACATATGTTGGTATTTCAATTGTTCTTCAATACTTTGTTATCATCAAAACCTTAGAGGAATTATCCAAGACACTTCTTGTTCCAAGTAACTTATCTGAGTATGTTTCTTATTCATGCTAACCTCTTTTCAGGTTCTAAGCATATCGTCTTCATATGTCGTTCCTAATAGGGTTATCAATCTACCCATAATTGTTCTTTTATAACTTATTCTTACACTCTTGCAATGCATTAGATGTAATCATGTTTCTATCCTTGATTCACGCTTAAAAGGACTCACATGGTATTGGGGATAAGTTTGGGGAAAGTTTTAAGCATTTCAAAAAGCAAAATAAGTGGTTCGCCATCTAAATTTTCAGTTTTTGTACACTGGCAATCAATTACCACAAGATTCTCAGTTTCAAAATTACAGTTGGTAATCGATTACCAGTGATGTGTAATCGATTTTCATGGGCTCAGAATCACTTTTCAGCATGGCATAATCACTTATTTTGTCTTCAAACTCATCAAAACACTTACCCAACACCATGGAATCAAAATCTTACATTTTTAAACCATGAGAATCAAGCATAAACACAAATAACATCATGCATCACACGAGGATTAAAACTACATATTCATGTAATCAAAAATCATGTTTTCTCACATTTAAGCTCAAATTTACCCCAAGGAGGGAACTAAACTAATTGGAACTCACCTTGAATTTCTGCAACCTTTCAAAATAGCTTAAATCCAGCTTATAGCTTCTGCCATCACAATAACAACAGCTGCACTTCTTGATTTGCTTAAAACCCTAACCAACTTCCAATTTTTTGTACCCAAACTTCAACTTATACTTCCTTAACCAATGTTGGCTTCTAACCACCACTTTAGTCCTTAATCAACATCAACCACAAGCATACACCCACAAACATGAGCTTTAAACAACAAAATCCCCAAAACTTCTTAGTGTTTCTCTTCAATAAACACTACAAGAAAACAGCATTTTAGCGTCGAATTTTAGCGTCGGCCGCCGACACCGACGCTACTAGCGTCTGACTAGAGTCGGCCTAACCCACTCTACTTCAATTTCTAGTTTTCCTTTATTTTTAAAAAGATTTAGAGTCGGCCTAGCCGAGGCTAAAGGTTAGGGGACCCACGTATGACATTTTAGACTATATTTAGAGTCGGTCTGTCCGACTCTATTATTTTAATTGATAAAAATTTAATTTAATAAAATTATTATTCCTCTTTTTTGGCTCAAATGGGACCCACATAATATTTAGATTAGATATAGAGTCGGCCTAGCCGACGCTAAAATTTTTTGCCAATAAAAATTTAATTTGTATATAAATTATTATAAAAAGTTTTTTATTCAATCAAGAAAAATACTACCCTAAATTTTTTCCCACACTTTTTTCCCTCTCTTTACTCAATAAAAAAAAACCCCAAATATTCATCACTCTCACTAATTCATTTTCATTCTCCCTCCCACAATTTCATTTTCCCTCCCACAACTCTAAACCCTAAACCACATCCATCCTTAACATTAATATAATTTTTATTTTGCTCTCAATCCCACTCCCCCAGAGATCTTCCACTGAACTCACTTCATCACCTAAACTCACTTCGCACCCAAAGATCTTCTTCCATCCCACGAACTCACTCAACTGCAGCCTTCTTCCATCGTTCACTCGCAAAATCACCATCGTTAACAGAAAACCTAAAATCTAAATTGATTGAACCCTAGAAACAGAAGAAAGGGTTTCCGAAACAAAAGGGCTCCTTTGTGTGCGTTCATCTTCAAGCTTTACTCTCTGGAAATTTTTGGGTAAGTCTCCGAACTTTACTTCCTTTGTCGTTGGCTTAATCATTATTATCTAATCCTCTTATTATAATACCTAATTTGGAGAAAAAACATGAAAACTAGGAAGTGGATTTGTAAATTGAAATGGAAAGACAATCTGAAAAACCCTTTGCTCCCAATTTCGTGTTGTCTCATTATCTTATCAATAAAATTGTGAAGGTTGGAGTGTTTTAACATTGTACCAAACGGATATTGGGATCCCTTAAAACTCTAATGTATATATGAATTGATAATTGTGTGTATAGGTCATTTAAAATGATTTGATTTAATGTATTAATTTGGGGTTTTTGATACAGATTAATCGAATTCTATGTGAGGCAAGTGGTGAACACAATTTTTCCTTTCCTTTCGCGTTTTGGTAGTGTAGTTGCGGCTGCTTGAAATTGGTCTTCAGTTTGTGCTTCTGGTGTGTTATGTTAACATTGCAAGGATGTTTTGGTTAGGGATGTTTGGTGTGAAATAACCTGCAGAATTCTGCAGTAGTGGATCAGATTTGTGTTGTTTTGGGTCTCGATTCTGTTTTGGGGTTGGAGTGATCTAGCATTGCTGTGTTGTTTCAGCATTTGGAGTCAATTGAGGGTTCACTTGAGTCGGTTTTCTGATCTGCCAGTAGTGTTGGTTCGAGGGCTGCGAATTCGGGTTATGGTACCTCTTCAAAATCTACTTCAATATGTACAGTGAATTGGTACTTATCACTTCCTTTACCCTTTTTCTTTTCATGAGATCCATTTCTTAACGTTATTTTGGGTAATTATGATTTTGTTTATTTATTTTATTATTTTATAATGTTTGTTTGTATTGTGAAAAACTGTATTCAGCAGTGATGAAGAAGATTTTGAATAGGACCTTTCTTATAATAATTTCACTGGGGATTTGCCAAGTTCATTTGGTTCCTTGATAAACCTTGATAGACTGTAAGTTTCTTCTTTCATACGCCCCTCATCCAGTTTCCTTTACTTGATTTTCATTTCGTCTTATACTGAGAAAGGACTATACTACATTAAGGGTCATGTTGATTTTATTTGTAATGTGGTACTTATTTGCAGGTTCCTGCAGCATAACAGATTTACTGGATCAGTCACATATCTGGCTGAGCTTCCACTCATTGATTTGTAGGTTATCTCTACACATTTCTCACGTTTACACTACCATTATTTGCTAATTTGTTTTTTTTGTTGCCAGGAACATTCAAGAAAATTTGTTTAGTGGCATTCTCCCACAACATTTTTAGTCCATTCCAAACCTATGGTTAGTAGTCTTGATCACCTGCATTAAAATTAATTTGAAAGAAAATGAATTTGGTTCTTGACTGTCATCTAGACTGAAATTTGAAACACTGTTTTTAGAAATGTGGTACTTTGTAGGAACCAGTAAGTATAATTGATTGGTCCTGATTTCTTCGACTTGATTATTACTTATTAGAGAGTAACAAATTACATAGATTTGCTTTTCTGTTTTGCTTTTCACTAAGCTAATAAAGAGAGAGTAACAACTTCGCATCAATAAGCCAAGGAGCACAATGTTTTGCTTTTCACTAAGCTAATAAAGAGAGAGTAACAACTTCGCATCAATAAGCCAAGGAGCACAAATTATGTTATTTTTTACCAACTTTTATTATGGTTAATTATGTTCAAGAGAGCTAAATTTGCTGATAATGTTTATTTTTACTAAATGGAGAATAGTCAAATAACTAGAGGAAGAGGGAAATCAAAGGAAACTGCATGTAGTTTTAATGATCGATCTGTAGATTTAGTTCATGATAGGACATTTTGACGTCGTTTGGTCCATGTAGGCTTTAGCAGAGCACACCAAGTGGGAAAAACTTTGACCGTTGTTTTTATTATATTATGTTTGATCAAATGATCTTTGATCTCATGGATTGCAGAGTCAATAGATATACTGACGGAGATGGGCAGATTCGAAATCCTGTGTTACAAGTCAAAAATATTATTAAAAACTTGAGAGGGTGTCAGTTAGTTTGGACAAACTGACAGATGGAAAATTAGATAATTAGACTAGTTGAGGGAGTTAGAGTTAGTTAGTTAGTAGTAGGAGGCTGGGATGATTAGATAAAAAGGCATGTCCTTGTACATAAGAAGAGGGTTGAGATGGATAGATATCTTGTCATTTGAGATAAATGAGTCCTTAGGTTAGAGAGATTGCAGATCCTCAAAGTTCTGCAGAGTTATTAATCAAATAGAACTTCCCCTTTTCCTTGTTGTAATAAAACACTTTGGCATAACAAAACCATGCCCATGGTGGATGTCAGAAAGTGTTCATTAGTATCTCTGGTTTATTAACAATGGGCTACATTTGTGTTTTAACTTTTTAGCTGTAAGCATATTGTGTTAGGATCCTTTCTTTTCGTATAAGAAATAATTCCCAAAACTGGGCAGAATTAAATAAGCAGAGTAATAATTCGAAATAGAATAAAGCTTTCTTTCTGGTATTATCAATTGAATGGAAATGATAGGAATGAACAAGATGATAACCTTGCATACACGGTTACCCCAAATAAGCATTCTCTAGTTTACAATTTCATAAAATGATTACCTCCTTTCAATTGAAGGGTTTAGTCCTATTTATAGCAGATAGGGCAAGAATACAAACAGAGTTGATAAACACAAAATAACTACTATCCTCCATGTGCTAACAAACAAAACTAACTAATAACCAACTTTACTTACTGATTTATAACCTTCTCATTTATATTGCATACAAACTATGCAATTGGTCAATGATGAGCCTTCAATGTTACTAACTTTGGCCTATCTTATGTCTGGAATTTTATTTTTTAAATGTCTTGAGTAGGTTTGAAAGGATGCTGACTGAGATGTTAAGTCACTTGGAGCGTCAGCCAAGAAACAAAGAGAGCCGCATTGCATGGCTTAAATCTGTTGATTCACTATTTAATGGAGTTGGTATAATGCTTTTGGCGCACTTCAGGCGCATTTTTCCATTATTTTTTCAGTGGATGCATGCAGATGATGATGATACTATTATTTTGGTGAGTATCTTTACATATGGGAAAGCTTTAAAGCTTCACTGGATTACAAGTCTGAAGTTTGTAGAGCACTTTTTAAAGTCAGGCTTATGATTTTGATCAAACTTTATTTTCTTAAGTACTGAACCAAAATCATTGGCTGAACTTGCAATGTTGAATTAGATCTATATTCAAAATATTTTCCATTAATTTAACTTCTAGAGGTTTTAGCATTGACTTTCATTTCTCGTTATATGGCTTTGACATTGATGAATATGTATTCAATTGTGTTCTTTTAATTTTTTTATGCCAAAAATAATTTTTGTTTAACTTTGATGTACTGTTATTCTGCAGGTTCTGAAGTCTACTTGTGTAGTTTTGAGACTGACATGGATTAGGAACTCACCTTACGTTGCAAGGTGAGTTAAAAAGTTACATTATAAATTTTTTATTTCAGATGAATGTGGCATTAAGTGGTCTTTGGTACAGGATATCACTTCTCGATTAACTTTAGTAGCAGTTTTTACTTCTGTCTAATGTAAGTTTTGAATGGACTTAATCTAAATATGTTTTTTTTTTCTTCCATCATGCTAGGATACGAAGTCTGCAACTTGCTTTCATTTTAAAATATTTACAAAAATAGAGGGTAAAAGTTATTGAAACAATGAACACGAGAAAATGGGAACATGACTCACTGAAATTGGTGTCTGATATTTATTCCATTTAGGAATAATATTTGTACTAATTTTTGGTATCCATCTCAAAGGAAATGATGCCTTAGGAATGAATTTTCCTAGAGTTACTTATCACGTTCTTGTGTAATACTTAAAAAAAAAAATACTACTGCTGACAGTTGACATCCCATCCTATATATAGACAACATTTTAGTTGAACACTTTCTGCATCCGTTTTCTTCTAAATTCGTTTTTTTTTTGGAGAATTATGAATGACAACAATAAAGAGCATGGCCAACCGGGAGCTAGCAGCACAAAGAGCGATGTCTTTGCCTTTGGGGTGTTGCTTTTGGAGCTGTTATCAGGAAGAAAACCTTTCGAAAGGTATGACTTTAATCCATCATGCTGCAATTTCATATGTTTCCTCTACCAGGATTTTCGAATTATGGACTATGTTCCTCTTGCAACACAGTTTTATGAGAAAGGAAGACCTATATCTAGCAAAATGGGCTTCATCAAAGCTTCATGATAACGAGAGTTTGGACCAGATGGTGGATCCGGCAATTAAAAGAACATTCTCATCTAAAGCGCTTTCTCGTTATGCTGATATCATTTCTCTATGCACTCAGGTATTATCATATTAGCTCTTAAATACTGACTGAAAAGTGAATCTAATAATGATTATCTTTTGCTTTCTATTCTGGTACTTTCAAAATGAATCTACTCACCCCTTTGCTTTGGTTTGCAATGAATTGTACCTTTGACACAGCCTGTAAAGGAATTCAGACCTCCAATGTCTGAAATTGTGGACTCTCTTGTATCTTTTATGCAAAGGCTCAATGTGTCAAAGAGTGTTGGTGGTGTAGCAGATGGAACTGAACTTGACCCACTGGAGAGATCTGTTCGTACAACCACCTCCCGCTTTATGCCTTCACCTCCCGCTTTATGCAAATGTTGGTTGCCTGTGCCTCAACTTCAAAGTTTGAAGTATATAAAACTATGTCTGTTATATATATTCTGAAAATTTCTCTTGATGTTAACCTCTGCCTTGCTAATTTCATTTCCTGCTTTTGGGTTATTTGTTTGAATCTGGAAATTTCTCTTAATGTTAACGTTTGCCCCAAATTTTTTATGTGGAATCAATGGACAGTTTAATAGGCTTTAAGGTAGACCAGTTGGTGATTGTAGTTGTTTTTTAACTAATAAGAATTATTGTTGTGATTTGTAGAACAGGGTATATAGTAAAAATTAGCAAAAAAAAAAACTAAAAAATCTAGCGTCGGCCAAACCGACTCTAATATTTAGTTGACTTGTTTGACTGTAGAGTGGGCTGGCCGACTCTAAAAGATTTAGTTGACTGGTTTGAAGTTGACTTTAGCGTTAGTGCAGCCGACTCTACATTTTAAAGTTAGCGTCGGCCTGGCAAACTCTAAATTAATTTGTTGACTTTTTTTATTTTGAATTTAATAGCGTCGGCTTTGCGAAGAGTCGGTTTTAGAGTCGGATTAACCGACGCTATGATAGCCTCGGAGGGCAGATAGCCGACTCTACCCAGTAACTTCGAATTTTTTAGCCTGCCCCCGACCCCGACGCTAATCCGACGCTAAATCTGTGTTAGCGTCGGTTTTAGCCCTGTTAGAGTGGGTTTTTGGCCGACGCTAAATTGCAGTTTTCTTGTAGTGAAACACCAAAAGAAACCATAACCATTCACTTCTCCACACATGAAAAGCCACATTGTTGAGCTCAAAAGCAACACCTCTAAACTAGCTTATGGAGAGGGAGGCTCGACTGAGAGATTAAAAGGGAGGAGAAGAGTATTTCAAGCTTGCATTAAGGCTTAATTGTGACAAGGATCATGATAGATTAATTGCATGTTGGATTGATTTTGATTTGGGAGATGAATTGGTGAAGTTTGAGGGAAAAGGGAGAGAGTGGTGAGAGACAAAGAGGGGGAAGAGGAGGGAGTTGTTTTCTAATGGAGGAGAAATGATAAGAAAATAAATAAGGGGAGGTGGGATAAGTCATATAAATACTAGTGCTGAAATTACTTTTATGCCCTTTCCTCAATTCGCAACCTCATATTCCCGTTCGTTCTCAAATCTCAGTTAATTGCCACTGTGTCTTGATAGATTAATACGTGGGATATTACACAATCTATATTCATTTAATATGAATTCTTATGGGTATCTTCCTCATGACTACTCCTATTATCTCTTTCTTGTCGATCATTACAATCTTCATTCTTTTGATTCCATGATTCATAAGATGGTATTAGAGGAATACCCAAGGGATGAAGATGATGATGATGATGCTTCAACTCTCGATTTAGAAATGATGAAGAAAAGGAATTCAATGGTGATGAAGATATTTGAAGCTTTTTAATCTCAAATCACGCAGGTATCCTAAAACTTGCATGATCAATTCATTTTTCGCAGTTTCAAGAATCCAATTAATCTGGTTTCAGTCACTCCAATCAAGCCTGAGTTTGATGGATTCTTCATCAAGATTGGGGAGTTAACCTATGTTCTAGTTGATTCTCGCTGCAACATCGGTCGATGACGAAGAATCTGCATTTGCAACATCGGAAGAAGAAAAGACAAAGGATCTTGACACCGCGTTTGTGATTTCTAAAGCGGTCAACAAAATGAAGAATCGATATGAGTTCATCGTTCTTGAAACGTTCTCAAAATCAAAAGATTTCTTCACAGAAACTATTTCGGTGAGATTGTGTGGCTCTGTTTAGGGCATTGCCGCCACAAGTATTTTCACCTTATGGTTCTTCATCAGAAAACAGGAACAATCTGTATTCATTGTCAACAACCAAATACGATTTTTCAAGCTCCATGACGAGCACATTGTCGATTTCGATCTCAGAGTAAGAGTTTCTTCGTGTTCGTTGTTTGCAAGGTTTTTCACCACATCTCTTTCTATTTGTGGTCGATACCCTAGGATATAGGGAGGCAGAGTTTGATTTCGATGAACCTCCCTCCAACGCTCCAGATTTCATAACAGCAAAGGTCACGATGAATTTTTTTTTTCGCAAAGACGTTGGCCGGGGTTGTGGTTGACAATGGTACCGCCACGAAAGAGTGGTGGCAATTGAATGGAGAATCAAAGTTGTTATTGGGAAAGTACGAAGAAGAGAAAGTGTATTATGTTGTTTGGTGTTTCGAACTCAGTCTCAACAGTTTTTTTTTTTTTGTCGAAGCCTCAACAAACTGGATTTTTTTTTTGGTCAAACAGAGCGATCAAAGTTATTGGGCATGGGCTTGTTTCCTTTGTTTTTTTTCTAGTTTACCACCTTATTCCCCTTAGTTACTACAGTATACATATTCAACGTATTTTCATTGTTTTCCAACCTCAAATCGGTTATCTTCCCCAATTTTATAATGATGTCTAAGCATTCAAACATCTAATAATAAACACATAACACACAGAACACAAGGGGCATTCGTGTGGAAACCCAATCCAGAAGCACTCACAAAACAAAGGCAACTACCGTCGAAGGAGTAAAGCACTTCCATTGTTTTTCAATAATTTAAATTGCTCATAACTACCCTAATTCACATTCTTGCTTCAACATAATTTCATCAAACAAATGCACATCGTTAAATATAATGAATTACACAATTTAAAAGTAAAAATGTAAACTATCAATATTTTTGGGGTATAATATTGGTGTCCATAATGAATTGGCTAATGAATTACACAATTTTATAAATACGTAATAGTGATGTGAGGTACATAATACTGCCTCACAAACAACGCCCTAATTTAGAAGAACCTTCTATCTCTGTCTAACCTTCATTGCTCTCATCAACTTTGGGTCTAGTGTTCATAAGAACCTGTAAATGTAAATAACATCGAATAAATTTTCATTTGATCAACATGATGTTATATAATTCTATAGTTAATAGTAAGTGACAAACAATTTCACATCTTAGGTTAAAATATATTTAGTTCAGATTAAGTTACCTTTCGGAGCATGGTGTTCTCATTGATCAAAGTTGAGATACGTTCTTCTAAATTGGAGTTCTTATCTTCAAACTCTTTAGCTCTTGATTCTAAGTCATTCACATACACTTTTTTTCTTTCACGGGCTTGTTGGGCTGAGACCCTGTTCCTTAGCAACCTATTTGTAACATAAGTCATTTACTAGTTTCATATAGTTTAATCTGAAGTTCGGCAGAAAGATAAGTAAACTCAGATGGCGGAAAGATAAGTAAAGTCATACATAAAATGTTATGATTAAGTATCCTAATGACTCGTCTTTAACTGAAGTTCAGTTAACCGTTTGAGTTCAATAACTTAATTACTCTTGAATAACATTTTAATTGCCATATGTACCGAAATATGTTAAAGTGACAAGTTTGATAATTTAATGTAGAAATTAATACAACAGTCTATATTATATATCAAATACATCAGTTATTCAATGAATTTAAAAAGTGGTATTTTGTTTATAATAGTGACTATAGGGTGTAAGGTATAGTTAAAATTTGTGTTAACTTGTGTCCCAAACCTTTTGAGACGTCTATGTTCCTTGTCAGCAGGGTTTCTTCCACGTCGGCGCTTTCCGGGGAAGCCTGCTTGAAGTTGAGCATCGGTTACATTGTTTTGATTGTGGTTACTGTTTTGATTTGTTAACTCAGAATGGACACTTTGACATTGTGTAGCCTCTACATCTGGAACTTCAAATAGATCTTCATCGCTATCTTCTGGGATTTGTAATCAAAACATGACTTATTAACATGACATATTTAGTATTGTCTAAACAAAACATGATGTATATGGTTTATAATATCAACCAGATACATTATTTATTGAATGAATCTAAAAAGTAAAAATTTGCTTTTAATTGAGACCGGATGGAGTACTTAGTTCATTAACGTGTGCCGCATTAGCCAAATTTGAATTGTCTGTGGTCGACAATCACGTGCATTCACATCGCTAGCATATCAGTCACGGTTGGATCGAGATTAAAGCTCCAATAGTCAATGCAAATTTTGATTTTTTTTTTTTTTTAGCTAAAATGTTGAGTTTGAAATCTAGACCATCCGATCTCAATCTAACGATCATTGATGTATCGATCAAGCAAATGTGAATTCTAAATTTGTCAAATTGATAATATAAAAACGTTTTAAACATACATTCAATCATATATAAAAAAAAAAGTCGTCCCTCTTTTTAGAGGAAAAAAATGTCCTTTCTTATATTAATTTCTAAAATATATTTATGTCAAAAAACCAGGGGAAAAAAAAGAATGATAAGCACAATTGTTAAATAAAAATTTAACGGCTGTAAGGGGCCCTTAATAAGGAGCAACTTATATCATATCTTTACTTTTCATGAAACAAGTTGTTTTTAAATGATCGGAATCTTGTAGAATCTGGTAAGTTTGGACTTTGGAAATTTTATTTTATTTTTTTAATAAAAGTTTGGTGTTTGGATTAGTTTATCATATATTTTTAATAAAATATTGATAGACTCTTGACTTAGGATTATGTCAAAAATAAAATAAAATAAAATAAAAGACCTTAACTCGAGAATAAAATGAGTCAAAAAAAAACACTTTAGCATAAAATAAAATAATAAAAAAATTGAAAATGACACTTACCAAGTCTATGTGGAGGCATAGGAGGGAGCCTATTCCATGAAGAAGATGAAGATGAAGGTGCTCCTGTTGTTGCAGCTTCCTTCATCTCAGTATTGTTGTTTGGCTTACCATCTTTGGCTCTTGAAAGAGACATCTTTTGTTTTCTATGATTCTCTTGTTTGTGATGCCTCAAAGAAATTTCAAGTAACAAAAAAGAAATTAAAAGTAAAATGTGTGTGTGTTAATGCACTTGCAAGGTTGGATTGTGTTTTAATTCGTTGAAATGTTTTCATCATGAAACATTGTCTTTGGAAGAATGATGGGGCCTAAAGGGTTTTGGTTCAGAAATGAACACGTTGATGTGCATTGAACCAAACCTTTCTTCTATGTTTTACGTGTTTCTGTAGCCTCATTTTACTCTATTATACTCTTTCCCTCCATTTTAAAATTACGACAATTTTTTCCTTTTTGGTATAACAAAAATGACGTTTTTTAAGGGAACGAAAAAGACTATTGCTTAACATTTTTTAGGGTATATTAAAAAATAATGACTCTTGTTATTTTATAAAATTATTGTTATTAACTTTTAAGGGTAAATAATTGTCATAAACACATAGGAAACTATAATGAATTGAGAGTAATTTATGCACAATATAAATTGAAATAAAATTTGGAAAAATAAATTAATTGTATCTTTTTTTGTATCAAGTAATCTAATAACTAAAATTCAAATTTAAGGTGAATTCGAGGTTAGAACCTGAATTCAAGATTTGAATCCCGAACTTTACATATATAATAATGTGATGTCAATACCAACCGCTTTCGGGATTTAATTGTATCTTGAAAACACAGTGCTTCCAATTATTTTTTTATATGAAATATTTTTAAAACGACAATCTTTCTTTTTTTACAAATAAAATAACGGTCATTTACAAACAAAGTTGATGTATGTCGTTCAAATTTTTAACCATATACATCAATTTTGTATGATTTTTTCTTTTGTTTATATTTGAGACTAGGTATGGTGCACCTCTCATATAGCTTTACCACGACTTAGTTTGAGTCTAGTTTTGAGAGCTTTTTATAGCCATGTAATCATTCCAACTCCAAAATCAATTTTTACGGTGATGAGTGTTAGCAACACATTATCTAACACATTTTTCAACACTTTTTTTTTTACAATGATGATTACTCTCCATTACCAACCACCTCCAACGCTAAACTCATCCTCAGCCACTGTTAACCGTACCTTTTTTTTATAAAAATAAAATCATTTCAAATTAAACAACCACCATCGTGCTTAATTATGACATTGATGATTTCACTAACTTAGAGTCTAATTTGTAATCACTTTGCCTCGTTTAGACTACAATCAGTCTATCAATTTGTTTCAAAATCATAGGAAAATTAACAAAGCGACTAGACACAATAATTCAGTAGATTATAATTATATACCGTAATGAATTTTTTCACTCTAAGCTAAAACATATTTCACCAATCCTACCATGCATTGATTAAATATAGATTTTAAAATTTTTAATATTCGTACATGCGAAGGTTGAGTGAATCAAATGCTAACGTAGTAAAAATATGATGGATTTAATATTGGAATAACCCATATAGACATGTCATATTCTTCCTTTTTCTTTCTCCAATTACTTCTTTTTCTTTGAATCTAAATTTTGAAATTCAAAAGTCTTACATAATTTTACGCAATAATGTCTTCATTCAGGAGCAATGGTTCGAATTTATAAACACAACAATGAGTAGTTCATCTATCTAGTGTGAGGTACCATGCATAGACATTTGAATGTCCTTCATCTTTATTTGTGGAACAAATTTTGTGATTCGTAGGGTTTAACTTAAGGCTAAAAGTATAAATATAGTATAAAGACCAATCCCACTACTACAAAATAGCCCCTTCAATAGCGTTCGTTTTGGCTTTTAATAGCGTTTGAGAAGTGCTATCAAAGCCCCCGCTATTAAAGGCTTGAACCTTATAATAGCATTTAATAAGCGCTATTGAATAGTAATGTTTCAATAGCGCTTTCTGAAAAGCGCTATTGTAGCCTGTTTTTTGTGTTATTAAAGTCGTTTTCTAACAGGCGTTTCTTAGCGCTTTCTGAAAAGCGCTAACGTAGCATATTTTTTGTGTGTTATTAAAGACGTTTTCTAACATGCGTTTCTTAGCATTTAACAGAAAGCGCTATCATATGTACCCACCCTTTAATAGCACCCACGCATAAGCGCTAATAAAAGTTTCGTTTTTTATTTTTTTTTATAATTAAATCTACAACCAAAAACGCTATAATTAAATCTACAATAAAAAATGCTGTAATAAGATACTGAAATATGAATATAGCACCCCAAAACTTAAAATAGATTACAAGTTGCTAATAAATCTCATTGCATTAATAATAATCCATTGATCATAAACTTCATTACAAATGTCATAATATTAATCAATCCAAAAGAACATCTAACATACACTTGCTTAAAAATGCAAAGTTGGTGCATTGCAGCCACAATTATTACAACCTAAAAAACACCTAAAAGCAGCCACAATTACCATAAAAAATACACCTAAATTTGAGAGGACTCATGACAAGCTATCCAATGTCTAGTTGATAAATCTACCTGCAACATTTTCTCCTGTGTCGTATAATATGAAACGAAAAATTAATTAACATTGAATTTCCAGCACAACCAACAGTTTAAAATAACTCAAAATTAAAAAACGGAAATGAAAATAGTTGAAAAAGAAAACGAAACTCACTAATATACTCGACCATAAAGGTTGCCCAATCCTCCTCTACCTCAACTAGCTTATCTTTAGAGTAGGTTTTACATTTGTAAGCTTCAAAGTACTTCAAATATAAAAGTAGCGAAAAATTGAGTTAGAAAATGAATGTCTATATATATGATTACAAATTAATGGTATATTTAAAATCACATACATACATTTGTAGGGATCATATCTTGATTTTCTGATATTATCTCTTTCATAAATCGCATGAGAAAATAGCCACAGTCAATGCCATTAGTTTGCATGGGACACTGAAAAATAAAATTTACATCGATAAAATTTAATCAACATAATTAATCAAAAATACCATTAATTAGAAAATACCTTTATGTCTATCCATCTGATTTTACTTGACTTTGACTTTGACTTCGAATTTTTGGCACGGCAAATACACATGGCGCTACCAAAATTAAAACAACTTCAAATGAGTAATAACGCTCAATAATCATACTTATGTCAATGTTAAATCAAAAGAATCAATACTCACTTCATGAACTTGCTTTTTACATATTCACTGTCTTGATGTCCCCCTGGCAACGAATCCATATAATATATGATCTCAGCTCTAGGATTAATGACAAGCAACACCCAATGATTTCGCCTGCACCCATCATAATTTACATATTGCAATTATAATTAAAAAAATCCCATTTACCTGCAAATTTGTCATCGTAAATAATGGTTTGAAAAGAAAACTCACCCTAAATTGGCCGGTGCAAAAATCAGCTTATTCTTGAACTCATGTATCATTAGTATGTCTGATATCATTTGTCCTTGTTTATCGTCTTCAGATATATGTGGGGATAAGAATGCGAACTTATTTACCAACCCACGAGGCTTGATGAACTTGTCATACAAGAACCTTGAAACGGAAAACAACATTTTGATTGAGATATTTTTTTTTGACAGCAAAAATATATTAACAACATAACCGGAACAGCTCATGAAGAGCCTCACAGAAAGAGGGACAACACCAGCCACAAACAAACACACACAGCAGGAAGCAACACGGGTGATATGCCACAGACAGCACAAACAGACCCGCACCATCAAAACTGAAATATAAAACACCAAACAGCACACTCCGAAAAACAGGAAGAGCAGAACAGCAGAACAACAGAGTTCCAAACAGAAAAACAACATAATAAACCCCCTATAACAGTCTTAAATATCAACTATTAATATAGGATAGTAGAGGTACCTGGCATATACAGCTATAACAGTGGCACTTAACCAATCATGATCCACAAGCTCTTGTATATGCTCTATTTCTATATTCTCTGTATAGGCTTTGCCAAATATAACCTTGTCCATGTCAATCGGGATTAGGTCTCCTTTCTTCATTAACATCCTCACATAAGAATCAAGGAATGGTACCATTTTAGGCTTCACAGTTTTCATCTTTTTGTTTGGTGAGGCAATTGATTCAGCACTACCTTGGGGTCTCTTGTCAATATTTTTAGATTTATCGGGGATCTAATAAGTTACAATACATTAAGTTAGTGACCAAATAATAAAACAAGTATATAACACTTATCAATCACAAAGATTAATAATAGGTAATTAATTTACCTTTTGATGTTCATCAACCAATTTAACAAAATTCAATTGCCATGGCACAAATGTCCCTATTGCTTCACCAACAGTCAAGACATCTCCTTCTTCAACAGGTATAGGCAACAAAGCATCCGTCACAATAGCAACATCAATCCTAACCTTGACGTATCCGGGTGGTAACTTTTTGTTGTGCAAAATGTCACTACCCATGTTATATAATTTGCCATGAGCAACCAAATGTCGGCATGGGGATGATAAATACATTTCAATAGATGAGACACCCTAAACCAATAGTGAATGAATATATGCGTTAATGTGATTATTAAGCAAAGTAAATAAATTAAAATTTCACATTTAATAAAGAAAACAATTACCTTCGGAATGACGTCAAGTGCAAGAGGGTTGCAAGAATCTTTGGCACTAGTTTCTCTCCTTTGTACCAAATCTTGTGGTTGTCGCCTCTCTCCAGCATCTCTTTGTTTTTGCCTCTCTCCTGCATCTCTTTGTTGTTGCCTCTCTTCGACATCTTTTTTATGTTGACTTTCTCTGGCATGTTTTGGTTGTTGCCTCTCTCTCTCTCTTTCTACAACTTTCTCAATATCTCCATTCTCTCTAGTATCTCCATCATGTGTTTGCCTCTCCAACACCATTCTCTCTAGTAACTCCATTCTCTTACTCATTTTACCAAACATTTCATTCACTTCATCGACTGGGATAGATTGTCGTGGAAATATATCTCTGGGACATACTGCAAAACCATAACCCCTAACACGACCAGAGTAGTTTGGAAGATGATCTAGAGCAAGTTGAAGAACATCTTTACGACCAAGGTCTTTTCCTCTCTCATGTTCCGGTAAAGATAGTGTTAACGCCTTCTGTGACATTGACAAGCAAAAATAATTTTGCCTAAAGATTTCCTCTCATGTTTCTGAACTTTCATCATAATTAACAAAATAATTTGATATGAATAAAAAAAAAGATATATTTGACTCACACATTTATCCGCAACTTTCTGAACTTCCTCATTATCAATCACTCCATCCTTACCAACATGGGCAGCAGTCCACACAGATGCACGTGATATCATTTCCTCTCCCGTCTCTTCTTTCTTTTTTTTGGAGAGAATATGCATGACAGAACAAAGAAGGCAGCACAGATAAGTTGGTATATAGACAAAACAAAATAGTCAGAATTGGAGTCCTACAACTTTACACATAGTTACCATAATTTCTTCAAGACGACCTAAACCCATACGTGATTTTCTATATGGATGTCTGGGATTTAAAGCTCTTTCTCGATTTTCTTTACTCCTTTTCTGCGTGAATTAAAATTTTATTAGGTTGATAGAAAAAATATGAAGATAAAAAAGAATAGAGAAAATGAATGTCATGAATTCAGGACCAGAACGGAAGAATATGAATGTCAACTTGCTCGCTCAGCGAGCTCAAAGCGAGCCCAAATTCAACAGTCTCTCTAAGCGAAGTTAAACGCAGAGCTACAAAGACATTACCTGAAATTCAGGAGTCAAACGCTGAGCTACAAAGGCATCCCAATGCTCTTGTTCTATGTGGGGATACTTATCATCCGGAGGTTTGTCAATAGCATCACGATTTTTACCTTTCACATAGAGTCTTGTCAATGTGGTTTTGAATGCTCTAAACAACCTTCCAGCTTCCATTTTTACATGATCCTCATGCTCATTGCCAAATATGTAAACTTTCTGCAAGATGACGGAGATCATTAATTACCAAATATAAATAGATAAACATAATGAAATGTTTTCAACTGGCTTGAGTTTGTGTCTTACCCGAATTTCATCCAAAACTTTTTGTTTGTAAGGTTTCATTTCAGGAGCTCTCCAATTTTCCATACTAATTGGAACCATCCGACGAACGATGACTCCAATGTAACTGACAAAACGTTGGCTTTCTTTCCCAACTGGTTGACCTCTAGCATTCCAACGAACCTGAAGTAAGAAAATGATTATCAATTCAGCAATAAAAAATGAATTTAGCAAATCTTATCAAGACCAACTAGTTACCTCAATATTAACTCCACGACTTTTAGCTTTGTGAATCACTCGCATGCGGGTCACACCACGTTTACCATTATTGTTTCCGCTTGAACCGTGTCCACCATTACTTGAAGCCATTTACCTGTAAAAAAATGTTACTAACAACGCCAGTAACATTAAGAATAATTAACATTTAAAATGAGAATCAAAGACAATAAAAGAATAAAAACAAGTTATTATACCATACAAGATCAAGTCGGTCTTTTCCTCTTCCTAGTTTGATGCTTGCTTTTTTGTTTATACTTACTTTTCTGTTTTTCAATTACACAAATTGATGGATCGATCAAAATCCCCTCATCATGATCCTCTCTCGTATAGAGAATATCATCTACAGTTGGAACATTCTCAGTTGATTCTGATATATTAATGAAAGGATCATCCTCAACACATGTATTTTCACATTCTTTATTGTTGTGATCATTTAAAATCACAATAGACCACTTTTCATTCGCAGGATCAGTGACATAGAACACTTGTTGAGCTTGCGATGCTAAAATAAAAGGCTCGTCTCTATACCCAACTCTGTTAAAATCCACCTTAATGAACCCATGATCATCAACTTTCACACCATTGTTGTTTTCAACCCACTTGCAACCAAACACAGGCACTTGAAAGGATGAGTAATCCAACTCCCAAATACGTTCAATGACCCCAAAATATGACAATTTGGCATATAAGGGATTTCTGTCTTTGGCACTTGAGATATGCAATGATTGAGCTTTGAGTGTGACACCGCTATTTTGCATAGTGCTTTCATGATCGTGTTCTTTTGTATAAAATGTAAAATTGTTAATCACATACCCAGAGTAAGAGAGAACATCTACATCTGGACCATCTGCTAGCATTCTCAATCTTTCTGAAACTGAATCGGGATTTTTAACAAATTCTGAAAAAATATGATCTTTTAGCCATGATCGAAAACTTCGATTGTGTTCTCTTGTTAACCAATTTTCATTTCTATTAGGGTTCAAACTCTTAAGTTTTTCCTTGTGTTTTTCGACATATGGCTCAACCTCAACAGCATTGTGTAGAACATACAAGTGGGCTTGCTCTAATTCAACTTTCGAGATGGACACTATTTTACATGCACCAATCCCTTCCCCTGTTGTTCGTCCTGAGTGTCGTGACATTGGAAGGCCTATGGATTCAACATTAGAGAGGTATTCGGTACAAAACTCAATAGCTTCTTCAACTATATACCGTTCAACAATACAACCCTCTGGTCGACTTCGATTCTTTATGTACCCTTTCAGTATCTTCATGTAACGCTCAACTGGGTACATCCACCTCATATAAGCCGGTCCACAATGTTTTGTTTCCATGACAAGGTGGACTGTTAGATGAACCATTATGTCAAAAAATGAGGGTGGAAAATACATCTCAAGCTCACATAAGGTGAGAACAATTTCATTTTGCAATGCTGACAACTTCTCGGGATCAATGACTTTGCTACACATAGCTTTGAAGAAAAAACATAGTTTAGTTATGGTCCATCGCACCTTTTCAGGCAAAATGGAACGTATACCTATTGGCAGCAAATTCTCCATTATAACATGACAATCATGAGTCTTTAGACCCTTTAACTTGAGATCCTTCATACAAACCAAATTCTTAATGTTTGAGGAGAACCCCTCTGGAACTTTAACTCCATGAAGAAAATTACAAAGAATAATTTTCTCTTTTCTTGACAGAGTATGAGCCGCTGGCGGTAGAAATGTCCGATCCCCCTTCTTAATCGGCCTCAATTCATTTCTTATTCCCATTGTTTCCATGTCTAACCTTGCATTGATGCCATCCTTAGACTTTCCTTGCACGTTGAGTAATGTACAAATGACACTATCAAACACATTTTTTTCAATATGCATCACATCAAGGAAATGTCTTACATACAATGACTTCCAATATGGCAATTCAAAGAAAATAGACTTTTTTTTCCAACCGCCTTTGACAAGCTCCCCTATAAAAGGCTTTCCAAATTTAATACGCAGACGCTTTACCTTTTTGTATAATTGATTGCCTGTCAAAGGCACAGGAGCTCTATCTTCTTCAGATTTACCATTAAATGCTTTTCTCCACCTCCGATAGCGATGTTTGGTATTTAAGAATCTACGATGCCCAAGAAAAACTTGCTTCTGACATTTTTTTAACCGTATCCAATTTGTACCATCTTCACATACGGGACATGCACGCTTTCCTTTGACACTATACCCGGATAGATTCCCGTAGGCTGGAAAATCATTTATTGTACCAAATAACATAGCTCTCAAGTTGAAGAATTCTTTTCTATACCCATCATACACCTCTACACCTGTCTCCCACATAAGCTTTAAATCTTCAATTAATGGAGCCAAGTATATGTCTATATCATTTCCTGGTTGATAGGGCCCAGAAATTAACATTGTCAGCATCATGTACTTGCGCTTCGTATATAGCCATGGAGGGAGGTTATAAATCATCATAATCACCGGCCAAGTAGTGTGCTTACTACTCTGAATACCATGAGGGTTTATTCCGTCAGTAGACAATGCAAGACGTAGATTTCTTTCTTCTTTCCCAAAATCTGGGTAATCATGATCAATTTTTTCCCATTGAGGAGAATCTGCAGGATGTCGAAGCA
The DNA here is from genome assembly GCA_018208015.1 of Medicago ruthenica. Classification (NCBI taxonomy): domain Eukaryota; kingdom Viridiplantae; phylum Streptophyta; class Magnoliopsida; order Fabales; family Fabaceae; genus Medicago; species Medicago ruthenica. The sequence goes on along the minus strand of CM031377.1, from coordinate 54,332,589 downwards.
TTCCATCTACAACCCTTTCATATTCATGCCATGTTAAGTGCTTTGCATCTTCCGCATTACGATACATGCGCCTAAATCTTGGTATTATCGGAAAATACCATAATACTTTGGCTGGGGCTGTTTCTTTCTTCTTATATCGTGAGGCGCCGCATTTAGGACACGTATCTAATGATGCGTACTCATTTCGAAATAAAATGCAATCCTTAGGACAAGAATGTATCTTCTCATAACGCATGCCAATAGAACATAGCATTCGTTTAGCCTCATAGGTTCGACTAGGGAGCACGTTATTTTCAGGCAACATATCTTTTAACAAAGTTAGCAAGTCTGTGAAGCTCTTATCAGACCATCCATTGCGTGCTTTTAAGTTATACAGTTTTAACACCGTAGACAATCTTGTGAATTTAGCACATCCATCATACAACGGTTTCTCTGAATCACTTACTAGCCTCTCAAACATTTCGGGACAATCACGGAGATCTTCTTCAATTACATTCACAAACTCTTCGACTCGATCAAACTCATAATCGTTTGACATATCTCTCACATTGCTCCTCAAATCAGCGGACTCAGTTTCTTCTTCCCCGTGCATTGTCCAACATGTATAGCTTTCATCGATTCCATTACATACTAAGTGATCTTGCAAATGCTCCGCACTAACTGCTCCGTAACAACATTCTAAGCATGGGCATATGATTTTACTAGTGTCTTTTGCATGGGCAACAGCAAACTCAACAAACTCTTTCACTCCTTCTCTGTACTCCTTTGACGCTCGATTGGCAGACACCCATTTCCGATCCATAGTTCCTAGGTCTTGATAGTTAGATATTGGGAATAGTTAGTTTGAGTTTATTGGTAACAAATGGCAGAATTTGTCACTTCAATTTTCTCAACAAAATTTCGAGTTGTTCTTATAGGATAAAGGCATAAATGCATATCATATAATTGCTTATGTACAAGTTATTTCTTTAATAAATGGTAAAATAAAGTCAAACTGTTTTTATATAAACTATAAGCATGAAAAGCGATAAAACAATTCAGAATATATACTCTGTTTTTATACAAATGGGCAAATAAAACAATTAAATATAAGCAAATGAAGTATATTAATACATGACATAATATATGTTGTTATAAACATAATCAAAGTATTAATAATTAAATTCAGAATATATTGTATTTCATATAACATATAAAAATGCTATAAACACAGTGAGAATAAAAAATATTACAAATTAGCACTATGCATAAACAAATAACAGGGCATTAAAATGTGTTATAAAAGAATATAACACAGAAAGAAAAAACATAACTTAACACAGTATAGTGTAGTATTATGATCGAATCAGCAGCGCATTTACAAATATAATATGATGAATAGTTATGACATATTGTGCAATATAATAATAACACACAATAAACATAACACACTATAATATCAACAAAAATAATAATTCGCAGCACTGCAAATGACAACATGACAAAAATGATATATAACATCATAAGTCATACAATGGTAATACAAAAAAAAAACAGTATGCAAGGACAACAAAAAGAAGCACATAGACAAGAACATAACAACAAAGGACATAACTACATAAATAATATAAAACATAGATACAACAAAAATGAAGCACACACAGTGTATAATCAAATTCAATAAAAATTTATAATATGAAAATAAATGCTTATATAAACTATAAGCGTGAAAAAGGGGAAGGCTTATGTCAGTTTGGCCCCCCAAATAACCTTCAAAGGGGACCATATTTGATCATACTCCTATGAATTCCACTCCTTTTGTTTTCCTTTTTTGTTTAAGCTACAATCCTACATAGTAAAACTTATTTGGGTTCAAAAGAGAGTGTGTAACTAGACCAGTACACAAAACCTGCTACCACTGGTGTCTTCACATGAGACAAATAAAGTAAGGTAAATTAACTTGGGGATCATCTCTCTGTTGTTTTAACCTCTCCTATCCCTTTCACTGTAATTATAACTTGACAGTGTTACAGCCAAGGACAGGGGAAGAACACAAGGGCGTAACAGAATCAAAAGCACAACTTATCCTATGAGGAAATATACAAACAGCATAGGGTCTGTTTGGCTTTGTAATTTATTTAAGCTTATCTACTAGCATAAGCATGTGTGACACTTATGGTAATAAGTTATGAAAACAGCTAATGACATGTACATAACTTATGAAAACAGCTTTCGAACTAGTTTAACTTTAATCTGTCAATATTCCTAATCATAGCAATCAATATAGAATTAGAAGGACATACAATGAAAGCTGGAAAGGTTAATCCCAATTACTTTTGTACTTTCTAAGATTTAGACACAACTTTTACAGACTCTAACCCAAACATAAAAGGAACTTATGGACCCATGTCCAGCTTGTTTATGAGAGACAACACACCCAACCGACAAAGATTCAATCTGATTCTTTACCACATAAACACGAGTGAATAGTGTAAATCCAAATCAAAATATATTGAGAGAAAAACATAAAAGGGTCACCAAATCAAAATCTGTTGAGAGAAGATACGTAAAGTATAACGAGTGAACAGTAAAAGAACATTACATACCGGAGAATCGGTGATGAAGAGAAGAAACGACACTCGATTAAGAGAAGAAACGGCACTCGATTAAGAAGAAGACGGCGACGGGATTGAGAGGTTGATGAAGGAGTTCGGTGATGGAGAAGCAGTTCAGTGATGGAGAATCGGTGGTGGAGAATCGGTGATGGAGAAGCAGTTCAGTGATGGAGAATCAGTGATGGAGAATCGGTTCACTGATGGAGAAGCGGTTAAGTGAGCTAGTGAAAGCACGATGGAGAGATTTTGTGAGGTGGGCAAGTACGCGTTTTTCATATTCTGGGTTTAAGACTGTGCGCGAAAATAAATATAAACCGCCTTTTTTTTATTTTCTTAAAGCCCAAACAATAGCGTTTGTGTAAAAACGCTATCTATACCCGCACTCCAACAATAGCGTTTTCTGAAAAGCGCTATTAGTATGAACTAAAATAACAGCGTTTTCAAAAAAGTGCTATCTAATCCAATTTTTAACAAGTTTTTCTTAGCGCTTTCTGAAAAGTGCTATAACAGGTCTATGGTTTGCGTTTTTAATAGCATTTATCCAGAAGTGCTATTAAAATTGTGCTATTAAAAGCCAAAATTGTAGTAGTGTCCTGAGAAAAATATTTAAAAACTAAAAGTATAAATATAGTATACAGACCAATCCTAAGAAAAATATTTAAAGCACCAATCTGGGTCAAACTATAAACATGATTTTGCTAATAATTCTTTGTTAATATGAAGGCCAATGCATTAATTGTGCTTTGATCAGAAGTTACTTTGATGTGAAGGACCTATTTTCTTCATGAATGGTTTAACCCGATCAAGTACCACTGATGTTAATCAAGACTTGCACTCTAAGCATTGAATTTAAAGATTATGTAGCCGTTAGAAGTAATAGTATATCCTTATTTTATAGACCAAAAATATGATTTATATTATTTGTTTTCAATTATATCTTTAAATTGTTTGTAGAGATGTATACTCTTTGCTTTGAAAATATGAATCGGTAAAATAATTTTTGAAAAAAAAAAGGATATTTTGGTATCAAGATGCATTAACTAAATGATTTTTAATTTGTGTAAAAATCTTAAACTTTTTTATCATGAGTTTGATAAAATATGTGTCAAATAAAACTGATTGAATATAATGTAAACCTTAATCAAATGTTACACACATTGAAATTTGATCTCTCATATCCTAACAGGCAAATGTTAATAGTAGATATTGAACCACCACCTTCTACGTATAACCCAAACCATTGAGCTACTCCTTCGGAACGCCTACATTTATATTAAAAATTAATTTTTTTTATGAATAACACTATTCAAACATCCTTTACTCAAAAAAATAAATAAAACTATTCAAACTAGATATGGAAGGTGTTTTTTTTTCAATGTTTCCAAAAGGAACACTGCACTAGAAGTACTAGGAAAATCTAGTTAATACTTACATTAAAGAAACAAATTAAAATAATATAATAACTTTCCCATCTTCAATGACTCTACAATCTTTTAATCATCATAACCTCAACTGTGCACTACTTTTGCTTTCTCCATCTCTATGCTCAACAACTTGGTCACTCTACCAAACCAAAACACTTTCCTGAATTTACACGTAGTGTTCTTTTCCCTTCCTTAAAGCTTTATCATGTTTCTTTCATATAATGTAGCTATTGTTCTTTCTCATTATTACACACAACTATGACACTAGTCACACTACTTTTATTTATATACACTTTTCTTCCTTTGATTCTGTAAAAGATAAACACAACATTTGGAATTTATAGCATGCATCACAATTCATGGATTTAAGAGATTCATGGACTATCTTCTTTTTGCTTCATAGCTTCTTAGTTTTTGCTTTCTATGGACAAGATGGTATGTCTTATAGAACTTTATAAAATAATGCCATTTTTCTAAGCACGTTTTTCATTATTGAATGTTAACTTATAGAAAAATCTTTGTCCATCCACCTCCACATTTCTAAAATGCCTCCGGAAGACTATTTTCGATTGGGACAAACCGTATTTTTGTCCGGAAGTACACATCTGCACAACACAAAACTACATTTTTTCCGAATGTGTACATCTGTAGTATTTTAGAGGGTGGGAGAAGTTCCTCCCTAACTTATATACTCATGATTTCATTAATACTTGTTGGATATTAGTATCTTTCACAAAACCTATTAGATTACAAACATGCCCTCCTTTTTTTGGCTGTACTAGAAACTCACATGCTCAAGAAATGAAAGTAGTTTTCACTATTTTCTTATTGAATATCATGAAACAGGTTTCTTGAGTCTATCATGTGGTGGAACAACAAGCTTCAATGATTCATCAAACATTTCATGGTTCTCAGACACTCCTTACATAACCACAGGAAAGACAGCCACCATCAATTACACTGATGGTTCCTTGTCAACAAATGTCTCAGCTCGGTTCTTCCCCCATTCCAAACATCGCGCTTGCTATCGGATACAAATGAACAATGCCACTAGTTTGATTCTTGTGAGAGCAAAATTTATATACAAAAACTATGATCGACTTGGAAAACCACCTATTCTCTTGGAACGGATCTCCTAGACCCATCAAAAGCTTTCACGATTAAAGAGCTGGGCTTCAAGCAGACTCCGTCAATAGACATCTTGTTGAGAGTGGACTTTGGCAGCACGTTCAATGACGAACCAGTATCAACCAACACTCTTGCAAGGACAGTGTCGTGACACATGGTGGATATGTGTAACGCTTTATTGTGAGATTTTCCCTCCACGGGTAAGTCTTCATCATTAAAGCTTAGGCAGCTACTAGCAGTGATATTGGCAACTATTCTGCTGAAGTTGTCTGTTGTAACATCCTGGGTTACATGCGCCTGATTTACCACTTTTAGTAATGCCTTCCTATGCGCCTCGAAGTTCAGTAGTAGCGAAAGGATAGATATCTTGGAAGGAGTGTGATTCAATTGGTCAACTATTTTGTATTCACTCCTCTTGATGATTTTCAAGAACTCATCATCTTCCTTTGATGCTGGATGATCACCGCATTCCTGCCCCTTGTCTTGACTGGGCATTTCTTTCCTTTTTTGGGCTTCTTCTGCTACCTCATTGTCTTGTCTTCTAAACTGTTTGGGAGCAAAGATTCGACCACTTCGGGTCATTCCACTGCCCTCAGAAATATGGGTAACACCATCCATCGTCTTTGTAGATTCTCCTTCCGCTCTCTCTCCTGGTTCATAGACAACGACATTTGCATCATAATCCCAAGGTACTGCTTTAGAACTTTTGTAAGGAAATGGCGAAGGAACACATATGACAACAGGCTGCCTATGGTTCATCAATGGTTGGGCGTCTCATTTTTGATTAAGGATCTCGACAGGTTTTGGGATTTCTTGGTTGCTTTCAACGTGTGGTTCAATAACTGAGACATCTGTCATCCTCTTTGCTCGACCGACTTGCAATATGCCTTGATTTATCAATTCTTGCACTTGTTCTTTGACCAACTGACAGCCTTCGAGACTTAAGGCGCATCCTTCACAATTGTTATGGGTTCCTTTGATCAAACCGCATTTGGCTAGCTTGGCATGGAGCATCAGCAAAGGAGTCCTTATTTCTTCCACTCTCTTGATCTCGTCAAAGTCTGCATCTTCTTCCACAACACTGACGTTTGGCCCATTATAACCCGGCAGAGGATTGTTCTTCACATCAGGCCCCTTCTCTTTGAAGGATAGGCTCTTGTTGTTGACTAGCTCTTGCACCGTCTCCTTAAGTGCTCTACACTCTTCAATGGAATGACCAATTGCCCCAGAATGAAACTCGCATTTGGCATTTGGGTTATACCAATGCAGATATGGTGGTTCCAAAGGTCTGACATTTCGAGGCACCACTAAAGAATTCTTTATCAAAAGCGGCCAAAGCTGACTGTACGGGATGGGGATCAGGTCGATCTGCCTTGGTCGCTGATTGTAGGGAGGTCGATATTGATTCTGACTCGAGGTTTGACCCCAATGATTTGGACGAGCCGGTTGATATTGAGGCCTTTGAGGTGTTGGTTGCTGATATTGCATAGGTGTTGTGGCGGCAACATAATGCTGATCTTGGTATGGTACTTGAAGGGTGGGGGGATGATAAGTGATTACAGGAGGATGATAGGAATTTTGAAGACCAGTCATTACATCATTGGTTTCTCCTTCCTTCTTTTTAGGGAAAGAGGCCGGAAATTTCTTTGCAGTAACTTGACCACTTTGAGCATTTTGGATCTTTCCATTTTTCAGACCTATTTCCACCATTTCTCCAATGATGACCAAATCGGAGAAACCGGACGAGGCGCTTCCTATCATCCTCTCATAATATGGAGCTTGTAGGGTACCTATGAAAATTCTTGTCATTTCTCTTTCTGACAAAGGTGGTTCAACTTGTAACGCCAATTCTCTCCATCGTTGTACATATTCTTTGAACGTTTCCGTTCCCTTCTTGGTTAAATCTTGTAATTGCATCCTATCGGGAGCCATGCCCATGTTGTATTTGTATTGTTTGACAAAGGCTTCTGCTAAATCCTTCTAACTCCGGATCCGACTCTTTTCGAGATGCATATACCAATTCAAAGAAGCTCCACTGAGACTGTCTTGGAAAAAATGGATGAGGAGCTTATCATCCTGAGCAGCTATACCCATTTTTCGGCAATACATGATCAAATGATTGCGAGGACAAGTTAATCCTTTGTATCTTTCAAAATCCGAAGTTTTGAATTTGGGAGGAATTACCACATTTGAGACCAAGCACATATCAAGCGTGTCCAACCCGAATTCACTATTCCGTTCCATTTCTTTGACTCGTTCTTCCAAAGCAAGAATTTTTCCTTTAGCTCCTTCGTTCTCACCTCCCGTATGTGGTCGTGCATCTAACGAAGGTTCAGTTTGCTGCTTAGGAGGGTCTGACTGGTTGGGAGAATGGTACACCAACAATGGATTTTCCACTACACCTTGAGGTATTAGAGATCCTGCAGCAACATCAGCATTCTCTTGTATCACATGAATTTCATTGGGACGAGGTACTGTTGCTTGAGTAGGACGAGACTGAGACGGAACACCTTCATTATGGCTCTCCAATGGAGGTGTGTAGACTGGAGGAAGACCAAATGGAGGCCAAACGACAGCTGCCGCAGAGGCTGGTTGTGGCTCGGGGATAACATTTTCCACCACTCGAGGCTGCGGGATCTGCTCCCTGTTTGCTAGTTCTTGGAGAGTGTCCATCAGTCGATCCAACTTCCCATTCAGTTGGTTGATGTCTTGTCTCATGACTTCTTGGTTCTGTTCAACCTCTTCCATGATCCTCCGTGCGTTGTTTCGAGTGTATGGATTGTAGGAATTCCTGGTAATAAGAAGGGGAATGAGTTTTGAGTATGAAAATGAATGTATGCATGTTATAGATGACATTAATGCAAACGCATGAAATAGTTTTTCTAGTTATGATTAATTTTTAGAGAACTTCAAGGCTTTTGGTGCTCCTGCAAGTATCTTCCAATTTGTAAAGGCATTGAGATAAAGAGAAACAGAGATAACAAAAAGGAAATAAGGATTTTTCATTAATGATCAAGGAGTCATACAAATAGGCAAGTTAAAATTTTTTTGATTGCCTCAATATCCTCCTTAAAGTCTCTTATCATAGTCTTACAGAATTCAACAAAAACAATGACTTCAGAAGGAGTGTTCAATGGATGCATTGCCGCGTCAGCTGCTTCCAACTTCGTAGGGATGGTTTCAATCACATCATTGGCCAACTTTGCTAGTCTTGAGAACATATTCTTCCAATGCACACCCTCGTCACGGAGTACTCGGAAAAGAGTTCCGTTTTCGACCGAATTAACCAAGTTCATAAAGCGATGTTCCCGCCCCTCATTTTCTCTTTTGAGGCCTTCACAAACCTCTCCTTGATTGTCACTGAACTTCTGGAATTCTTCCAAATACTCTTGTTCCCTTTTTAATTCCAATTGGCTCTTCACAAGTGCTCTTTCCAACGCTTCCTTTTGTAGCCTCTCACTCAACACATACCCTTCGTACTCGTTCGCCATGCTATTGAGCTGTTGTTTTGCATTCTCCAGCTCTTCTTTTAGCTTCCCCCTCTCAACCTGAGATCTTTTCCATAGCTCTCTCAGCTCGTGGGCTCTACCTAAGAGTTCATCCCGCTCTTGGTTCTTATGTTTGAGCTGAGAATTTGCTCCTCCCAAGCAACCTTGCACCTTGTGCTTTTCATCCTCTTCAAGCCTTAGCCTTTTGTTGCTACTCTCAATGATCTTGTCTTTTTGGATTCCTTCCCTTTTCAGCTCACAATTTTCTTGAGTAGAACAACTTGCAATTCCTCTTTTCCTTTGTTAAGCTGTGCAATGGTTGCTTTGAGCTCATCCGCTTCCTCTATTGAGATAGGATCAGGTTCGGGGGACCTAGGTGGAATAGGGGCTTTGACAATGAATGGTAGTTTCACCTCTTGGACTCTCTCTTTGACCCATTGTCGGTAAGTATCTTTGGTAGTGCCAACCTTGCGTTTCCAATCACTTCCCTTCTTGTTAACATTTCCCCTAGCTCGAATAATCTTTTGTAACATCACAGGGTCATTGGCACCCAAGTCATGTAACACTATTCATTCCAAGGATTTTTCTTCGGGCTTCTCCCACATAGGATGTCCTAATTGTCTTAGAGCCAAAATTGGATTGTAGTTTATGCATGCTTTGGACCTTATGAGTGGCACACTTGAGAACTCCCCACAGCTGATGACAATTCTTTGATGTCGAGCTTCCTTGGATACCAACGGATCACGTTTTCGGTAAGGGATGCCATAAACTGAGACCATTCATACTTATCCATCTTGTTCATCTGTGATTGGTCCTTGCACATGTGAGATGTGAACCAATGATAGAGTAAAGGAAAACAACAGACAATATTGCCACCTAGCTTTTCGTGACGCATGTGGAGGGTGTAGTACACATTGGCCAAGAGTGCAGGAACTGGATTTTTGTCTTTTGTGAGGACAGCCCAAAAGACACTGATTGCGGCAAAATCAACAAAGTTTTCGGTTGATGGGAACAGTACCAAACCATAAATAAAGAGGGCTAACACGTTGTTGAATGACTTCATATCTCGGGACGCAGCAAACTCACAAGCCTTTTTCTCTAGATAACTTCGGAGAAAACCGGGAGCTTTCCCTCTAGTCTTCACATTGCTAGCAAACCCAGACACTTCAATGTTTAGAGCTTCAGCCAATTTTTCAACTTTTGGAGGATGGCCAATTTCTACATATGGACCCTTTCCTTTTGGAGGAATGCCCATAACCCTTTCGAATTCTTCAAGTGTGGGTGCTAATTGGAAGTCTTGGAATAGGAAACTTCTCATTGGGGGGTCGTAGAACTGTGCTAATGCTGTGATAGCGTCTGCCTGAACATTAGTGAACAAGAGATCAAGGATGTCACCATACTTGAAGATAAAAGCACTCTTTGGAATTGCTGTTAACTCGGCAATCAAATCTCTAAGACTTTTTAAATCTGGGAGCTCGACTTTTAATGACAGAGTTCTTCTTTTCTCGGATCCCATGTTCAATTTGTTAGACATTTGCAACACACTTTGCCTTTGCAATTCCCTAAAACAAACTTGTATATTAAAAAAAATGATTTTATGCATGTGGATGCAATGCATGTATGCTTTGCGTGGGTATGGATAATTGGGAAATAAAACTTAAAGGGATGGTTCCCTACGAGGGCTTAGTTCTATGTGCTTTCTATGTCAAGGTTCTCACCAAGGGTAGTTCTAAGGTTTTTGAGTTAGGAGTACCTAGAGTCATGGAGGCATCTCGGAATTTTGCCATAATAACGGGTTAACCATTATATGACAACCTTTCACGAGTGCGTCTCCTCTAGGTGGGGTTTGTACTAACCAAAATGAGATGTCTACCTCGAAAGTCAATACAAACACCAAATTTTGAAGAGGTGCTAAGAAGAAGGTTCTTAGAGTTAGGGGTCCAATTCGGAATTTCGCCATGATAACGGGTTAACCATTATACGGACGACCTTTCAACGAAGGGGACCATCTCTAAGCGGGGTCTTCATATCGACTAAACGAGATGTCTATCTCGAAAGCCAATACTACGCAACCACCATCCTAAACCTAGGTTTTTTCAAACTCGGGTGCAGAGCTCCACTCAAAAGTGTTTTGAACAGCACAACCCCGATACAAAAGCACAAAATCATAAAAGGCGAAAAATAAAGCGGAAATAAAATAAAGCAAATAAGACCAAAAATAAACAAACATTTAAGGCAAAAAAACTAACACTAATAGCAAAACCAACTAACTAGGGTTTATTCTCTAACTATCTCCAGTGAAGTCGCCAGCTGAAGCGGCGGGAAAAATGTGCTGGCAGAAAGCGTTCGCTTAAACAGTTAAGTCGTCACCGAAGTTTTGTTTTTGAAAAGGGGAACGTCGATAAACCCCTTTGAGAACGAGAACAAGGTCATTGCGACCAAATTTCGGGTTCGGGAATCGGTTATGCGAGGGGAAGGTATTAGCACCCCTCACATCTGTTGTACCCAACGGGAACCGTTAGTTAGTTTAGCGTTCAATTGTGTTAGTTTCATGAAAAAATGCTTGTAAAGAAATAAAGAGAAAATAGATTTAATGACCAAAAATGAGTTTTTTATGAGTGTGCTTGACAAGAGTTTGATCTTGCTCCTACGTATCTCCTGGTGCGATGGAGAATTCAAAGCTATGTAGTTCTTTGTTAGAAAAAGTTTGTGTGTTGTTTGATTTTATTTATGAAAAATAATTTGGTCGCACTTGGGCGAAAAAGTTTGATTTAAAAATAAGACGGACTCGCACTTGGGCGATGGTATCCGTTTGAAAACGCGCATGGGCGTGAATAAAATAAAGTTTGGTGGGTTGAGATTGATTTTAAACAGAGGACGAATATTCGACCGAAAGCGAAGTGTCTACCTCGTTTCCGAATATTCGGGGAAGCGTCGAGTGTATACCCAAGTTTTCCTTTTTCACTCGTACACAAAAAAGAAAATTGTTTTTTTTTTTATGTTTTGGTATGTTGAAAATAGAATGACAATTGTCCGAACAATGAGACGTACGTCAAGTGCTCGTGCAACCGGGGAATGGGAAGACATATGTCAAACCACTCCTTTTTCATTCAAGTTTGTTATTGAAAATCACATTTTTTACAATTGAAAGCAAAAAAAAACACTTGTTATATTTTTCTTTGAATAAAAATGAGTTTCAGCCCTTGCAAAAAAATAGTTCAAACCAGGTTCTGAACCTTCAGAAGCAGAAACTGACTTTAGAAGCAAAAATGCAAAATGTACGGCTTCAAAAGCACTGTTCAAAAGCTACTTCAGAAGATGGCTTCAGAAGCACTGTTCAGAAGCTGGCTTCAGAAGCACTGTTCAGAAGCTGGCTTCAGAAGCACTGTTCAGAAGCTGCTTCAGAAGCACTGTTCAGACTCTGGATTCAGAAGCACTTTTCAGACTCTGGGTTCAGAAGCACTGTTCAGACTCTGGGTTCAGAAGCACTGTTCAGAATCTGGGTTCAGAAGCACTGTTCAAAAGTTGCTTCTGAAGTACTGTTCATAAGTTGCTTCTGAAGTACTGTTCAGAAGCTGCTTCTGAAGTACTGTTGAGAAGCTGCTTCTGATTCTGATTTCAGAACCTCAGAGGGTAAAAAATGTTTGAAAACAGTAAGAAAAAGAAGCAATTCACTTCTGTTTCGGTGATTTGTAATCTTTGTGATTTTTTTGGGGTTTTTGAATGATGTTTTTAGTGCAAAAATGAGTTAAAGATTACTAGAAATGCAGAAAAATAATGCAGGAACAGTAGAACAGAGTTCTGTGACTTTTTCTCAACTTCTAAGTTAAATTTCTCACTCAAAACTGAACCAAATACAAAAGTGAAAATACCATTGTAAAGTTTGCCATGAATACTACATCTTAGTGGTTTTAGATCTACCAAAAGATGTCCTAGAACCTAATATATTTTGGCCTCAAGTCATGCCCATGAACTTATGATAAAAAATGCATTTTTTATGAAAAAGGCTATAAACACTTAAACAGAATGCAAAAAAGGAGATAAGAAGGTTCAAGATACTTACAAATTCCTAGCCAAAGCTTTAGATGCACAAGAAAATGAAAGGGGCTTTTGGATTTGTAACACCCATACTAAATTATCTAGAATATTTAGCATGTGTATTAATCTGATACCTGATACAGTAAAATTTTCAATAATAATAATAATAATACATACAACTGAAAGGGTACAAGTAGCTCGTTTATGCAATTATCCGTATACCAAAATGAATACTTATACATAAAAGTGATAATCTCCTGAGCTTGTACTTGATGAGCAGCTGCACTCCAATCCAGTATCTCCCTGATGAACTTCTTCACGAACCTCTTGCTTACTTGAAAACCTGCACCAGAAGGATTGGGATGAGACATAATGTCTCAGTGAGCTCCGGCCCAACCTACTGTTGGCAACCACGGGGGAAACCTAGGGTCGCCGTGCCTACTTTTGGCAATCTTGGGGATTCCTACGATCGCCGTCATTCTCTACATATTTCGCGATCAGGGGAAAATTAGGATCGCTATATGTCTTTATCTTATCATATACATAATCTTATGCTTAGTGATCGGGGGGAAAGTCTATGATCACTTTCTGATGTCCGATGACTACTTTGTCTTATCTCTTAGTATATAATATATATATATATATATATACATATTCATCTTTTCATAACATTGAGTTAGAAGTTAGCGTTGAACAAACAATACATTATCTTGGTTCATTTTACGGAGTGCATCCGGGTGGAGTAACCCCGAAGTACATCTCCCTTCTTACCGGTGAAATTCCTATCATATCAGGCTAACATCGGACTCCTCTTACTTTTGTGTGGTTGTCCTCGCGGACGGTAACTTCACCGAACCCCCTGTATACTAACTAACGAGCATACAAGAGACACATTAACTTTTACTTGACTATGATGCGTAGCTGCCCTCACGGACGGTAACTTCACCATTCCAGCTTAAGCTGGAACCCCCTGTATACTAACTAACGAGCATACAAGAGACACATCAAGCCCTTTCATTAACTTGTTCTTATTCTTTATATATATATATATATATATATAACATATAACTTATAACTTATGCATATCTGATGCATTCTTTAAGTAATCAATTCTTAAATGCTTAACCCATTAAAAGGTTCTTAACTTTGAACATTAGATCATTCTTGTGCTTACGTACACTTAATTGAGTGCATCTTAAGCTTGCTATCCTAGGTGCATTCTCATTCTCATTAATTCTTATCTTAAGTACTTGAAAGTTGTGCGAAAGTCTAAAAAAGACAAAACGCCTCGAGGTCGTAAGGACGCTCGGAAAGAAAGATGCGGAGTCGCCACCAAAGTTTTTGTTTAAAGGGAACGTTGATAAATCCTTAAGTTTTTATTTTTAAAGGGAAACGATAATAAAACCCTTGACGATTAGGAAAGGATGGTCATCGCAACCATTAATCGGGTTCGGGAGTCGATTACGCAAGGGGAAGGTATTAGCACCCCTCACGTCCGTTGTACTCAACGGGAACCTCCTAGTTAGTTAAGGCTAAAGTGTTTTTAATGTTTTGCTTGCATGCTTGAATATATATATAAAGGGAATGAAGATAAAGGGGGAAAAGTTTATTTTTTATTATTGTGCTTGACAAGATGTGAATCTTGCTCCTACGTATCTCCTGGTGCGATGGAGAATTCAAAGCTACGTAGTTCTTTGGTAGAAAAACGTTTATTTGTTGGTTGTTTTTAAAGAAAAATGCTTTTGATCGTATTCTTTGCGGTTAAACGTAGCTTGTATGCTCGCGCGTGGGAGGCTTAAGCGTTTGTTTGTATCGCGTTCGAATAGATAAAAACATGTCCACTGGGAAAAAGGTTATGAATTGACCGTGAGGGGCCAAGAAAGGTTCAAGTGACTCAACGAAGTTGAGAATTGATTCAAATTGACTCAACGGAGTCAAGAAAAGGTTCAATTGATCCAACGGGATCAAGAAAGGGTTCAATGGACTCAACAGAGTCGAACATTGAATCAAATGGTCACGGGGGACCGAGAAAAAGTTCAATGGACCAACGGGTCGAGCATTGATTCAAATGACTCAACGGAGTCAAGAATGGGTTCAATGGATCCAACGGGATCGAGCATTGATTCAAATGACTCAACGGAGTCAAGAAAGGGTTCAATGGATCCAACGGGATCGAGCATTGATTCAAATGACTCAACGGAGTCAAGAAAGGGTTCAATGGATCCAACGGGATCGAGCATTGATTCAAATGACTCAACGGAGTCAAAAAAAGGGTTCAATGGATCCAACGGGATCGAGAATTGATTCAAATGACTCAACGGAGTCAAGAAAGGGTTCAATGGATCCAACAGGATCGAGCATTGATTCAAATGACTCAACGGAGTCAAGAAAGGGTTCAATGGATCCAACGGGATCGAGCATTGATTCAAATGACTCAACGGAGTCAACAAGGGGTCAATTGGTCACGGGGGACCAAGAAAAGTTGAATTGATCATGGGGAATAAAAAAAAAAGGGGTTCAATGGACTCAACGGAGTCAAACATTGAATTAAAAGGTCACGGGGGACCGAGAAAAAGTTCAATTGATCCAACGGGATCAAGAAGGGTTCGAATTGACCATAGAGGGCCAAGAATTGGTTTTGGTGTGTTGGATGCGTTGAAAATAGAATGACGATTGCCCGAATAACGAGACATACGTCAAGTATTCGTGCAACCGGGAAATGGAGAGACATACGTCAAACCATTCCTTTTTTCATTCAAGTTTAATATTGAAACTTTAGAAATCCCAAAAAGAGAGCAAAACACTTGGTTTAAAACTTATTAGCAAGTTTAAAACTCAAATTAGTTGTTGCGACCTATGAACAAGCTTGTTTGTTCATGTGTATGAAAAATGCACAAGTTATGAAAATGAACAAGTTTAGTTCAAGTTCAAGTTTTTAAAAAAATGCACAAGTTTGTTGAAAATCATGAGCGAGGTTATTGTTCAAGTTTGGTTTTGAAACTCGTTGAACATGACTTGTGGCTCAAGTTTGTAAAAAAGAACAAGTTTATGAAAAAAATGCACAAGTTTGGTTCAAGTTTGAAAAAGTGAACAAGTTTCTTGTTATTCAAGTTAACTATTTAAACTTGTGAATTTCCAAATGTATGCAAAAACCCTTGTTATGTTTTGAAATTTCTGGCTTAGCAACTGGTAAGGAGGTTAAACTGGTTCTGATTAAAACTGGTTCTGAACCTAACAGGTTCTGAACTTGAAACTTAGCACAATTTAAATCACAGTTATGCAGCAGAGTTAAAAAGTGCAGAAATAAAAGAACACAAGGTTTGTTAACCCAGTTCGGAGTAAACACCTCCTACTCTGGGGGATACCAATCCAGGAAGGAAATCCACTATTGGAATTAACCCTTAAGACTCAGACACTGACCTCCCAGTTCCTATCCTAAGCAATCAACTTCCACCTAGTCAGACTTCTACCCACGCATGAGTATTAGAGTCCACTAACTTCCTATTTAAGCAACAGCCCAGTTACTTGAACAACTTGAACTAAACCCAGTTCTTAAACAAAACTACCCAGTTTGTGAAAAACACTCTTCAATACATGAGCTGCACTCGTACCTACAGGCTTAGAGTGATTACAACTCTATTAAATCTAAACCAACTCAACAGAGTGGTGCACAAACAAAGCTAAAAAGCTTACACAACCTAAGACTCAATTTTCTGAATTATACTCTGCTTTTCATATATGTCTTGAATAATGGCAGCAACTCTCCTTTTATAATCTTCAGCAAGCAACATTAATCTGAAACAAATCTTCTGAATTGATATGATTCTGAATAATGAATGGCTTGAAAAGGAAACAAATAAAACTGCAACATATCTCTCAAAGATTGCTTCAGTAAAATAAGAACATTCATAAACACGAGCCAAATCTTCAAAGATCTTCTCCAATTTAATCAGGCCTTCTAGAGTCAACATGCTTGAATAAATCCTTATTAAATCTCGCAAAGATTCGCGCCAAAACAATTCAGAAAAACCAGCTTCTGATGAAGTCAACGAAAGTCAACGCGGGCATCAGACTCACATTTCAGCTTCTGAAGTGCTACAGTGCGTCTGAAGGTGCTTTCAGCTTCTGAAGGTGATTTCAGCTTCTGAATGACTTCAAAATGAAAAACTTGCAACTGAAGATTTGTTCTAGACAATGAGATGCTTCTATTCAACACATTGGATTTGCCAAAATATGCAGCCAACACCAAAATACTCAACAATCTCCCCCTTTGGCAAATTTGTGGCTAAAACCAATGTTCACACAACCAAGCTCTTCAATCTCCCATAAGACAAACTCAGCAATGAAGAACTCCACAAATAAATAACATAGCAAACAGATTAGCAAAGATTAGCAGCGGACAAAACACTCTCTGAGCTATGTTAAACATCAGCTTCAGCTTCTGAACACTGAAACACACATAACACAATTACTGATCAACTCCTGATTATCACAAACACTCCTGAAGCTTCACAATACTCCCCCTGCAACTCAGCATTCAACATTACTCCATAAAAACTCCCCCTTAATTCTGAACTGTAGTAGCTTGTGAAACAAGTAACATACTTCAGGAATACACCATCACTCAGGAATATAATAACCTTGTACTCCCCCTGAGACACACACTCCCCCTCAATATCACCAACACATCTCATGTTGCATTGGTTATGAATTCTGAGCAAAACATGCAACTTCTGAACCACACTACAATCTGACAGCACACACTCTAAACAGCTCATGTCTGATCTTAAACATAAGTTTTTCTCCCCCTTTTTAGCCACAAAATTATGACAAACCACAGGTTTAACATAGGGTTTAAAAACTGCACATACATCATCTGAATCAGTCCCAGCATTAACTTCGGACCCAGGATCAGACACACATTCAGCATTAGCAAAACTGGCAGGTACTCTATCTTCCTCACATCCAGTATGCAATAATTGCTATAAATCCTTATGCTGACAAACATTTGAAGAACCACAACCAAAACCATTCCTCCCAGCAATTTGTTTCTCAAAATCAGCCACTCTTTTCTGATCACAAGTCCTAGCAACTTCAGACTTACAAGAAAATAGTACCTTCTGAGCAGGAACATGAACTTTGCTCCAGACTTTGGATGGTCCAGCACCAGAATTCTTCTGTGCTATAGAAATTGGCTTGCTGTCATCAGCAACAGCCTTTCCCTTTCCTTTGTTCAGATTCTGAGCAATACCTTCACTCTTAGGTCTCCAAACTTTCTTGATTTTGCTCTTGTTCACTGCTGGTTCAACTTTTCTGTGTTGCAAATGTTTGGGATAACCATGCAATTTGTAACAAAAAGGTTTAATGTGACCCTTTTTACCACAATGATGACAGACCCAAGGTTGATTCCTTCTTTTGTTTCTGTTAAACTTCTGGGAATGCATCTAAGCATGCTTCTGAGGCAGCATCTGAACTTGCTTATGAGGTATCATTTGAGCTGGCTTCTGACCTTGCATCTGTGCTTGTTTCCGAGGTCTCCTCTTTGGTGTTCCAACCATAGAATCATGAGTTTGAGTAGCAGGAACAAACTGACTAACAGGATTTTTCTCCTTGAGCTTCAGACTCTGATCAACATAACCTAACCCAGTTTTTCCTTGCTTCTGGACATCTAGAAGCTCCTCCAACTTATCAGTAGCAGAGTTCATCATCCTAACTTGCTTTTTCATCTGATCAAGTTGGGAATTCAAAAGTGTTACTTCTTCATTAAGATCAGCAATCTGTCCTATATGAGCATATCTTTCAGACTGCAGCTGGCACACAGTTTCCTTCTTAGTCTCTAATAACTTGATCAAATCTTGATTTCTGAGATACAATTCTTCATAAGAAATAGCTGGTTCCTCAAAAATCAATTCTTCATCACAGGCTTCAGATTCTGATAAAGTTTCAATTGATGAAGTTTCAGACTTTGAATAGACCACATATTTTGAACAAGCTTCTGAAACTGTAAGAGCAGCAACATGTTTAGCTGACTTACTTTCAATCTCTCCTTCTGAGCTATCCTCATCAGACCAAGATACAACAAGGCTTTTCTTCTGCTTCTTGAGAAAATTAGGACATTCAGCCTTGATATGTCCAAAGCCTTCACACTCAAGGCACTGCACAACCTTTGATTGTTTGCTATTTTCTTCAGATTGTTGCTTGTTATTGTTGAGTCTAAGATTCTGACCTTTGGTTCTGGACTTTATGTCAATATTCTTCAGAATCTTATTGAACTGTTTTTCCATTAACACTACAACTTCTGATAACTCATCTTCATCTTCATCAAGATCTTGTTGATCATCAGCTTCAGACTTACCAGCAAAAGCTATTTCTTTCCCTTTCTTATCTGGCTGTTTACAAAAGGCAGTTTCAAAATTGAGCAATGACCCAATCAGCTCCTCAAGCTTCATAGTGGTAATATCATGAGCCTCCTCTATGGCTGTAACCTTCATATCAAATCTTCTGGGCAGGGACCTGAGGATTTTTCTCACTAACTTCTCATCTGACATCTTCTCCCCTAGAGAATCAAATGAATTTGCCATATCCAGCACATTCATGTAAAAATCCTGAATGGATTCATCTTCCATCATCTTCAAGTTTTCAAATTTTGTTGTGAGCAACTGAAGTCTGGATAGTTTCACCTTACAGGTTCCTTCATGAGTGGTTTTCAGAATTTCCCAAGCATCCTTTGCCACAGTACATTGCTTGATGAGTCTTGTCGCGTCGAATTTCGGATGTCAAGCTATTGGGGAAGCTTTGAATCACTAATTCTAAATTACGACTGAACTTTTAATTTTTCGGGGAAAAAAAGGAAAAAAGTTCTAAATTACCTTGAGAAAAGATTTTAGGTTCGAAAGTCGATTATGCGAGGGGAAGGTATTAGCACTCCTCACATCCGTTGTACTCAACGGGAACCTCTTAGTCGGCTTAGGCTTAAAATGGTTCGATGTTTTACTTACGTGTTTAAATATGTATAAAAGGAAATATATAAAAAGACATAATGCGGGATAAAGAAAGAGATAAAAACAAACGAAAAGGAAAAACAATTTTTATTAATGGGCTTGACAAGATGTCGATCTTGCTCCTACGTATCTCCCGGTAGTCGGAGAATTCAAAGCGTACGTAGTTCTTTGGTAGAAAAACGTTTGTATGTTGATTCGTTTTAGTTAAAAAAAGATTGATCGCGTCCGAGCGAAAAAGTTTGAAAATAAAGAAAAGGTGTAATGAAAATAAATGTCAACTGCTCGGGTTGCTGCCGAACTGGCCATTGACGACAAGAAAGTAAAAGTCAGCTGCTCGGGTTGTTGCCGAGCTGGCCACTGACGACAATGCATAAAAATAAATGATTTGATGAAAAAAGTTTTACGCTCGGACGTGAGCAAAGGTTTTAAAAACGTACGAGAACGTACAAAGTTTTAAAATGGTGGAAGATGGACGCTAGGCGATAGGCTCGCACAAGGCGTGAATGTTTTAAAAGAAATAAACAAAAGACAAACGCACTGAGACGAAAAATTCGCGCAAGGCGTAAAAGATTAAAAATAAAACGCGCAAGGCGCGAAAGGTTCGGATTGACCACAAGGGCCAAGAAAAAGGGTAAAAATGGCCACAAGGGGCCAATGGAAAGTTTAGCGTGCTAGACGCGTCAAGGGTGGAATGACGATTGCCCGAGCGACGAGACATACGTCACGCATTCGTGCAATCGAGGTTTGGGGAGACATACGTCAAGCCATTCCCGTTTCATTCAAGTTTGGTTTGGTTACTCTAAGGAATCTCAAAGGGAACCAAAGCTTTTAAAAAGGGAAGTTAAAGAAAAGAAAAACAACACGAACAAATTTGTTGTTCGGTTTTATTAAAACCATGAACGTGACTTGTTGCTTAAGTTATTGAAACTCAAGAACAAGTTTGGTTCAAGTTTGAATGGCAAACACAATCATAAAACATGCAAAACGTTGGAAAGTTCACAAGTTCGGCCCAATTCGAGCTTGGTTTTAAAGAATGAGCAAACTCGGCTTAAGTTCGCGTTTAGATTGAAAATCATGAGCAACATGGTTGTTCAAGTTTGTTTTTGAAATAGACGAACTTAGCTTGCTGCTCAAACTTGGTTTTTGAAAATATTAAGAACATAACTTGTTTCACAAGTTATTCAAATTTTGTCGCACGAACTTGTGAAATCTTCAAAGTTGTGCATGATTATGAGTTGGGTTTGGACCAAAATGGTTTTAACCCTTTTTAGGTTCTGAATCAAGGGCTAGAATCCCAAAAATTTGACATTTGAATGCCTGATTCATGTTCTGAATTTCACATACTTCGCAGAGCAACCAGAACTTGGCTCTGCGAAGTCAGGTTCTGGTGTGTTCGCAGTGCGAGCAAGGCTTGGCTCTGCGAAGTATGCGAATTTTCAACTCAGAAGCTGTTTCTGAACAAAAGTTCAGAAACTGCTTCTAAGCAAGATTCATAACCTAAAGGAGGTTAAGAAACTTGACAAAAAGGAAGAAAAAAGGGTGAAAAAACACAGTTTTAAAGCTTGGCCCCTTTGAGGTCCTTTTTGGGGTTCAAAGGAGGTTTTGGTTCACAAAACAAAATTGGACAAAGCAAGATATGTAAACAGCATATACAATAGAAAAGAAAGGTTATAAGAGACTTACAGAACTCCTAGCAATGCTTGAATAAGACTGAAAGTAGCTTGCTTGCTTTGTGAGTGGTTATGAACAAGGTTCAAAGTGTTTGTGATGGACTGATTTTGTGTTGCAATGCAAGGGATTTTTGGTGTGAATTTCGTGTATGTTAGCTCTCTGAAATGGTATGTTTTTGGCTGGTTTTCAATGTGTTTTTTGTTGTCTGTTGTGTGTGATCCTTATGCCTTGCCCTTCCTTTTATAGGCATAAATGCAAATCTTTGCAATGATGAACAATGATGAATAAAATCCTAAAACACTAGCTGATCATGAGCTAAACTCAGGCTAGATCACTTTGCATTTAATGCTAATGGATAGAACTTGCTTTGCCTTGTGCCAAGGGGCAAGGTCTTGACTGATCTCAGCCACAAATGCCATTGATTCTAGAAGGTAATGATGGCAAAAACTGTAAAACAGGGCAGCTGCAAAAGGGATGATTCTTGGGATCAAACCTTGCAATCTTGGAAGGTCAAACAATCAAAACGTGTACTGCCATGTACAGGGAGATTGGGGGAATCAAAATCAGCATGTGGGCTTATGTGTGGGGGAAGAAATTCAGGTCAAAACAGGGCATGTCACACAGCTTTTTTGCAACATAAACCACTTGGGATTGACTGCTTTTGGCAGGGAAAAAGGGAAGGAAATGGATCAAGCAGCTGGCTGGCATGTTTAGGTTGGGTGAGGGGTCAATTTGGGGGGACAAAAACTGACCAAGGATAGCCAATTTGTTTGATCACATGAGAGGTTGGAAGAAAGTTCTTCTTTCCTTTTACCTTTAATGTCACACATTAAATCTTGCCTTGCTGCACCAAATCAGTCACAAAACAGCAATAATACAAGTAATAATGCTACTAATGATAATTGTAGTTGAAAGCAAAAAAGATAAACAACTATATAAAAATCTGCAGAAATTTCGCAGAGGTCGCAGTGCGAAGGTGAGTTCGCACTGCGAACTCCACTTTTTTTGATTTTTTTGTATAAAAATAAAAGGTAAAAATGGGGAAAATAATAATAATGTATAATGATAATAATGATGATAAAAATGCAAATGGCAATGAAAATGAATAAAAATAGTAATGACAATAATAAATAAAATGATGATAATAAATAAAACTTAATAATATTAAAAGATAAAAACTAATAGTAATAAAATAATAATGATATTATTAAAGAAAAATAATATAACAATAATATTAATAATATTAAGGATAATAGTAGTGCTTAAATAATGAAAATGATAAGAATAAAAAATAAAAATACTATAGCAATAATAAAATAATAAAAGGTAAAATAAATAAATAATGAGATAAACACAAAAAAATACGAGTCAAAAAATGGGGTATGACAAGTCTGAACATGTTTCTATCCACACCATTGAAAATTGCATTCAGGGCCTTTGAGTTCCCATGAGACAGGTCATCCTCAGCTTTGGTCCATTCTTCTTTAGGTTTCATAACTGCAGTTTTATTTCCATCTTTGTCTATAACCACAGGATGATCCCAGCCTTTGATCACAGCCTTCCAAGTTCTGCTGTCAATGGATTTTAGGAATGCACACATCCTTGATTTCCAGTACTCATAATTGGTGCCATCAAGTAAGAGTGGTCTGTTGACTGGGCCTCCTTCTCTCTCCATAAAGCCAGACATAAATACCTCTGGATCTTACCCAAATTACAGGCAGGGTGCCTGCTCTGATGCCAATTGAAATTTATGGCTTAGCAACTGGTAAGGAGGTTAAACTGGTTCTGATTAAAACTGGTTCTGAACCTAACAGGTTCTGAACTTGAAACTTAGCACAATTTAAATCACAGTTATGCAGCAGAATTAAAAAGTGCAGAAATAAAAGAACACAAGGTTTGTTAACCCAGTTCGGAGTAAACACCTCCTACTCTGGGGGATACCAATCCAGGAAGGAAATCCACTATTGGAATTAACCCTTAAGACTCAGACACTGACCTCCCAGTTCCTATCCTAAGCAATCAACTTCCACCTAGTCAGACTTCTACCCACGCATGAGTATTAGAGTCCACTAACTTCCTATTTAAGCAACATCCCAGTTACTTGAACAACTTGAACTAAACCCAGTTCTTAAACAAAACTACCCAGTTTGTGAAGAACACTCTTCAATGCATGACCTGCACTCGTACCTACAGGCTTAGAGTTATTACAACTCTATTAAACCTAAACCAACTCAACAGAGTGGTGCACAAACAAAGCTAAAAAGCTTACACAACCTAAGACTCAATTTTCTGAATTATACTCTGCTTTTCATATATGTCTTGAATAATGGCAGCAACTCTCCTTTTATAATCTTCAGCAAGCAACATTAATCTGAAACAAATCTTCTGAATTGATATGATTCTGAATAATGAATGGCTTGAAAAGGAAACAAATAAAACTGCAACATATCTCTCAAAGATTGCTTCAGTAAAATAAGAACATTCATAAACACGAGCCAAATCTTCAAAGATCTTCTCCAATTTAATCAGGCCTTCTAGAGTCAACATGCTTGAATAAATCCTTATTAAATCTCGCAAAGATTCGCGCCAAAACAATTCAGAAAAACCAGCTTCTGATGAAGTCAACGAAAGTCAACGCGGGCATCAGACTCACATTTCAGCTTCTGAAGTGCTACAGTGCGTCTGAAGGTGCTTTCAGCTTCTGAAGGTGATTTCAGCTTCTGAATGACTTCAAAATGAAAAACTTGCAACTGAAGATTTGTTCTAGACAATGAGATGCTTCTATTCAACACATTGGATTTGCCAAAATATGCAGCCAACACCAAAATACTCAACATGTTTTGAACCAAAATGAGTTTTAATCCTCTTGGATTTTGAATCTTCAAGTTAGAACCTCAGAAGTTAGCTTTTAAAAGCCTGAACTCAGAAACTGAGTTCTGTCATGGTCGCAAAGCGACCTGAACCTGGCTCTGCGAACCCTGAGTTCTGTCATGGTCGCAGAGCGACCAGAACTTGGCTCTGCGAACTCTTCGAAAATTTGAACTCAGAAGCTGCTTCTGAACTATAGTTCAGAAGCTGCTTCTGAATGAACTTCAGAACCTTAAGACGAGTGAAAAGCTTTTGAAATTAGCAAGCAAAGAGGTAATACACTTCAGTTTTGATGTTTGGCAAACTTTGGGATTTCCTTGAAGTTCAAAAGATGTTTTTAAATCAAAATGAGTTAAAAACTAATAAGGATGCAAAACTGAGATTGAATCAAGCAGGGATCAAAAACAAATGCAAAATGACAAGTTCAGAATGACTTACAAACTCCTAGTCCAAATCTCTTGTTGCAAGAAAATGGAAAGGCTTGGATGATGATGGTTTGCAAAATTGGAAGTGTTGATGAATAAGAACAATGATATTGTGCTATTACTCCTCTCTCTTTTCACTGCCTATTCACTCTCAATTTACTATGAAATTCTCTGTCTAAGAACTGGTCTTTTGCTGTAAAAATCTCTCTCTTTTGTAATCCTTATGCCTTGCATTGCTTTTATAGGCAAAAATGAGATCAAATGTAATGATGAAAAATCCTACAGCAGGGCTGTTTTTGTGGGCTATAATCAGGCTAATTTCTTTGCATTTAATGCTAAAGGGAAGAGGTGACATTTTCTTTCTACAATGGTCAAGACTTTGGCCAATTTTAGGACCCAAAGAAGCTGAATTCTGACAGAAAATGCTGGAACAATGGAAAAACAGGGCTGCTTGCAAAACAGGGGCAACAAATTGCAACTATGTTGACTGGCTTTGGGTGGAGAAAGAAGGAAGAAAAAAAGAGCAAGCTGCATGCTGGAAAGTGCAGGGTCAGTAGCAGGCAAAATTGGAAGGGATGAGAGCTGCCCAAGGGCAGCCAACTTGCTTGGCACATGCCCTCTTTGGCACAAATTTCTTCTTTCCATGATTTTCTTGCTTTGCAATTGACACATGTTTTCTCTTCTTTCTTTGTTGAATCCAGCAGTAAACATAATAATAATAGATGATAATAATAATAGATGATGACAGGAATAATAATAAAAGAAAGGTAAATGAGAAAATCAAAACCTGCAAAATTCACAGAGTTCGCAGAGCGATTAGATCATTGCTCTGCGAAATTCATCGCAAAGTTCGCAGAGCGATTAAAACATCGCTTTTCGAAATCCCTTTTCTCTTTTTATTTTTAAAAGGAAAAAAAAAGTTGACTTTCTCATGCTGACTTTGACTTTCTCCTTTTTTTTTGTTGACTCCTTTTTGAAAAAGCTCGGACAAGGGTACAACAGCTGCCCCTACTTAATTGTGTCTTTCCATAGAGAACGTGAGTGCCAAAGGCATCACATAAACTCTTTGCGAAGAGCAATTAAGTAAAAGAAGGATCCAAATTTTGTTCTTCAAGGTGAGAACAGATTGTAGTAAATAATGAAAATATTGATATGCAAATGCAATGAACAAAAGTAAATGCAGGGTCACCTGGTTTGGCTACTAGTGCATAAACTAAGAATGAAATAGACATGTCGTCGCCTCGGGGGGTGCTTAGACTGACTGGGGGATAAAAAGATAGATCGTCGCCTCGGGGGGTGCTTAGATCTAGAAGACAAGTCGTCGCCTCAGTGGGTGCTTAGACTCGCTTGGGGAAATAAAAAGGGATCGTCGCCTCGGTGGGTGCTTAGATCCGAAAAGTCGTCGCCTCGGTGGGTGCTTAGACTGAAAAGGTAAAACATCGTCGCCTCGGTGGGTGCTTAGATCTGACAAGTCGTCGCCTCGGTGGGTGCTTAGACTGAAAAGGTAAAAGATCGTCGCCTCGGTGGGTGCTTAGACTGAAAAGGTAAAAGATCGTCGCCTCGGTGGGTGCTTAGATCTGACAAGTCGTCGCCTCAGTGGGTGGTTAGACTGAAAAGGTAAAAGATCGTCGCCTCGGTGAGTGCTTAGATCTGACAAGTCGTCGCCTCGGTGGGTGCTTAGACTTCTATGGGGAAATAAAATATACTGTTGTGGGGATAAATGTAATCGTCTCTAGACGTGGCTAGTACTTAGATTGTTGAAAAGGAAAACCTGATTGATGATGCATGATATGCTTCAAGTTACCTTATGCAGTATGGTATGATATGAGGTAAACTCAAAAAGGAGTTTCTGCTGGGGAAGCTCAGCTGGGGAATCATAGTGGCCATGAATAGGTCCACTTGGGAATGGGCAATTTGGGAAGAAAACCGCTGGGGATTTTTCTTTAGAAGAACTTACTGGGGAAGCTCTTGAATGAGGTTCACTGGGGAACACTGGAGATGATTGTTGGTAAATGTCGGATACTCACTGGGGAATGCTTGCTGGGAGCATGATATGAATATGATATTCATGTATATGAATGAGTTTGATATGATGCATGCATATGCTGACATGTCGGATGACATGTTGAATGCTGGGGATTATGATTGGATGCCAAGCAAGGTCGGGCTTTAGTTGTGATTGTGCCAATGATGATTGGGCTTTATTTGGAATTTGTGTTTGTTAGTGCCAATGATGATTGGGCTTTATTTGGAATTTGTGTTTGTGAGTGCCAACGATGATTGGGCTTTGGGGTTGTGACTCTGCCGGGGAATGCCAATGAAAATTGGGCTTTATTTGTGATTAGATGCCAATGGTGATTGGGCTTTGGGGTTGTGACTCTGCCGGGGAATGCCAATGAAAATTGGGCTTTATTTGTGATTTCACTTGGGATATAAGGATCATTTTGGAAGCATAATCGATATCCAGCCTTAGTGGATGAAAGAGATGCATGGGGTGTGCTTTAATTGGGGAATTCCGTCCCTCCGACACCCGGGATCTTTGCGTTTCACATGTCGTGAATTACGCACTTATTTCTGCCGAAGAGCATGAGTCTTAAAATGATTGACCAGCAGTTTCAGGCTTTGAGTCTCTTGATGCAACACTGGAGACCAACGAAATTCTTTCGACATTTAAAAATTCAAGTAAAACACACATTTCTTTTTGCAAGTTTTTTTGTTATTATTTCCCATGTTTCAATGCATTATTTATCACGAATAAAAACCAAATTTTATGCACTAAGGAGAACACAAAACAATGAAAAGATTTAAAGATGAATTTTATTCAATGCAAATGATCCCTTGAATGGGTAACAATACATGAAGATGTAATCCTCGTAAGAAGTGATTACTCTGCTGGGGAAAAGATAGAGAAAGACAAAAAAAAAACAAAAATCAAAAGGAAATTTGTTTGAGTATTGTTTCAATACAGCACATGCTATTTTCCCTATGACTTCGAAATCCCTTTGCTTTTGAAAGATGATGACGAGACCGATTCTTCCCCTCCTGAATCCTGTCCGGATCTTGAATGTTGCAGTCTTTTGCCTTTCTTATTTGTTTTGAAACCCCTAACTTTTACCTGGACTGCTCTTTCGAGTTTTCAGTCCACTGGGGTGTATTTCCTTTTTTTGATGTCCTTAATTTTTGCCTAGACCGCCTTTTCAGGTTTTCGATCTACCAGGACGCTCTCTATTGCCTAAACCGCCCTTTCGGGTTTTCGATTTAGCGAGCTTTTCTTTTCTTTGTTTTTTTAGGCGTAGTACTTCTTGACTGCGTCGGAGTTTATCGAGAGTGGAAACTCCTCTCCATCCATAGTGGTGATGATTAAGGCTCCACCAGAGAAGGCTTTCTTTACCACGTATGGTCCTTCATAGCTGGGAGTCCATTTCCCGCAGGGATCTTTGTGGATGGGTAATATCTTCTTCAGCACTAAGTCTCCTTCTCGGTATTCTCGAGGACGAACCTTTTTGTCGAATGCCCTCTTAAGCCTCCTTTGGTACAGCTGTACATGACACAATGTTGTAAGGCGTTTCTCCTCTATGAGGTTCAGTTGGTCGAACCTTGTTTGGACCCATTCGGCTTCCTCTAGTTTAGTTTCCATCAAGACCCTTAACGAAGGGATTTCAACCTCAATGGGAAGCACGGCTTCCATACCGTATACTAAGGAGAAAGGGGTTGCCCCAGTTGAAGTGCGAATGGCTGTTCTATAGCCATGTAGTGCAAAGGGAAGCATCTCGTGCCAATCTTTGTAGGTTTTCACCATCTTTTGGATGATTTTCTTTATGTTCTTGTTGGCCGCTTATACCGCGCCGTTCATTTTTGACCGATAAGGTGAGGAATTATGGTGCTCGATCTTGAAGTCTTTGCACAACTCCTTCATCGTGTTGTTGTTTATGTTTGCCCCATTATCCGTGATGATTTTGTGGGGAGTGCCGTAACGGCAAATGATTTCCCTTTTGATGAATCGGGCTACCACTTGTTTCGTTACGTTTGCATATGAAGTTGCTTCGACCCACTTGGTGAAATAGTCGATGGCAACCAGGATGAACGATGTCCATTTGAAGCCTTTGGCTCAATCATTCCAATCATGTCTATGCCCCACATAGAGAATGGTCAGGGTGACGTCATGACGTTCAGAGGAGTTGGTGGCACATGCACCTTATCGGCGTAAATTTGGCATTTGTGACAAGT
Source organism: Medicago ruthenica (assembly GCA_018208015.1). Lineage (NCBI taxonomy): Eukaryota > Viridiplantae > Streptophyta > Magnoliopsida > Fabales > Fabaceae > Medicago > Medicago ruthenica. The sequence goes on along the minus strand of CM031377.1, from coordinate 54,303,725 downwards.
CTTGGCATAGCGGAAACAGTCAGCTTCCATGGTTAGTCAGTAATAGCCCGCCCTTATGATTTTCTTTGCCATTGCGTGCCCATTGGCATGGGTTCCAAAGGATCCCTCGTGGATTTCTTTGATGAGCATGTCTGCTTCATGTTTATCCACACACCTAAGCAAGACTAGGTCCAAATTTCTTTTGTAGAGGGTGCCCCCGCTGAGGAAGAACTGGGATGCCAATCTCCTGAGGGTTCTCTTGTCAGTTTGTGAGACATTTTCTGGATACTCTTGCTCTTTGAGGTATCGTTTGAAGTTGTAAAACCAGGGTTTGTTGTCGAGTCCTTCTTCGACTACTGCACACACAACTGGTTTATCTCTACGATCCATCTTTATGATTGGTGCCTCGTTGTGGAAATTTACTTGGTACATTGATGATAATGTAGCCAAGGCATCTGCTACCTGATTTTCTTCTCGAGGTATGTGATGAAAGGTGATTTCATCGAAATGCTCCATCAACTCTACTACCCGGGCACGGTAGGGAATCAAATTGGGATGTTTTGTTTCCCATTCTCCTTTGACTTGATAAATGACTAAGGCTGAGTCACCGTATACTTCAAGGCTTTTGATCCTCAGATCAATTGCTGCTTCGAGGCCCAGGATGCACGCTTCATACTCTGCCATGTTATTGGTGCAGTCAAAGCATAACCTTGCTGTGAAGGGTTGATATCCATTTCTTGGGGAGATTAGGACTGCCCCGATCCCGTGCCCCATGGCATTTGAGGCACCATCGAAAGCGAGCCTCCATCGAGCTTTCGGTTCTGGCTCTTCATCATCACCTGTGACCCTTTCGTCATTCAAGGCTACAACGTCTTCATCAGGGAAGTCGAATTGTGAAATTCTGGCCAGGCAATAAAAAGAGATTACCAGGTTCTGAACCAGACAGGTTCTGAACAATACGCAGGTCACAATAAATTGCTTAAAACAGAGCACACACAAACACAACACAAGCAGCAAAATAAAGTGCAGGAAAGTAAAAGGCACACAAGGTTTGTTAACCCAGTTCAGAGTAAACACCTCCTACTCTAGGGGATACCAATCCAGGAAGGAAATCCACTATAGGATTTAACCCAAAGACTCAAGACACTGACTCCCAGTTCCCAGCCTTAGCAATTAAACTCCTCCTAGTCAGACTTCTACCCAACTCTGAGTATTAGAATCCTCTAACTTCCTATTCAAGCAACTAAACCCAGCTACTTGAACAACCCTTAACAATCCCCTGTTTTTGAACACAATTTCAATGACAACACTTCATTCATACCTAAAGGCTTAGAATGAATTACAACTCAATAAAAACTCTAAACCAACTCAAACAATGAGTGGTGTACAAAGAAAACTCTAAGTTAAAAACACAGACTCAATTTTCTGAAATATAACTCTAAAATCGTAAGTCTTGAATAGCAGCAGCCCTCCTCTTTTTATAGCCTTCAGTCTTGCAGCATAAATAACAAACTAATCTTCTGAATTGATTTGTTACTGGAATAAGAATGATCCAATAAAGTAACAAATAAAACTGCATCCAATCTTTGAAAGATTTAAAACAGAAAATACGAAGATCATGAAACTGAACCAAATCTTCAATGATATCTTCTCCAATTTAATCAGCATTCTAGAAGCATTTATACAAGATAATTCCTTGCTAAATCTCCCAAGATACGCGCAAAAACTAATCTGAAAACCCAGCTTCTGATGTGGTCAACAGAAGTCAACGCTGGCTTCAGAACCTGAATCAGCTTCTGAACTGCTACAGTGCTTTCAGCTTCTGATGGCATTTTCAGCTTCTGAATGGCTTCAAAATTAAAAACTTCCAACTGAAGAAATGTTCTACATATGGAGATGCTTCTATTCAATACCTTGGTTTTGCCAAACAATGCAGCCAACACCAAAATACTCAACAATCTCCCCCTTTGGCAAATTTTTGGCTAAAACCATCCAAGTTCTTCAATCTCCCTTATAATCAACTCAGCAATGAAGAACTCCACAATTAGAGAGTCAAACCAAACATAGCTAAGAGTTTGTAGCAACGGATAAAGCTATGTTACACAAACCAGCTTCAGTTCTACAAAACATAACAGCTACTGAAGCACACATCAACCAAGTACTGATCAACTTCTGATCACAACCATGGTATCAGAGCTACTGATCAACTCCTGATCAGCACAAACACTCCAGCTTCACAACATTCCCCCTGCAACTAATCTTCTCATGCAAACTCCCCCTTACTACTGAGCTACAGAGAAATGTTATCAGAGCATATCAGAAGCACACTTTATGGTATCAGAGCACACTTCAGGATCACAAAAACACTCAGGATCATAACAACCTTGTACTCCCCCTGAGACACATATTCCCCCTTGATCATATCTGGACATATAATGCTTGGTATCAGAGCAAAACTAGTCACCTTCTGAATCAATAACACACTTTCTGAATAACACTGACAGCTGAACATCTGAAATGCAGCAATATATCTTCTAATTTTTGGTATCAGAGCCAACACATTGCATAGGATTTTCTCCCCCTTTTTAGCCACAAAATTCTGACAAATCTCAGACTTCAAATAGGGAAGGAAAACTGCACAAACATCTTCAACTACTGTCCCAGTTTGAACTTCAGGCTTAGTATCAAAAACAACATCACACTTAGCACTAACAAAGCTGGCAGGTACTCTATCTTCCTCACATCCAGTTTGCTTTAATTGCTATAATTCTTCATATAAGCATACACCTAACTTGCTCCTTAAGTTTTCAAACTGTTTAGCATCCAAGGCCTTTGTGAAAATGTCAGCAACTTGTTCTTCAGTAGCTACATGTTCCAGCTGAATAATCTTGTCCTCCACAAGGTTTCTGATAAAATGATGTCTGATATCAATGTGTTTAGTTCTGTTGTGCTGTATTGGGTTCTTAGAGATGTTGATAGCACTCAAATTGTCACAAAACAATGTCATGGTTCCTTGATTAATGTTGTACTCCTCAAGCATCTGTAATCCAAACCAGTTGTGAACAACTACTCCCAGCAGCAATATATTCAGCCTCAGCAGTTGATAATGAAACACAATTTTGTTTCTTGCTGAAACAGGAAATTAAATTATTTCCTAGAAAGAAACATCCTCCTGAAGTGCTCTTCCTGTCATCAGCACTTCCAGCCCAGTCAGCATCACAAAAACCCATCAGTTCAGAACTTGAACTGTGTGAATACATGATTCCATAGTCACTTGTGTTATTCACATACTTCAGAATTCTCTTCACTTGTGTCAGATGACTCATCTTAGGATCAGCTTGATATCTTGCACATACTCCAACAGCATAAGTGATATCAGGTCTGCTTGCAGTTAAATACAATAAGCTCCATATCATGCTTCTGTACTGACTTTGATCAACTGATACTCCTTGTTCATCTTTGGTTAGCTTCAGATGAGTAGCAGCTGGTGTCTTCTTATGAGCAGCTGATTCCATTCCAAACTTCTTTACTATGTTATTGGCATATTTACTTTGAGAAATAAAGATGGTATCTTCCATTTGCTTAACTTGTAAACCAAGAAAGTAAGTCAGCTCTCCAACCAAACTCATTTCAAACTCTGATTGCATTTGCTGAACAAACAGTTTGACCATCTTCTGAGACATCCCTCCAAACACTATATCATCCACATAAATATAAGCAATCATCAGACTCCCATTTTCATCTTTTACAAACAAAGTCTTATCAGAACCTCCTTTTCTGTACCCTTGAGCCACAAGAAACTGAGTCAGCCTGTCATACAAGCTCTAGGTGCTTGCTTGAGTCCATACAAGGCTTTCTTCAACTTGTACACATGATCTGGAAACTTAGGATCCACAAAACCCTTAGGTTGTTCAACATATACTTCTTCTTGCAGATATCCATTCAGAAATGCACTCTTCACATCCATCTGAAATAGCTTGAACTTGAGAATGCAGGAAACACCCAACAGTAGTCTAATGGACTCTAGTCTGGCCACAGGTGCAAAGGTTTCATCAAAATCAAGTCCCTCAACTTGAGTAAAACCCTGAGCAACCAACCTTGCCTTGTTTCTGACTACAGTACCACTTTCATCTGTTTTATTCTTGAATATCCACTTAGTGCCAATCACATTCAGCCCTTCAGGTCTTGGAACAAGATCCCACACTTCACTCCTTTTGAATTGATTCAACTCATCTTGCATTGCTTCAATCCAAAATTCATCAGTTAGGGCTTCTTTCACATTTTTAGGCTCAACCTTTGACACAAAGCATGAATCAGTAGCAGCAGCATCTGATCTCCTGGTTCTGACACCTTGATCTAAGCTTCCAATGATTAAGTCTTTAGGATGATCCTTCTGAACTCTAATTGATGGCCCTTTATTGGTAGGATCATGTTCTGGATGAGCTTCTGCACCTTCAGATTCTGGATGATTTTCTGCTTCTGAAGTTTGTTCTTCTGATGCTTCAGACTCTGGAACAACTTCAGACTCATGTCTTTCTTTCTCAGCAGACGGATCATCAATCACAACATTTATGGACTCCATCACAACCTTGGTTCTGGAATTAAACACCCTATAAGCTCTGTTGTTCATTGAGTAACCCAAGAATATGCCCTCATCAGACTTAGGATCCAGTTTTCTCCTAGTTTCTCTGTCAGTCAAAATATAGCATCTGTTCCCAAAAACATGGAAGTATTTGACTGTAGGCTTCCTCCCTTTCCACAGTTCATACAATGTAGATGCTGTTCCCTTCTTCAGAGTGACTCTATTATGGATATAACATGCAGTGTTCATAGCTTCAGCCCAAAACATATATGGCAGCTTCTTAGCATGCAGCATAACCCTTGCACATTCTGCTAATGTCCTATTCTTCCTCTTAACTACACCATTTTGCTGAGGTGTGATAGGTGCAGAGAACTCATGTTTTATACCTTCAGAAGCACAGAATTCTGAAAAACTCTTGTTTTCAAACTCCTTGCCATGATCACTTCTGATTCTGACTATGCCACAGTCTTTTTCTCTTTGTAATTGAATGCACAGGTCTTTAAATACTTCAAAAGTATCAGACTTTTCTCTAACAAAGTTGATCCATGTGAATCTTGAGTAGTCATCTACCATTACAAAAGCATACCTCTTGCCTCCAATACTCTCAACTTGCATAGGCCCCATTAAATCCATATGAACAAGTTCTAGTACTTTAGTAGTTACCTGGTGAACTAATCTGGGATGAGACTTTCTTGTTTGTTTCCCAATTTGACAATCACCACAAACATTATCCTCATTGATCTTCAGATTAGGTACACCTCTGATAGCTTCAGCACTTAGGATTTTTTTCATGCCTTTCAGATGCAGATGTCCCAATTTCTGGTGCCAGAGTTTGACTTCCTCTTCTGAGCTCATAAGACAAGAAGTCAGACTTCTTTCTTCTTCAGAAACCCACAAATAACAATTGTCTTTGGATCTGCAGCCTCTCATCTGAACCTTCCCTTCTTGATCAGCAACAATACACTCTTGCTTGTTGGAATTAACCTTCAATTCTTGATCACAAAGTTGGCTGATACTGATCAGATTAGAGGTTAATCCTTCCACTAGTAGCACATCATTAAGTCTGGGCAATCCTTCACTGATCAAATCACCAATACCCAGAATCTGACCTTTTACACCATCTCCAAATGTCACATAACTTCTAGAGTATGATCTGATATTGCTCAGCAGCTTCTTCACACCAGTCATGTGCCTTGAACACCCACTATCAAAGTACCAGTCTTCTTTTGAGGTGGCTCTCAATGATGTATGAGCAATCAGGCCAACATTCTGAACTTTGGGCTTCCACACCTTCTGAACACTATGTCTGGGGGCAGCTGGTTGCACTCTTCTATACTGAAAATGTTCAGGATAGCCATAAAGTTTGAAGCAGAATGGTTTGATATGCCCTTTCTTTCCACAATGATGACAGATCCATGGATGATTTCTCCTCCTTCTGTTTCTGAAGAATTTCTGGGGTTGCTTCTGAGGTAGCATCTGAACATGCTTCTGACCTTGCATCTGAGATCTCTTCTGAGCTTGCTTCTGAGCTTGCATCTGGGATTGTTTCTGAGGTCTCATCTGAGATGTCCCAATCATAGGATTATCAGTTTTAGTGGCAGGAACAAACTTTTTAACAAGAATCTTCTGTTTGGGGTTCTGAGTCTGATCAACAAAGCCTAAACCAGTTTTTCCTTGCTGCTTAGCACCCAAAATTTCATCCAACACATTAGTAGCACTATTCATCATTCTAACCTGCTTTTTCATATGTTCAAGTTGAGAATTTAACTGGTTCACTTCTTCTTTCAAATCTGAATTCTGCACAAGAAGTTCTCCTTTTTCAGCCTCCAGTTGAAAAATAGTCTCCTTCTGATCCAAAACTTGTTTGCAAACCTCAGCACTTCTGGTATATAGCTTCTTGTAATTGTCAGCTAGTTCATCATAAGAGGTTTTAGCAACATCAGACACAGATGAAGCATCAGACTCTGAGTCAGACTCTGAAAATGTTTCAGACTCTAAAACTGCTTTAGTATTTGAATTTGCTCCTGACCTTACCATCAAACTAGTGTCACCCTTAGCAGATTCATTCTCACAATCTTCTTCTGAATCTTCATCAGACCATGAAATAGCTAGGCTCTTTTTCTGCTTCTTGAGAAAAGTGGGACATTCAGACTTGATGTGTCCATACCCTTCACACTCATAGCACTGCACACCTTTAGCTTGATTACTTTTCTCCTCAGACTTGGTCTTTTTCACATCAGTTTGTTGTTTCTTGTTGTTGAATCTGAAGTTCTGACCTTTAGCTTTGGCTTTTCTGTCAACATTCTTCAGAATCTTGTTGAATTGTTTTCCCAGCAACACTAGAGCTTCTGATAAATCATCCTCATCAGACTCTTGTTGATCATCAGCTTCAGAATTCACACTAAAAGCTACACCTTTTCCTTTCTTATCAGGCTGTTTGCAGAATGCAGTTTCAAACTTAAGCAAAGACCCAATCAGCTCCTCAACCTTCATGGTGGTGATGTCATGAGCTTCTTCTATGGCTGTAACCTTCATGTCAAACCTTCTGGGAAGTGATCTGAGGATTTTTCTGACAATCTTCTCATCTGTCATCTTCTCCCCAAGAGAATCAAAAGAGTTTGCCATATCAAGCACATTCATATAGAAATCCTGGATATTCTCATCCTCCTTCATCTTCAGGTTTTCAAACTTGGTGGTCAGCAGCTGCAATCTGGACATCTTGACTTTAGAGTTTCCTTCATGAGTGGTTTTCAGAATTTCCCAAGCATCCTTAGCCACAGTACATTGTTTGATGAGTCTGAACATGTTCTGATCCACACCATTGAAAATTGCATTCAAGGCTTTTGAATTTCCCAGAGACAGATCATCTTCAGCTTTGGTCCATTCCTCTTCAGGTTTCAAAACCTCAGTCTTATTACCATCTTTGTCTATATACACAGGATGATCCCAGCCTTTAATCACAGCTTTCCAAGTCCTGCTGTCAATAGACTTTAGAAAAGCACACATCCTTGACTTCCAATACTCATAGTTTGTGCCATCTAGTAGGGGTGGTCTATTGACATATCCTCCTTCTCTATCCATGCTTTCCAGATATTAACTCCTCTGGATCTCACCCAATTTACAGGCAGGGTGCCTGCTCTGATGCCAATTGAAATTCTGGCCAGGCAATAAAAAGAGATTACCAGGTTCTGAACCAGACAGGTTCTGAACAATACGCAGGTCACAATAAATTGCTTAAAACAGAGCACACACAAACACAACACAAGCAGCAAAATAAAGTGCAGGAAAGTAAAAGGCACACAAGGTTTGTTAACCCAGTTCGGAGTAAACACCTCCTACTCCAAAGACTCAAGACACTGACTCAAGACACAAGACACTGACTCCCAGTTCCCAGCCTTAGCAATTAAACTCCTCCTAGTCAGACTTCTACCCAACTCTGAGTATTAGAATCCTCTAACTTCCTATTCAAGCAACTAAACCCAGCTACTTGAACAACCCTTAACAATCCCCTGTTTTTGAACACAATTTCAATGACAACACTTCATTCATACCTAAAGGCTTAGAATGAATTACAACTCAATAAAAACTCTAAACCAACTCAAACAATGAGTGGTGTACAAAGAAAACTCTAAGTTAAAAACACAGACTCAATTTTCTGAAATATAACTCTAAAATCGTAAGTCTTGAATAGCAGCAGCCCTCCTCTTTTTATAGCCTTCAGTCTTGCAGCATAAATAACAAACTAATCTTCTGAATTGATTTGTTACTGGAATAAGAATGATCCAATAAAGTAACAAATAAAACTGCATCCAATCTTTGAAAGATTTAAAACAGAAAATATGAAGATCATGAAACTGAACCAAATCTTCAATGATATCTTCTCCTATTTAATCAGCATTCTAGAAGCAATTATACAAAGATAATTCCTTGCTAAATCTCCCAAGATACGCGCAAAAACAAATCTGAAAACCCAGCTTCTGATGTGGTCAACAGAAGTCAACGCTGGCTTCAGAACTTGAATCAGCTTCTGAACTGCTACAGTGCTTTCAGCTTCTGATGGCATTTTCAGCTTCTGAATGGCTTCAAAATTAAAAACTTCCAACTGAAGAAATGTTCTACATATGGAGATGCTTCTATTCAATACCTTGGTTTTGCCAAACAATGCAGCCAACACCAAAATACTCAACAAATTGTATCGGTTGATAGTCCTCCAATGGTTGGTGAGCAAGGTGCTCGGATAGGACACTCCCTTTTATGGCCTTTTGAGTGACATATTGGATGTCATACTCAGATAGCAACATTTGCCAACGGGCTATCTTTCCTGTGAGGGCAGGCTTTTCAAAGATATACTTGATGGGATCCATCTTTGATATCAACCAAGTGGTATGGCTCAACATGTACTGTCTTAAGCGTCGAGCAGCCCATGCTAAAGCGCATCAAGTCTTTTCAAGCGAAGTATACCTTGATTCACAGTCGGTGAACTTTTTGCTTAGGTAGTAGATTGCGTGCTCTTTTTTTCCCGTTTCATCTTGTTGTTCTAACACGCAACCCATTGATCCCTCAAGCACAGTTAGGTATAAGATGAGGGGTTTACCCGGAACCAGAGGTATTAAAATAGGTGGTTCTTGCAGGTATTGTTTGATCTTATCAAATGCCTCTTGGCAGTCCTCGTTCCACTGAACGGCTTGATTTTTCCTCAGCAGTTTGAAGATTGGTTCGCAGGTGGCTGTCATATGCGAGATGAATCTAGCAATGTAGTTCAATCTCCCTAAGAACGAACGAACCTCCTTCTCGGTATTTGTCGCTGGGATATCTTGTATGGCTTTTACCTTGTCAGGATCCACTTCAATTCCCCTTTGGCTGACAATGAAACCCAATAGCTTATCGGACCTAGCCCCAAAGGTGCACTTATTAGGATTTAAGCGCAGCTTGAACTTTCTTAGGCGTTCGAAAAGTGGACTAGATGATCTTCCTCCGTTTGGGATTTGGCAATCATATCATCGACGTAGACCTCTATTTCCTTATGGATCATGTCATGGAAAAGAGTCACCATTGCTCTTTGATATGTTGCCCCGACATTTATCAATCCGAAGGGCATTACCTTATAGCAGAAAGTTCCCCATGGGGTGATGAATGTAGTTTTCTCCATGTCTTCTGGAGCCATTTTAATTTGGTTGTATCCTGAGAAACCGTCCATGAAGGAGAATACTGAGAATTGGGCGGTGTTGTCTACCAATATGTCAATATGTGGTAGTGGGAAATCATCCTTTGGGCTTGCTCTATTCAAGTCCCGGTAATCCACACACATCCTGACTTTGCCATCCTTCTTTGGGACTGGCACAATGTTAGCAACCCACTGCGGATACTTAGTTACTGCTAAGAAACCGGCATCGAACTGCTTTTTGACCTCCTCTCTAATCTTGAGAGCCATATCAGGCCTGGTTCTTCTCAACTTCTGCTTCACTGGTAGGCATTCTGGCTTGAGTGGTAGCCTATGTACGACGATGTTGGGGTCTAAACCCGGCATGTCTTGATACGACCAAGCGAACACATCTACATATTCTTGTAAAAGCTTAACCAGCCTTTCCTTTACATCCACTTGCAGGGAGGCACCCACTTTGACCTCTTTCTTATCCTCTTCGGTCCCCAAGTTGATCATTTCAATCGGTTCTTGATGAGGTTGTATTACCCTATCCTCTTGATCCCCAAGTCTGGACAATTCTTCAGGCAGTTCAAAATCATCCTCTTCATCGTCTTCCGTTTGGTTAATCGGGAAATCGAAGTCATAAGGGATTAAGGCAGTGTTGTTTTTGGAGGGCAGATTTGTGGATCTGCATGAGTATTGTCATACCCCATTTTTGACCCGTTTTTATTTCGTTTCTCTCGTCTTTTAAGCCAGAAATTTTCGTTGTTTCAGACGAAATTTCGGCAGGGAGGTATTTTAAAATACCTCATATTTTTGTTTTTCCGGAAGCGACCGTTTTTTTATTTTATTTTATTATTATTATTAGTTTTTATTTATTCTTTTTTAATTACTTTTTTATATTATTAGTATTTTCTTTTTATTATTTTCGTTTTATTATTATTATGGTTTTTTTTACAGGTTTTTATTTTAGGTCTTTTTTGTCCTAATTATCTGTCCAGGCCCAGAAAGGGGCATTTTTGTCCATTTTCATCTCTCCTTTTTACTATAAATAGTACAAAGTGTACTGTTCATGGGTACCAAGAAACGTATCAGAGAGTCAGTACACTGAACCACTACACGAAAACTCTCAAACCACCACCAACCACCAACACAACCGGTTTCCGGCCACCGGAAAACTAAAAAATCAGAAAAATTTCCACACACACACATCACAGCATACACACGCGAACAGCACCATCACACATCACAGCATACACACGCGAACAGCACCATCACACACCACCCACACGCTCACACACGCGGCCACACGCAACCCAGCCTCAAGCCGGAACCACAACGTCACGCAAAACCGGAACTAAGTCACCAGGAACCGCGAAATACCCCAGCCAAGTGAGAAGCTTCAAAAGGTAGTTTTCAGGCCGAATTCAAAACTTAGATCTACCTTTTGTTGTTAAGAATCTTCGAAATCTAAGCTCGGATTCGGGTAGAGAAGAAAAAAGGAATTCTGAAAACACTTTCATTTTTCAAAACTGAGAAGTTTTGTTCTCCGGCGCGGTGGCGCCGCCGGCGGCCACCGCGCCGGAAAACTACAACCGGCCGCGCAGCTTAGAGAGAGGAGAGAGTACTTTTCTGTTTCTTTGAAAAGTAGAGAGAGAAGAGAGAAAGGTTTATGTTTCTTTTTTGTGTGTTTTTTTTTATTTATACTACTGCCTACTTGGGTACATGCGCGCCCCCTTGGTTCCAATGGACCATCAGGGTCGGACCGTTGGATCACAGATCCAACGGCTAATGTTACCCCCTGTTATGATCCGGTGTGCGCCCCCTCCTTGGCTTTTCTGTATTGCTTTTCTCTTTAACCCTTTGATTTTAATCTAGTGGCTGGGGGCTTTGTCTCCCTGTGATTAGATATGGACGCTCTGTTTGATCAGACGGTCCAGATCTGATCTGTTTAACCCCATTTCCTTTTCTTTCTTTCTCTACTGCTTTACTATTTTAGCACTCCCCTTTTAATTCTGCACCCCCCTTCGTCTTCTCTATTCTTTTTTATTTTTTTTATTTCTTTTTCTTGCATTTTTTTTAATATTTTATTTCTTTTATTTTATGCACTTTATTTATTGCCTTTAATTTCCAGTACCCCATGTATTTTTATTTTTTTATTTTATTTTTTTTATTTATTTTATGCATCATATTTATTTTATGTCTTGCATTTTTATTTATTGCATCATATTTATTTTTTTGTCTTGCATTTTTTATTTTTTTTTTCCAGCACCATTTTTATTTTATGTCTTGCATTTTATTTCCAGCCTCATATTTATTTTATGTCTTGCATTTTTATTTTCTTTATTTAATTTTTGCACCATATTTAATTTTATGTCTTGAATTTTTATTTTTTATTGCATCATATTTATTTTTTGCCTTGCATTCTTTTTATTCTCTTTTTTATTTTCACCATCATATTTATTTTATGTCTTGCATTTTTATTTTTTCTCTTTATTTATTTGCACCATATTTATTTAGTGTTTTGCATTTCATGCATTATTTTTATTTCCTTTAACATATTTACTTTAACGCAATTTTTATTATTTTTGTCATTTATTTTATTGCTATTAGAATGTATCTAGGTCCAATGTAAATAATAATAAATGAGAATATGCACCGACACCACATTTATTTTTTATGCTTTATGTCGAGGACGATTATGTAATTATGACCGTATCCGAGGAAAAGGACCCTCACTTGATCCAACGTCATTTTGAGGGATCCGGCGCGTTTGGACCTATCTCTGCATAACTTAGTCTCTGGACCTTAGGACTTAATCAAAATTTTCGTAAAAAAGTCAAAAAAAGTCAAAATCCAAAAACATTTTATAACCAAAATTTCAAAAAAAAATCAATCTTTGTCATTTCTTTCTTAATCAAATTTCAATCAATCTTTAATCAATCCAAACCTTTCTTCAATTTAAAATCAATCAAACTCATTTCCTTTTTTATCCTTCTATGCCTTTCGGCTTCTTATCTCTCTCAAAACTTTTTTTTTCCAAACTTTAAAATTAACCAAAACAAATCCCTCGGCTTTTTTTACCCCGAACTACATGATTTTGATCCCATTCGGGTATGTAGGCAAAAGACTTTGTCTTTCCAAATCAACAAAATAACAAAAATATTTTTTCTTCTCTTCTACTTTCATCACTTTAATCTTTTTCACACTTAAGCATTTATTTACAAACAAATAATTAATTTAGCATTAAGATAAATAAAAGCAAGAGGTTCCTATAGAGTACTATAGACATTTAGGGTGCTAATACCTTCCCTTTGCGTAACCAACCCCCGGACCTTGATCTCTCTAAAAAAATAGGGTTTTTTCGAACTTTCTCCCTTTTCCTCGGAAAAATAAAAGATCGGTGGTGAGCTTAAAATTGTGAGTCAACGCTAATTAATAGCTTGATATCCAAAAATCACCGCGACAGAAAAATGGCGACTTCACTGGGGACCAAAATCCTAAGTGGGTTAAACCTATCTTGTCTTTCTTTATCTTTATGCTTTATTATTATTTGTAACTGTGAATATGTGCTTAAGTGTTTATCTTTCTACGTGAGTGGTGAGATAAGTCCTACACCCGGACTTGAGGGAAACATAAGATAGGATGGCGGTATAATCAAAGTGTCTTTCCGAGGGTAAATTTCGGATGTGGCTCATGTGATAACCCCACTCAATGGAGGAATCGTGGAAGTATTACTATGTTGACATGAGTAAGTCGTGTTCGGCATTGATATTTTCAAGTGACCTATGAAGTTGAGGACCTTTAGTTACCTTTAACCCATCTTGCCTTTTAGGACGTAGTGCGGTGGCTAACCAAGAGTAATCTTGAATTAGTCGATACGCGATACTACACTTAAACGAGACTTTCTTACAAATATTATTGGATCGGGAGTCAATCTCGTAACCCGATGATATTTGGAAGGGGTTGAGGACTTTGGGAACTTGGTAGAACCCATGATACAGGTACATGTGAAAACCATAGTCCTTACCATATGGCGTGTTTACCCTTGACTCCAACGTTATGGACCTTAACCTCACCATGTTTTCTCCGCTCTTTAGCATAATCATGCATACATGCATCCATGCATAAACTCTTTTCTTTTTTTTTCATCCAAAAACATCGAAGGACTTAAATAAACCTTTTTGTAAACATTGTAGATATGGACATTCCACGAAGAATCACTAAGAAGTATCTTTTCAAGAAACCAGACTTGTCAAAATTAAGGGAGCTAGGGTCTTTAGTAAGTGATCCAACGGATTTTCAAGCTCATTATGGGAGGTTGCTTAGTATCTTGAGAGTAGATGTTGAGGAAGGATGCTTAGAGACCTTGGTTCAGTTCTATGACCCACTCTACCATTGCTTCACCTTTCCTGATTATCATCTTGTTCCCACGCTTGAAGAGTACTCATACCTAGTTGGTTTACCCGTGCCAGACAAGATACCATTCCACGGCCTGGAACCTATCCCTAAACCCTCCGACATCGCAGCCGCTCTCCATCTCGAAACCTCCATCATCCAAGCGAACCTTACCTCTAAAGGAGGCCTCCAAGGTCTTCCCACCAGCTTCCTCTACCAACAAGCCTCCATATTCGCTGAAGCAGCTAGCACACATGCCTTCCATTCCACCCTAGCCCTCCTTATATATGGCCTTGTGTTCTTCCCAAATATTGACAACTTCATTGATATACATGCCATCAAAATCTTCCTCTCCAAGAACCCTGTACCCACACTACTAGCTGATACCTACCACTCCATCCATGGTCGTACTCTAGCCGGCCGTGGAACTATTCTTTGCTGTGCACCACTGCTTTACAAATGGTTTATCTCCCACCTACCTCAAACCCATGCTTTCAAAGCTAACCTTGAAGATTTTCCTTGGTCCCACATAATCATGGCCCTCCATCCCTCAGATATAGTTTGGTACCAGGAAGCCTGTGACGTGGGGAAAGTCATTGTTAGTTGTGGTGAATACCCCAACGTACCTCTCCTTGGTATGCGTGGCGGGATTAGCTACAACCCTTTTCTAGCCCGTCGACAGTTTGGTTACCCAGTGAGAGCAAAGCCAAACAATCTTGCCTTGACCAGTGAGTTCTATCTCTATCATGAAGACCACACAAACAGGAGAGAGAGATTCGCACGAGCTTGGAATGCCATCCGCAGACTTAACAGAAGTCAGCTAGGGAAGAAATTTGATTATGTGCATGAATCTTATACTCAGAGGGTTATTGATAGGACCATGAGTCTTGGCTTACCCTACCATCTACCTAGATACCTATCCTCCACCATCCCACCATCATCCTTGCCTATCCCCTTTGACACCAAGGAGGAATTTCAGGAGCAGCTAACCAAGGAAAAGCAAGAGAAAGAGACTTGGAAGAGGAGATACCAGGAGCTCGAACGAGAGCATGAGACCTTGAAGGGGAAGCTAGCCCGGCAGAGCCGTGAGATTTTCGTCCAGAACCATAGGATAATTGAGAAGGATGACTTGCTTCGTCGGAAGGACGCTTTGCTCCGCCAAGATGCTAGGAGGAAGAGGAGGTTTATGGATTCGCTCTCTAGTGCACATTCAGATTCTGAGGATCCATCTACTCCAGGAGTTTGAGTTTGAAGTTCTTAGGACCTTATGTTTAGGTTTTAGCTTCCAAAATTTCTTAACTTGGGAACAAAAAAACTTCTTTGTAATATTTCAATGCTTAAGTGAAGTGTTCAGTTTATGATGTTTACAATTACTCCAATAGGTCCTTCGATAATAATTTGTTTTTTTCTTTTTGCATAAGCATAATCATGCATCATCCTGCATTCATAGTTTCCAAATCGAGTCTCACACTGTGTTCACCAATAAAAAGGTTAATCAGCCGCCGTCCAAGGAAAGTGGCCCGACGTATTCATTACAAGCCTACTCGCATTCCCAACACTCGAGCACATCAGAGAAAAAGAATGGATATGTTAGAGCAAGAAAACTAAAACCTCCGAGAAGAGGTGGCCAATCTCCGGGAAGGGATGGAGAAGTTGACCTCCATGATGAATGCTCTGTTGGCTTCCCAAGCCCAGACATTAGTTCCTCAGCCTGTTGTCACTACTCTTGAGCAGCCAATCTTATTTGCTTTACCAACTTCTACCATACTTGCTCCACCGCCCGGCACGTCTAGAGCTTACCCATGGGGATGTCATTTCTATCAGACGAAGGTTTTCATCCCACTTCTTTTGGAACCCCAACTCCGGCTATCCAGAAATCAGCTCTAGCCCCAACAAAGGCCTCGACAACAGTATCAACAACAGCCTCGACAACAGGCTCCCCAGCAGTTCGACAACAGAATCGGGTTCAGCGGATATCCCATTTCGATCCCATCCCCATGGCATATGCAGAGTTGCTCCCCGCTTTGCTTGATAAAAATCTTGTTTAAACTAAGGCACCTCCTAAGGTACCTGAAAGATTGCCAAGGGGGTATAGACCTCATCTTTCTTGTGCTTTCCATCAGGGGGCACCCGGTCATGACGTTGAGCATTGTTATGCCTTAAAAGCTGAAGTCCAGAAGTTGATGCAGGCTAACATCTTATCCTTCAAAGAATCAAACCCCAATGTGCAAGCTAATCCACTACCGGATCATGAGACCTCATCTGTTAATTTGGTGCAAGATTGTCCAGAAGCTTATCCTGTTGGTGACAATCTTGAAGAAGGTGGCAGCTAATTTTGTGACACACGACAAAATTTGCCGCAATTGGGTCGCTGTTGACATTCCCTCAAGTTACTCATAGGTCCAAGTAATGTGTTTTGTTGTCTTGTCTTTTCAAAAAAAAAAATCCTTTCGTTCCGCCCAAGACGAAAGTGAACTTTTAGGGCTCTTATTTTATGCATTCCCATCATCAAATAAGAAGTCGTTTTGTTCCTGACTATGTTTTTATTATTCTTAGCTTTTTCTGGAAAATGGTAACACAAAAAACCAAAAAGTTAATTATCTTTCTTTTATTTGTTTTCTTTTTAGTCATTTTCAAATGTATGCATTAACTCATTTTCTCAAATCAATCAATCATCAATCATATAAAAAGCTTAAACACCAATAAACCCGTTGAACATTGTAACCCTACGCTCTCTCCCGACTTTGAGTTCCCTGTTTACGAAGCTAAAGAGGAGGAGGATGAACAGATTCCCGAAACGATCTCTCTGTTACTAGAATATGAAAAGAACATCACTCAGCCTCATGAAGAAGCACTGAAAGTGATTAACTTGGACACTACAGTATTCCTGATCAAATCCCAGATGAATGGTGCCATCGGAGCTACCAAAAAAAACAAAAAAAACAGAGCAAAAATCAAACTAAAAAATCAAAAGCAAAAAAAAAACAACAAAAGCAAAAAAAAAAACATAAGCAAAAAAACAAAGGAAAAAATACATCAAGAAGATGGTGCAGAAGATGGTAACCACCTACAAGGACGTGCATGAGATGTTACAGAATGCTTTTACACGGATATCGTACTTCAGTGCGTACCTCAACAGGGGCAACCCCTTATCTCTTTGGTATACGGTATGAGAGTTCTAATGGAAGCCAAATTATCAGAGGCTGAATGATGTCAAAACAAATATGATCAGTTCAAACTTGATTGAAAAGAAACGCATGAAGGCCTTGTGCCATGAGTAATTATATCAAAAGAGGATGAAGCAAGCTTTTGACAAAAAGGTTCGTCCCCGTGTGTTTCAAGAAGGAGATCTTGTGCTCAAGAAGGTTTTATCTTTCCAACCCGATTCCAGGGGCAAGTGGACGCCTAACTATGAAGGTCCATATGTCGTCAAGAGAGCTTTCTCCAGTGGTGCAATGACTCTTAGGACTATGGATGGTGACGAGCTTCCCCGTCCTGTGAATGCCGATGCAGTCAAGAAATACTTTGTCTAAAAAA
This sequence comes from Medicago ruthenica, assembly GCA_018208015.1. Taxonomy (NCBI): domain Eukaryota; kingdom Viridiplantae; phylum Streptophyta; class Magnoliopsida; order Fabales; family Fabaceae; genus Medicago; species Medicago ruthenica. Next base: position 54,286,086 of record CM031377.1, on the reverse strand, counting down.
TAAAAGAACAGCTCGGTAAGTCGAAACCCCGAAAGGGCGGCTTAGGCAAAAATGAGCGTCTCGGTGGATCGAAAACCCGAAAGGGCGGTCCACGCAAAAATTAGAGACATAAAACAGAAAATAATCATCCTGATAGGTCGAAAACCCGAAAGGGCGATCTATGCAAAAGTTAAGGATCAAAAGACAAAGTAACTGCATCAGGCTGACCTTTATTCACTTGGGGCACCTTGGCTGTCAAATGGACTCTGAATCTGAAGCATCCAAACAGTGGAATTCAAAGTTGTCAGGGAGAACAGCGGTTATTGTGTTCAATGTACCTTCAATTTATATTTACCATTTTCCAAACTTTGCAAGATCTGTAGAGCCATGCCATTGGCGGGTCACCACTCTTTTAAATAAATTTGAGCCTATTGCCTTTCATTTGAAATTCTCATTTATTCAGACTATAAAAACTTCTTCTATTTTTGATGGTAGTGTTTGAAACAAAATATTTTTCAAAATCATAAATATTTTTCATGTCTTTTTGAAAAGCACAAACAACAAACAGATTTTCTTTGAACTCATGAATAAGTGAAGGGCGCATCAACAACTATCCTGAGAACGGGTAAACTTAGCAGGTTGGACTTGGTCAATTGCTTAGCAAAAAATACAAAAAATATATATATAAAAAATAGAAAGAAAAAGAAAAGAAAAGAGCTCGGTAAGTCGAAAACCCGAAAGGGCGGCTTAGGCAAAAATGAGCGTCCCGGTGGATCGAAAACCCGAAAGGGCGGTCCAGGCAAAAATTAGGGGCATACAAAAGAATATATTCCCGGTGGGCTGAAAACCTGAAAAGGCGGTCCAGGCAAAAATTAGGGACTCAAAAAACAAGAAAACAAAACAAAAACAAGCATGACCACAGAAGCACCAGTTCTTCTACCAAGTTTTGGATTAGCACGCTCTCCCCAGGAAGTGTTTATTCCTCATCAGTTGTTGCACATGTCGGGCTTTATCCCATCAACGTTTTGATATGTCCCCAGTGGCATCATCCCCATTGAAGATTGCCGAGTGTTCGTGATGCGACGTCGGGTCACTTTCCATTTTATCCGTCCAATCTTGTCTCATCAAGTCAATCCAATCATACCAGTCAATCCTTCCTACAATCATACCAGTCAACCCTTCATACAATCATACCAGTCAATCCTTCATACAATCATACCAGTCAATCCTTCATACAATCACAAGTTAATCAGTCATGCCAGTCATACAACTTATGTCGTCATTCATGACATTCATGCATACATAATAAAGACAATATCATTCATACATGGCTGCATTAACCATCATGAGTCTTGCATCAATTATCTTTTCATTTCAATCAATCATGAATAATTTGTAACCGTCTTCCCCAGGAAGTGTTTACTCCCCATCAGTTGCTGCCTATGTCGGGCTTTACCCTGTCATTGTTTTGATATGCCCCCAGTGGCATCATCCCCTTTGAAGATTGCCGAGTGTTTGCGATGCAACGTCGGGTCACTTTCCCTCTTACCTTCCCAATCTTGTCTCATCAAGTTTACCCTTTTTATAATCATACAAGTCAGTCCTTCATACAATCCTACAAGTCAATCCTCCATACAGTCATACAAGTCGCGTCGTCATTCATACATCCATACATTCAAGCATATACACATTCATGCATATACAATAAAGACAATGTCATTCATACATGGTTGCATTAACCACCATGAGTCTTGCTTTAACTATCTTTTCATATCAATCAATCATGAATAATTTGTAACCCTCTCTTTCCCCAGGTGTCGTCCCCAGTGTGTCTGGTCCAGAAATGTCACCTTTTTACCAAGTAGCAGTTCGTTAACAAGCAGTTTGTATCCAGTTTTTATGTTTTCATCCAGCTTTTATATTTCATCCAGCTTTTATATTTCATCCAACATTTATATTTCATCCAGCTTTTATATTTCATCCAGCTTTTATATTTCATCCAGCTTTTATCTTTCATCCAGCTTTTATATTTCATCCAGCTTTTATTTTCATCCAACTTTTATCTTTCATCCAGCTTTTATATTTCATCCAGCTTTTATATTTCATCCAGCATTTATCTTTCATCCAGCTTTTATCTTTCATCCAGCATTTATATTTCATCCAGCTTTTATCTTTCATCCAGCTTTTATCTTTCATCCAGCATTTATATTTCATCCAGCTTTTATATTTCATCCAGCTTTTATATTTCATCCAGCTTTTATATTTCATCCAGCATTTATCTTTCATCCAACTTTTATCTTTCATCCAGCTTTTATATTTCATCCAGCATTTATATTTCATCCAGCTTTTACTTTTCATCTAGCTCTTATCTTTTCATCCAGCTTTTACCTTTCATCCAGCATTTACCTTTATCTTTTTTCGTCAGTGGCAAGTTCGGCAATAACCCGAACAGCTCACATTTATCCTTTTATCCTGTCGTCAGTAGCAAGTTCGGCAATAACCCGAACAGCTGGCATTTATCTTTTTATCCTGTCGTCAGTGGCAAGTTCGGCAACAACCCGAGCAGCTGGCATTTATCTTTTTATCCTGTCGTCAGTGGCAAGTTCGGCAACAACCCGAGCAGCTGGCATTTATCTTTTTATCCTGTCGTCAGTGGCAAGTTCGGCAACAACCCGAGCAGCTGGCATTTATCTTTTTATCCTGTCGTCAGTGGCAAGTTCGGCAACAACCCGAGCAGCTGGCATTTATCTTTTTATCTTGTTGTCAGTGGCAAGTTCGGCAACAATCCGAACATCTGGCATTTATCTTTCATCCCGTCGTCAGTGGCAAGTTTGGTAACAACCCGAACAGCTGGCATCTATCTTTTTGTTTCCTGTCGTCAGTGGCGAGTTCGGCAACAACCCGAACAGCTGACATTTATCCCCAGTGAAACCATGTTATCCCCAGTGGAGTCGGACCCCGTTTCTTTTAACAGACTTGGGTATCCTTGTGTTTCGTTATCCCCAGTCGAGCCATTCTCGCCGCCTTGCATTCATACTTGCATTGCGGGCATTCACAACAGTACATGCATGGCGTCACATGCATAGCATTTTGCAGTTGAATTCGGTCAAAAATGGTGTACTCTGTATTTAAGTCTCTTTGACCCGTCGATTTAAAAATTTCACTTTCAAATCTCCGTAACCAAGAAACTTAAATAGGGGCATCTGTCATACCCCATTTTTGACCCATTTTTATTTCGTTTCTCTCGTCTTTTAAGCCAGAAATTTTCGTCGTTTCAGACGAAATTTCGGCAGGGAGGTATTTTAAAATACCTCATATTTTTGTTTTTCCGGAAGCGACCGTTTTTTTATTTTATTTTATTATTATTATTACTTTTTATTTATTCTTTTTTAATTACTTTTTTATATTATTAGTATTTTCTTTTTATTATTTTCGTTTTATTATTATTATGGTTTTTTTTTACAGGTTTTTATTTTAGGTCTTTTTTGTCCAAATTATCTGTCCAGGCCCAGAAAGGGGCATTTTTGTCCATTTTCATCTGTCCTTTTTACTATAAATAGTACAGAGTGTACTGTTCACGGGTACCAAGAAACGTGTCAGAGAGTCAGTACACTAAACCACTACACTAAAACCCTCAAACCACCACCAACCACCAACCACCAACACAACCGGTTTCCGGCCACCGGAAAACTAAAAAATCAGAAAAATTTCCACACACACACATCACAGCATACACACGCGAACAACACCATCACACATCACAGCATACACACGCGAATAGCACCATCACACACCATCCACACGCTCACACACGCGGCCACACGCAACCCAGCCTCAAGCCGGAACCACAACGTCACGCAAAACTGGAATTAAGTCACCAGGAACCGCGAAATACCCCAGCCAAGTGAGAAGCTTCAAAAGGTAGTTTTCAGGCCGAATTCAAAACTTAGATCTACCTTTTGTTGTTAAGAATCTTCGAAATCTAAGCTCGGATTCGGGTAGAGAAAAATAAAGGAATTCTGAAAACACTTTCATTTTTAAAAACCGAGAAGTTTTCTTCTCCGGCGCGGTGGCGCTGCCGGCGGCCACCGCACCGGAAAACTACAACCGGCCGCGCAGCTTAGAGAGAGGAGAGAGTACTTTTCTGTTTCTTTGAAAAGTAGAGAGAGAAGAGAGAAAGGTTTATGTTTTTTTTTGTGTGTTTTTTTTATTTATACTACTGCCTACTTGGGTACATGCGCGCCCCCTTGGTTCCAATGGACCATCAGGGTCGGACCGTTGGATCGCAGATCCAACGGCTAATGTAACCCCCTGTTATGATCCGGTGTGCGCCCCCTCCTTGGCTTTTATGTATTCCTTTTCTCTTTAACCCTTTGATTTTAATCTAGTGGCTGGGGGCTTTGTCTCCCTGTGATTAGATCTGGACGCTCTGTTTGATCAGACGGTCCAGATCTGATCTGTTTAAGCCGATTTCCTTTTCTTTCTTTCTCTACTGCTTTACTATTTTAGCACTCCCCTTTTAATTCTGCACCCCCCTTCTTCTTCTCTATTCTTTTTATTTTTTTTATTTCTTTTTTTATTTCTTTTATTTTATGCACTTTATTTATTGCCTTTATTCCAGTACCCCATGCATTTTTATTTTTTTATTTTATTTTCTTTATTTATTTTATGCATCATATTTATTTTATGTCTTGCATTTTTATTTATTGCATCATATTTATTTTTTTGTCTTGCATTTTTTATTTTTTTATTTTCCAGCACCATTTTTATTTTATGTCTTGCATTTTATTTCCAGCCTCATATTTATTTTATGTCTTGCATTTTTATTTTCTTTATTTAATTTTTGCACCATATTTAATTTTATGTCTTGCATTTTTATTTTTTATTGCATCATATTTATTTTTTGCCTTGCATTCTTTTTATTTTCTTTTTTATTTTCAGCATCATATTTATTTTATGTCTTGCATTTTTATTTTTTCTCTTTATTTATTTGCACCATATTTATTTAGTGTTTTGCATTTCATGCATTATTTTTATTTCCTTTAACAAATTTACTTTAATGCAAGTTTTATTATTTTTGTCATTTATTTTATTGCTATTAGATTGTATCTAGGTCCAATGTAAATAACAATAAATGAGAATATGCACCGACACCACATTTATTTTTTATGCTTTATGTCGAGGACGATTATGTAATTATGACCGTATCCGAGGAAAATGACCCTCACTTGATCCAACGTCATTTTGAGGGATCCGGCGCGTTTGGACCTATCTCTGCATAACTTAGTCTCTGGACCTTAGGACTTAATCAAAATTTTCATAAAAAAGTCAGAAAAAGTCAAAATCCAAAAACATTTTATAACCAAAATTTCAAAAAAAATCAATCTTTGTCATTTCTTTCTTAATCAAATTTCATTCAATCTTTAATCAATCCAAACCTTTCTTCAATTTAAAATCAATCAAACTCATTTCCTTTTTTATCCTTCTATGCCTTTCGGCTTCTTATCTCTCTCAAAACTTTTTTTTTTCAAACTTTAAAATCAACCAAAACAAATCACTCGGCTTTTTTTACCCCGAACTACATGATTTTGATCCCATTCGGGTATGTAGGCAAAAGACTTTGTCTTTCCAAATCAACAAAATAACAAAAATATTTTTTCTTCTCTTCTACTTTCATCACTTTAATCTTTTTCACACTTAAGCATTTATTTACAAACAAATAATTAATTTAGCATAAAGATAAATAAAAGCAAGAGGTTCCTATAGAGTACTATAGACGTTTAGGGTGCTAATACCTTTCCTTTGCGTAACCAACCCCCGGACCTTGATATCTCTAAAAAAATAGGGTTTTTTCGAACTTTCTCCCTTTTCCTCGGAAAAATAAAAGATCGGTGGTGAGCTTAAAATTGCGAGTCAACGCTAATTAATAGCTTGATATCCAAAAATCACCGCGACAAGTATGATTTTATTTTAGGTTTTTGCAAAAAAATTTCTTTTAAAATAAATTGCTATTAAAGAACAAAAAAAAGAAATGAACTCAATTGACCATAAAATGCAATTTTATTTATGAATGAAATAACTTTAAAACATGGGGGCCCCACACAACTAATAATTTGCCTTGGGCAGAGCAAAATGATTTTTTTTCAAAAATAAAAACAAACATGGTAAATTACTTGAACATGGAAATGATTTTGGGAATTTCGATGGCCCTCCAGTTGTTCAAGATCTCATCCGAAGTACAGCGGTGCACCAAATCGGGCACGTCTTCATCCATGTCTTCCAACAGAGCCACTTGGTCTTCAAAGCTAAAACCCGCACTGTGAAAGGTTTTTAGGATAGGGGGATCCCTTGCTTTTGAGGCTTTGAGGAGGTTTCCGCTGATGGCTGGTACCCTAGCCCAAAACGGTTCTTCTTCTCCGGTATGTCCACCAGCTTACCCCATCTGGTGGGTCTACTCTCTTCTAGGGCTTCTCTTACTGCCCTCCATGATGACATGGCTGTTCTCGCCTTTTTCTTGCGTTGTGAGCTTATGGTCACGACGTTTGCCACTTCCAAAGTCTGGAAGGGAATATCTACAGCTTCTTCGTCCGTTTCTATGTAACGGAATGACGAAAGATGGCTTACCATCATATCCTCTTGTCCGGAAACTACAATCATCTTGTCATCGACAATGAACTTGAGTTTCTGGTGTAGGGTGGAGGTGATGGCTTCGGCGATGTGAATCCATGGTCGTCCGAGAAGACAACTGTAAGTTGGATTAATGTCCATGACTTGGAAGGTGATGGAGAAAACCTTAGGCACGATTTGAACTGGTAGGTCAATCTCTCCTATGACGGCCCTTCTTGACCCGTCGAACGCTTTTACCACCAAAGCGCCTGGCTTCATTACTGTCCCTTCGCATGATAGCTTTAGAAGGGTAGTCTTGGGCATGACATTCGATGATGATCCCGTATCCACTAACACTCGAGAGAGGATGTGGTCCAAACATTTCACGGAGATGTGCTGTCGCGTCGAATTTCGGAGATCAAGCTATTGACGAGCTTTGATTCACTAATTTTAAATCACGACTGGACTTTTAATTTTTCGGGGAAAAGGGGAAAAAGTTCTAAATTACCACGTTTTTAAAGATTTTTGGGTTCGGGAGTCGATTATGCGAGGGGAAGGTATTAGCACCCCTCACATCCGTTGTACTCAACGGGAACCTCCTAGTTAGTTAAGGCTGAAGTGTTTTTAAAGTTTTGCTTGCTATGCTTAAATATATATGTAAAGGGGAAAAAAGAAAAGGGGAAAAATGATATTTTTTATTAATGTGCTTGACAAGATGTGAATCTTGCTCCTACGTATCTCCCGGTGCGATGGAGAAATCAAAGCTACGTAGTTCTTTGTAGCAAAAGTTTGTGTGTTGATTGATTTTTATTTATGAAAAATGATTTGATCGTGCTCGGGCGAAAAAGTTTGCTTTGAAAGGAAACAGAACATGGTCTACTATCGTTGTGATGATAGCTTAATGAAGACCAATAAAAAGTTTCACCTACTACCGTTATGAGGGTAGCTTAATGAAGGTAAAAAAAGGGACGGACTCGCACTTGGGCGATGGTATCCGCTTGAAAACGCGCATGGGCGTAAAAAGTTTGAATTGACCACGGGGGCCAAGAAAGGTTTTGGTGTGTTGGATGCGTTAAAAATAGAATGACGATTGCCCGAACAACGAGACATACGTCAAGTATTCGTGCAACCGGGAAATGGAGAGGCATACGTCAAACCATTCCTTTTTCATTCAAGTTTAATGATGAAATTAAAAATGTATTTTTTCTTGGTGAAGTTTGAAAAAGAATGACGATTGTTCAATCGAGGAATGGAGAGACATATGTCAAACCACTCCTTTTTCCTTCAAGTTTATTATTGAATCTTTAAGAAATCCCAAAAGAGCAAAGCACTTAGTTAAAAAATTTATGAAAAAGTTTAAAACTCAAATTAGTTGTTGCAACTTATGAACAAGTGTTGTTCAAGTTATTGAAAAAAGGAACAAGTTTGTTTCAAGTTTGTCGCGGTGATTTTAGGACATCAAGCTATTGGTTGGCGTTGACTCACAAATTTAAGTTCACCACCGAGCTTTTGTTTATTCCAAGGAAAAGGGGAAAAGTTCGTATAAACCCTAAATTTTTAGAGATCAAGGTCCGGGGGTTGGTCACGCAAAGGGAAGGTATTAGCACCCTAAACATCTATAGTATTCTATAGGAACCTCTTGTTTTTATTTTATCTTTATGCTAAACTTATTTGTTGTAAATAAATGCTTAAATGTAATAAAGGCTAAAGTGATAAAAAAAGAAAGAAATGTTTTTGTTGTTTTTATTGATTTGGAAGGACAAGGTCCTTTGCCTACATACCCGAATGGGATCAAAACCATGTAGTTCAGGGTAAAAAAGCCGAGTGATTAGTTATGTTGATTTTAAAGTTTGAAAATGTTTGTGAAAGATAAAATGAGCCAAAGTGGCAAGTGAGTGAAGTTTGATTGATTTTAATTGTAAAAATAAAGTCTAATATGATTAAGATTGATTGAAGTTTGATTAAAAGAAAGTTGCTTGGTTTGAAATCCAAGGCTTTGTTAATGAAGAATATTTTTGATGAAGTTTTTGAATATTTGAAATGTTTTTGATTTTTATGGTTTTTACTTGGAGTTAAAAAGAAATTAAGTGTGATAAAATAAACTAAACGTGAGGGAATTAATAACGGTGTTGGATCAAAATGAAAATCTCCTTTTCCTTGGATTATGAATTAAACTATAAAAAATGAAAAATAAATGCAATGCATATTTATATTTACGTTGTTCCTAAATACATTCTAATGACATAAAATGCAAAATAAAATGAAAAAATAAAATAAAATGCATGAGATGATGTGATAAGTAAATAAATAAGATGTTAAAAAATAAAAGAACAATAAAAAAGAAATAATAATAAAAGGAAATAAAAATTGCAAAGAAAAATAAAAGAAATAAACAGGGAGGTGTAAAAAATAAAATGGGGGTGCAGGAAGTGAGAAAATGATCAGATTTTAAAATAAACAGGCCCAAAATGCATTGGGCCAGCGTGATTAGATCTGGACCGTCTGATTAATCAGAGGGCCCTGATCTGATCACAAGGGGAAACACCCATAGCTGTCTGATTTAAATCAGAGAGCCTGAGGGGCGAGGGTGCACGCTAACGCATACACCCACGCGCACTGAATCAGAGAGGGGTATAAATACCCATTCCCTTCACAATTTTCTCATTTTTCTCTTTTCTTTCTCTCTCCCCTTCTTCTCTCTAAAATCCGGTCCTCTCTCTTCTCTCCCTTATCTCTAAAAACCGGGCGGCACCACCGTGCCGGATGTAAAAAAATTCGTTTTTTTCAAAACTTTTCAACTTTTCTAAAATCCTTTTCTTTCTTCTCTTCGAATTTGAACTCGGATTTTTCAAAAACTTCTTGAAAACGAGTAGATCTAAGTTTTAATTTTTGAAGAAAATTACCTTTTTTCGTTCGGATTCGGTTTATGTGTTGTTGTTAATGTTGTGGCCGTGTGTGTGTGTGTTGCTGGGTGTGTGTGTTGCTGGCCGTGTGTTGTGTAGCTGGGTGTGTGGTTGCTGGCCGTGTGTTGTGTTGCTGGGAGAGGAGGGGATTTGCGGTTTTTTGTTAGGGAGGAAGTAGTTTTGTGTAGTGTTTTTTTTGTGTGTTTATGTTGCTGTTTGCGTTTTTGTTATGTTCTGAAAAAATCCTCTTCTTTTCTGATTTTTGGGTCTCTGTTATATAGACATTTTTGAAGCTGTTTTTGTTGACCATGAGATAACTTGCATGCTAGATTTGTGTCTGTTTTGGCCAAAATTGTGGTAAACATTTATGGGGAAGTGACTTGGAAATCTTTGGTGCAGATTTTGGGAAGATTTGGACAGAAAAGAAATGATGAAAAAACCCAGGGAAAGGGGCGCCCCCCTGCAGCAGCAATGGCTGACTTTGGATAAAAATAAAAAATAATAATAATAGTAATAAATAATAATAATAATAATAATAATAATAATAATAATAATAATAATTAAAAAGGAAATAAATAAATAGTAATAATAGTAATAATAAAAATGAAATAAATGACAATAAATAATAAAAACTGAGACTAAAAGTAAAGATAAAAAGTAAAAATAAAATAAATAAACGAGATAAAAAGTGGCCCTAAAACGAACCGAAAAAATGAGGTTTTTTAAAATACCTCTCTGCCGAAATTTCGTCTGAAACGACGAAAATTTTCGGCTTTAAGAGATGAGTAAGACGAGGCGAAATTGGGTCAAAAAATGGGGTATGACAGATGCCCCTATTTAAGTCTCTTCGTTAAGGAGATTTAAAGGTGAAATTTTGATTCGACGGGTCGAAGAAACTTAAATACAGATGTTGAGTATTTTGGTGTTGGCTGCATATTTTGGCAAATCCAATGTGTTGAATAGAAGCATCTTAATGTGTAGAACCAATCTTCAGTTGCAAGTTTTTCTTTTTGAAGTCATTCAGAAGCTGAAATGTGCTTCTGAAGCATCAGACGCACTGTAGCAGAGTTGACTTTTGTTGACTTCTTCAGAAGCTGCATTTTTACAAGTTATTTTCGTGCAAATCTTGGCGAGATTTATCAAGGATTTATCCTCGCATATTGCTTCTAGATTGCTGGTTGATTTGGAGAAGATTTAATGAAGATTTGGTTCAGTTTTATGCAAGTTCGTATTTTTCTGCAGAATCTTTATAAAGATACATTGTTAGTTTATTTGTTTCCTTATTGGATCATTCATAATTCAGAAACAAATCTAATTCAGAAGATTCATTGCATAATTAAGAGACTTGCTGAAGATTATAAAAGGAGGAGTGCTGCTGCTATTCAAGATATACGAATTAGAGAGAAAAATTCAGAGAATTGAGTCTTAGTGTTTGTAAGCTTTAAGCTTTGTTTGTGCACCACTCTATTGAGTTGGTTTAGGAGTTTTTAATTGAGTTGTAATCACTCTAAGCCTGTAGGTACGAGTGCAGTCAGATGTATTGAAGTTGTTCTTCAAAACAGAGTAGTTTTTGTTAAGGGGTTCAGTAACAGGTTTGTTACTTGAATATGAAGTTAGTGGTCTCTAATACTCAACGTGTTGGGTAGAATTCAAGACTAGGAGGAAGTTAATTGCTTAGACTGGGAACTGGGAGTCAGTGTCTTGAGTCATAAGGATTAATTCCTATAGTGGAATTCCTTCCTAGATTGGTATCCCCCAGAGTAGGAGGTGTTTACTCCGAACTGGGTTAACAAACCTTGTGTTCTTTAGCTTTCCTGCACTTTTAATTTCTGCTACTTAACTGTTTTTAATTGTGCTAAGTTATTGTTCAGAACCTGGTTGGTTCAGAACCTGTTAACTCTGTGTTATTGCCTGGCAAGAATTTCAATTGGCATCAGAGCAGGCACCCTGCCTGTGTTTTGGGTGAGATCCAGAGGAGTTAATTTCTGGCAAACATGGATAGAGAAGGAGGCTATGTCAACAGACCACCCCTACTTGATGGCACAAATTATGAGTACTGGAAATCCAGGATGTGTGCATTCCTGAAATCCATTGACAGCAGAACTTGGAAAGCTGTGATTAAAGGCTGGGATCATCCTGTGGTTTTGGACAAAGATGGTAACAAAACTGAGATTCTGAAGCCTGAAGAGGAGTGGACCAAAGATAAAGATGATCTGTCACATGGAAACTCTAAGGCATTAAATGCAATTTTCAATGGTGTTGATAAGAATATGTTCAGATTGATCAAACAATGTACTGTTGCAAAAGATGCTTGGGAAATATTGAAAACCACCCATGAAGGAACTTCTAAGGTGAAGATGCCCAGGCTCCAGTTGTTGACCACAAAATTTGAGAACCTGAAGATGATGGAAGATGAAACTATTCAGGATTTCTACATGAATGTGCTGGACATGGCAAATTCCTTTGATTCACTTGGGGAAAAGATGTCTGATGAAAAGATAGTAAGAAAAATCCTCAGGTCCCTTCCCAGAAGATTTGATATGAAGGTTACAGCCATAGAAGAAGCTCATGACATCACCACCATGAAGGTTGAGGAGCTGATTGGGTCTTTGCTAAATTTTGAGACTGCATTCTGCAAACAACCTGATAAGAAAGGGAAAGGAGTAGCATTTGCAGTTAATTCAGGAGTTGATTGTAACGCCTAGAATTTAATTTTATTATTTTATTGAATTATAATGAATTAATATAATTTAATAGATTAAATAGAATTAAAATGGCATTAAGGGCATTATGGGAAATTAAGAAAGAGGGAAGTGGAATAGAAAAAGAGGTATACGTGTGAAGAGGTTTCATTTGTTGTGTTTTCACGTGAAACAGAGAAGAGAAAAGAGGAGAAGCAGAGCCAAGGAAGAAGGTGAAGAACTTGAGAAGAGGAAAAGCTGAAGGGGGCGATTTCTTCATAACAAGGTAAGGGTGGGACTAGCTTCTATAAATCTAAGTTCCATAATCCCTAAATTTTGATTTAACATGTTGATGTTGGTGAATTTGGGAATTAGGGTTGTTGATTATGATAAACTAATGATGGAATGTTAAATTGATGATTTCTATGTTGAGATGTTGATTTTGTTGTGATTCTATGGTGTTGTTACTGATTGGTGCCATGCTTATGCATAAATTGATGAAGTTTTGAATGTTCATAAACATGTGTCAGATGAATGAGTTGTTGGATGATTTTGATGTTAAAGTTGCTTTTCCTGAGTTTTCTTATCTCTGCCCCGAATTTTGAAATAAAAACTGGTATTGATCGGTACAGAATTGGTCTTAGGTGTAAACACAAAAGTTGTAGGTATGGATGTTAGTTTTCTAATGCCGTTGGTCTGACGTCAAAACGATTTATAGAACTTGAGTTATGGTCAAATTACTGCACGTAGGTCACAGTGAATTTTTATGGACTCTCTGCACAACTTTTCCGAATTTGAAACGAAAACTGGTATTGATCGGTACAGAATTGGTCTTAGGTGTAAACACAAAAGTTGTAGGTATGGATGTTAGTTTTCTAATGCCGTTGGTCTGACGTCAAAACGATTTATAGAACTTGAGTTATGGTCAAATTACTGCACGTAGGTCACAGTGAATTTTTATGGACTTTCTGCACAACTTTTCCGAATTTGAAACGAAAACTGGTATTGATCGGTACAGAATTGGCCTTGGGTGTAAACATGAAGGTTTTAGATAATTTTGTTAGCTTTCCAGTGGCTTTGGTTTGACGTGAAAATGACTTTTAGTTTTTGAGTTATGATGAAAATACTCCAAGGAGGTCTTAGTGAAATTGTACGGTGACAGCATTCTCTGTTTCATGTTTTGCGTCTTTTTCACACGTCTCTGTTTTAAATTGGTCTTTGGTATAAACATGAAAGTTGTTGATAATTGTGATGATGATAATACACGATGATGATGTTAAACGATGATGATGATAACGATGATGAAGTATATGATAATGAAGTTGTTGTTGACGTTGTATTTGTTGTAAATGTTGCATTGTCGAGTCCAGTACATATGCATTAAGTGATGGGGGTGTATGCCCGACATGTCTATTATGACATTATGAATTAAGTGATGGGGGTGTATGCCCGACATGTCTATATGACATTTACGATGGGGGTGTATGCCCGACATGTCCTATTATGACATATTTTGCGATGAATTGGTACCACATGCATGTTGCATACTTGAGTCAGTGATGTTGCATTGTTGAGTCGGTCGATGTTATTGTATTTGATGTTGCATTGAGAGGTGAGATTATGATGTGTATGTGTGATGTATGTATAAGATCTGATGGTGTTGTTTGATGATGTTTATGTGAAATGTTAAATTCATCTTTATGAATTATGTACTTATGTTTATTGAATGTGAATCTCACCCCTTCTGTTTGAATGTTGCCTCTACGTGGGTAACGTGCAGATAATCAGGAGTAATCGCTGAAGTGAGTTGATTCCTCGTGTCATTAGGAGTCGCTCTGATATGTAACGGGATGGGAAACTTTTTGATGAATTCATGTGCTATGTATTTTAATTTCAAACTGATGTTGAACCACATTTAGTGGAGTTTTAAACTACGTTGTTTTTGATGTGGCCTTGTGCCTAATGATGTTTAGATTTAATTATGAAGTTGAATTTCCGCTGCGATGGTTTGACGTTATTGAAAAGTCTGTTTTGAAATAAATAGCAAATTATCCTATTTATAAATTGTAAACGAAGTGCGACATCCCGTCAAGGTTGAAACTCTGATTTATTTTAAATGAAATTTTCAAGTTGGGAAAACGGGGTGTTACAATTGGTATCAGAGCAGGTCGGTCTGTCCGGCCAATGTTGTCTAATGTTGTTTGTCCCTTAGTACTCGACATGTGTGTGAAACACTGTCGGTACTTGTTTGTTAGCTCATAGTCGTTGTCTGCAGGAGTTGGTTTGGAATAAGTGGGGGAGAAGCTTGCCTCCCGGACGTGTTGATAGTATGTAGAAGTTGGTTCGAGGTGATGTTGATTGTAAGAGTGCAAACGTTATTGAAGCGATGTTGTTGGGAACCGGCGAGAGTATGGACTCATGAATTCGTATCAGTCGAGTTTGAGATGTGTGTAGATTATGGATGGTGAATTAATTGAGAATGAGGAATTATTCCAATGGAAGTGATAGTTGATGGATTAATTCGGTAGATGGTATGTCTTGAGTGTAGTTGGATTAAATTCGGGTGATTTTCGTAGTTGGATGAAAAGAAAGGATGTTGGTAGATCTTGGAAGCGAGAGGGAGAGATGGAACTTATGTTCATCAACCTCAAATTCTGATTTTTACAATTATGGAGCAGCTGTCAGTAAAAGGGGCATAACTTTTTACTCGTGTTTCTGATGGAAGCGATTCTGGACTTTTTGGAAAGCTCAAGAAATTCCCTACAGTTTGCATATAAGATTTGTCTTCAGGAAGTTTGTGAAGAGGAAGAAAAGTGCATTTTAATGTTTGGGTCTGATGCTGATTTTTGGAAAATTCTGCATACGGGAATTCTGGACCAGTCCCATTGCAAGGATGATAACTTTTTACTCGTAACTCGGATTTGGGAGATTCTTGAAGTTCTGGAATCTACACGAAATTCCCTTCATTTTGGAATATAATTTTGTGCTTGGGAGGTCTGTATTGGAAGATATAATTGTGTTTGAAGTTGGGTGATTCTTGCTGAAAATTGAAAAGGTGAAGAAGGGTGTAAGATATGGATAAGGAATGAAACGTTGGTATTTGTAAGAATGCGAAGGTATCGGAAAATGCATGGAGATGCAATTTATGTTGAATAAGAATGATTATAGTGACGGATTGTGGTAGACTTCATTGTGGAATATTAGTGAGTAATTATAATGAGTTGCTGAAGTTGTTGGAAATGCGAAGAATGAGATTTCAAGGATAGGAAGTGTTGGTAATGACCTAAAAGAAATTATGTCTGATGTTATCGTCAGAGGTGTATTAGTATGTAGCTGCAAGACGTCGGTGTTAGCATGTTCAGATGATTTTGGGAATTGTTGAAGTATGGTGCTTTTGGGTGACGTGAGTATAAGTTGGAAAAGAACTCTATTGTAGTTAGTAACGATAGTTTATGCTCCATTACGGTTGTCGGATATCTCTTGACAAATTGAGGACTTGATCACCCTTAATCTCTTGTTGATAGTAGACGAGATCGTGTTGGATGGTGTAGATTTGACTTGCTATCTTGATAGTGCATGAAGTGAATAATGTTATATCGTGTTTGTGTGAATTAATAAGGGAGTGGATAGGAAAGAGTCGAGAAGTATTGAACGATTCAGAGTAGAGGATTTATATGCGAGCTAACGTCGCAAAGTGAAAGATTGAGGATATTAAGTTAACGATGATGTTGTGATGGATGTTAAAGAAAGTCCGAACTTAAATTAAGACTTGTAACCCATGTAGTTGATGGAAATTTTAATGAGTACGATGACTTAAGATAGATTATCAGAGTTGCGCAGCAGAAGTGTATGTAGCGCAGTTGCTATAAGTATACGACTCTACATGTTTGATTTGGTGAGTTTTCTTGGCCACATTATTTCAGGTAGTGGTATTGCGGTTGACCCATCTAAAGTGGAAGCAGTATCACAATGGGAGACCCCTAAGTCGGTGACTGAGATTAGAAGTTTCCTTGGTTTGGCTGGATATTATCGCAGATTTATAGAAGGATTTTCGAGGATTGCACTTCCGTTGACGCAGTTGACTTGTAAAGGTAAAGCTTTTGTGTGGGATGTTCATTGTGAAACCAGTTTTAATGAATTGAAGCAGCGTTTGACGACGGCTCCAATCTTGATTTTGCCGAAGCCAGATGAGCCTTTTGTGGTGTATTGTGACGCGTCCAAGTTGGGATTAGGTGGTGTGCTTATGCAAGATGGTAAAGTAGTGGCTTATGCATCAAGACAGTTGAGAATTCATGAACGGAACTATCCTACGCATGATCTTGAGTTGGCCGCAGTGGTATTTGTGCTGAAGATTTGGAGACACTATTTATATGGTTCAAGATTTGAGGTGTTTAGTGATCATAAAAGTTTGAAGTATCTATTTGATCAGAAGGAGCTAAATATGAGGCAGCGAAGATGGCTTGAACTGTTGAAGGATTATGATTTTGGACTGAATTATCATCCAGGTAAAGCTAACGTTGTTGCTGATGCTTTGAGCAGGAAAACCTTGCATATGTCTGCTATGATGGTTAAAGAGTTTGAGTTGCTTGAACAATTCAGAGATGTGAGTTTGGTTTGTGAATTGGCACCTCAGAGTGTGAAGTTGGGTATGTTGAAGATTAACAATGAATTTTTGAGTAATATCAGAGAAGCTCAGAAAGTAGATGTGAAGTTGGTGGATTTGACGAATGAGGCTGAGGGTAGTGATTTCAAAATTGATGATCAAGGAGTGTTGAGGTTTAGAGGCAGAATTTGTATACCTGATAACGATGAGATGAAGAAGATGATTCTTGAGGAAAGTCACAGAAGTAGCTTGAGTATTCATCCGGGAGCTACAAAAATGTATCATGATTTGAAGAAGCTGTTTTGGTGGTCTGGTTTGAAGCGAGATGTGGCTCAATATGTGTATTCATGTTTGACTTGTCAGAAGTCGAAGGTTGAGCATCAGAAACCTGCTGGGTTGTTGACACCGTTGGATGTGCCAGAGTGGAAGTGGGATAGTATATCCATGGATTTTGTGACGAGTTTGCCGAATACTCAGAGAGGACATGATTCAATTTGGGTGATTGTGGATAGGTTGACGAAGTCTGCGCATTTCCTTCCGATAAATATTAGTTATCCTGTGTCGCAGTTGGCAGAGATTTACATTCGAGAGATTGTGAAGTTGCATGGTGTTCCGTCGAGTATTGTGTCAGACAGAGATCCAAGATTTACTTCTAGATTTTGGAAGAGTTTGCAGGAAGCATTGGGTTCTAAATTGAGGTTGAGCTCGGCTTATCATCCGCAAACAGATGGTCAGTCGGAAAGGACGATTCAATCACTCGAAGATTTGTTGAGAATATGTGTTCTTGAGCAGGGTGGAGCTTGGGATAGTCATCTACCGTTGATAGAGTTCACTTATAACAACAGTTACCATTCTAGCATTGGAATGGCACCTTTTGAGGCATTGTATGGTAGGAGGTGCAGAACTCCTTTGTGTTGGTTCGAGGCTGGTGAGAGTGCAATTGTGGGACCAGAAATTATTCAGCAAACTACTGAGAAGGTCAAATTGATACAAGAGAAGATGAAAGCATCGCAGAGTCGGCAGAAAAGTTATCATGATAAGCGAAGAAAAGACCTTGAGTTCCAAGAAGGTGATCATGTGTTTTTGAGAGTCACTCCGATGACTGGTGTTGGACGTGCATTGAAATCAAAGAAGCTGACTCCGAAGTTCATTGGTCCTTATCAGATATCAGAAAGGATAGGAACAATTGCTTATAGGGTGGGATTACCACCGCATCTTTCAAATTTGCATGATGTGTTTCACGTGTCGCAACTTCGGAAGTATGTTACAGATCCCTCTCATGTGATTCCGAGAGATGATGTGCAGGTTAGAGACAATCTTACGGTGGAGACATTACCACTGAGGATTGAAGGCCGTGAGATGAAGAAGTTGAGGGGCAAAGAGATTCCTCTCGTGAAAGTTGTTTGGGGAGGACCAACTGGTGAAAGCTTGACGTGGGAGCTGGAAAGCAAGATGTTGGAGTCTTATCCAGAGTTATTTGCATGAGGTACATTTTCGAGGACGAAAATTTTATAAGTTGGGGAGAGTTGTAACGCCTAGAATTTAATTTTATTATTTTATTGAATTATAATGAATTAATATAATTTAATAGATTAAATAGAATTAAAATGGCATTAAGGGCATTATGGGAAATTAAGAAAGAGGGAAGTGGAATAGAAAAAGAGGTATACGTGTGAAGAGGTTTCATTTGTTGTGTTTTCACGTGAAACAGAGAAGAGAAAAGAGGAGAAGCAGAGCCAAGGAAGAAGGTGAAGAACTTGAGAAGAGGAAAAGCTGAAGGGGGCGATTTCTTCATAACAAGGTAAGGGTGGGACTAGCTTCTATAAATCTAAGTTCCATAATCCCTAAATTTTGATTTAACATGTTGATGTTGGTGAATTTGGGAATTAGGGTTGTTGATTATGATAAACTAATGATGGAATGTTAAATTGATGATTTCTATGTTGAGATGTTGATTTTGTTGTGATTCTATGGTGTTGTTACTGATTGGTGCCATGCTTATGCATAAATTGATGAAGTTTTGAATGTTCATAAACATGTGTCAGATGAATGAGTTGTTGGATGATTTTGATGTTAAAGTTGCTTTTCCTGAGTTTTCTTATCTCTGCCCCGAATTTTGAAATAAAAACTGGTATTGATCGGTACAGAATTGGTCTTAGGTGTAAACACAAAAGTTGTAGGTATGGATGTTAGTTTTCTAATGCCGTTGGTCTGACGTCAAAACGATTTATAGAACTTGAGTTATGGTCAAATTACTGCACGTAGGTCACAGTGAATTTTTATGGACTCTCTGCACAACTTTTCCGAATTTGAAACGAAAACTGGTATTGATCGGTACAGAATTGGTCTTAGGTGTAAACACAAAAGTTGTAGGTATGGATGTTAGTTTTCTAATGCCGTTGGTCTGACGTCAAAACGATTTATAGAACTTGAGTTATGGTCAAATTACTGCACGTAGGTCACAGTGAATTTTTATGGACTTTCTGCACAACTTTTCCGAATTTGAAACGAAAACTGGTATTGATCGGTACAGAATTGGCCTTGGGTGTAAACATGAAGGTTTTAGATAATTTTGTTAGCTTTCCAGTGGCTTTGGTTTGACGTGAAAATGACTTTTAGTTTTTGAGTTATGATGAAAATACTCCAAGGAGGTCTTAGTGAAATTGTACGGTGACAGCATTCTCTGTTTCATGTTTTGCGTCTTTTTCACACGTCTCTGTTTTAAATTGGTCTTTGGTATAAACATGAAAGTTGTTGATAATTGTGATGATGATAATACACGATGATGATGTTAAACGATGATGATGATAACGATGATGAAGTATATGATAATGAAGTTGTTGTTGACGTTGTATTTGTTGTAAATGTTGCATTGTCGAGTCCAGTACATATGCATTAAGTGATGGGGGTGTATGCCCGACATGTCTATTATGACATTATGAATTAAGTGATGGGGGTGTATGCCCGACATGTCTATATGACATTTACGATGGGGGTGTATGCCCGACATGTCCTATTATGACATATTTTGCGATGAATTGGTACCACATGCATGTTGCATACTTGAGTCAGTGATGTTGCATTGTTGAGTCGGTCGATGTTATTGTATTTGATGTTGCATTGAGAGGTGAGATTATGATGTGTATGTGTGATGTATGTATAAGATCTGATGGTGTTGTTTGATGATGTTTATGTGAAATGTTAAATTCATCTTTATGAATTATGTACTTATGTTTATTGAATGTGAATCTCACCCCTTCTGTTTGAATGTTGCCTCTACGTGGGTAACGTGCAGATAATCAGGAGTAATCGCTGAAGTGAGTTGATTCCTCGTGTCATTAGGAGTCGCTCTGATATGTAACGGGATGGGAAACTTTTTGATGAATTCATGTGCTATGTATTTTAATTTCAAACTGATGTTGAACCACATTTAGTGGAGTTTTAAACTACGTTGTTTTTGATGTGGCCTTGTGCCTAATGATGTTTAGATTTAATTATGAAGTTGAATTTCCGCTGCGATGGTTTGACGTTATTGAAAAGTCTGTTTTGAAATAAATAGCAAATTATCCTATTTATAAATTGTAAACGAAGTGCGACATCCCGTCAAGGTTGAAACTCTGATTTATTTTAAATGAAATTTTCAAGTTGGGAAAACGGGGTGTTACATTGATGATCAACAAGAGTCTAATGAGGAGGATAGTGATCTATAGAAGCTCTAGTGTTGCTTGGAAAACAATTCAACAAAATTCTGAAGAAGGTGGACAGAAAATCCAAGACCAAAGGTCAGAATTTCAGATTCAATAACAAGAAGCAACAAACTGATGAGAAGAAGACCAAGTCTGAGGAGAAAAGTAACCAAGCCAAAGGTGCGCAGTGCTTTGAGTGTGAGGGGTATGGACATATCAAATCTGAATGTCCTACTTTTCTTATAAAGCAGAAGAAATGCCTAGCTGTGTCATGGTCTGATGTTGATTCTGAAGAAGATGCTGCAAGTGAGTCTGGTAGGTATGATACAAGCTTGGTAGTAAGGTCAGGAGCTATCTTGAAGAAGGAAGCTGTTTTAGAGTCTGAGACTTTTTCAGAGTCTGACTCAGAGTCTGAAGCTTCATCTGTGTCTGAAGCTGCTAAAACCTCATATGATGAACTAGCTGACAACTACAGGAAGCTATATACCAGAAGTGCTGAGGTTTGCAAACAAGTTCTGGATCAGAAGGAGACTATTTTTCAACTAGAGGCTGAGAAAGGTGAACTTCTAGTGCAGAATTCAGAATTGAAAGAAGAAGTGAACCAACTAAATTCCCAACTTGAGCATATGAAAAAGCAGGTTAGAATGATGAATACTGCTACTGATGTGTTGGAGGAAATTTTGGATGCTCAGAAACAAGGAAAAACTGGTTTAGGATTTGTGGATGAGAGTCTGAACCTCAAGCAGACAAATCCAGTTAAACAGTTTGTTCCTGCTACTCAGACTCATGATTCTATGATTGGAACATCTAAGATGAGACCTCAGAAGGTAGCCCAGATGCAAGGACAGAAGCAAACTCAGATGAGACCTCAGAAGCATACTCAGATGAGACCTAAGAAGCATGTTCAGATGCAACCCCAGAAGTTCAACAGAAGAAGGAGGAATCATACCTGGACCTAAGAAGCATGTTCAGATGCAACCCCAGAAGTTCAACAGAAGAAGGGACACATTAAACCTTTTTGCTTTAAACTGTATGGTTATCCTGAACACTTTCAATATAGAAGAGTGCAACCAGCTGCACCCAGACAAAATGTTCAGAAGGTGTGGAAACCTAAGGTTCAGAATGTAGGCCTGATTGCTCATACCTCATTGAGAGCCACTTCTAGAGAGGATTGGTACTTTGATAGTGGTTGTTCAAGGCACATGACTGGTGTGAAGAAGCTGCTGAGCAATATCAAACCTTATTCCAAAAGCTATGTGACATTTGGTGATGGTGCAAAAGGTTAGATTTTGGGTATTGGTGAGTTAATCAGTGAAGGCTTACCTAGACTGAATAATGTGCTGTTGGTGAAAGGTTTAACCTCTAATCTGATTAGTATTAGCCAACTTTGTGATCAAGACTTAAAGGTTAATTTCAACAAGCAAGAGTGTTTTGTAACTGATCAAGAAGGTAAAGTTCAGATGAGGGGCTGCAGATCCAAAGATAACTGTTATTTATGGGTGTTTAAAGAAGAAAGAAGCCTGACTTCTTGTCTCATGAGCTCAAAAGAGGAAGTCAAGCTCTGGCACCAGAAACTGAAACATCTGCATCTGAAAGGCATGAAAAAAATCCTAAGTACTGAAGCTATCAGAGGTGTACCTAATATGAAGATCAATGAGGACAATGTTTGTGGTGATTGTCAAATTGGGAAACAAACAAGAAAGTCTCATCCCAGATTAGTTCATCAGGTATCTACTAAAGTACTAGAACTTTTACATATGGATTTAATGGGGCCTATGCAAGTAGAAAGTATTGGAGGAAAAATGTATGCATTTGTAATGGTAGATGACTACTCAAGATTCACATGGGTTAATTTTGTTAGAGAGAAGTCTGATACTTTTGAAGTGTTTAAAGACTTATGCACTCAATTACAAAGAGAGAAGGACTGTGGTATTGTTAGAATCAGAAGTGATCATGGCAAAGAATTTGAAAACAAGAGTTTCTCAGAATTCTGTGCTTCTGAAGGTATAAAACATGAGTTCTCTGCACCTATCACACCTCAGCAAAATGGTGTAGTTGAGAGGAAGGATAGAACATTAGCAGAATGTGCAAGGGTCATGCTGCATGCTAAGAAACTGCCTTATATGTTTTGGGCTGAAGCCATGAATACTGCCTGCTATATCCATAACAGAGTTACTTTGAAGAAGGGAACAACCTGTACTTTATATGAATTATGGAAAGGGAGAAAGCCAACTGTGAAATAGTTTCATGTGTTTGGGAGCAGATGCTACATTTTGGCTGACAGAGAAAATAGGAGAAAACTGGATCCTAAGTCTGATGAAGGTATATTTTTGGGATATTCAGTAAACAGCAGAGCCTATAGGGTGTTTAACTCAAGAACTAAAGTTGTGATGGAGAGCATAAATGTGGTTATTGATGATCTGTCAGCTGAGAAAGAAAAGAATGAATATGAAGTTATACCAGAGTCTGAAGCCTCAGAAGAACAAACTTCAGAAGCAGAAAATCATCCAGAGTCTGAAGAAGCAGAAGTGCATCCAGATCATGATTCTGCAGCTAAAGGGCCATCTATTAGAGTTCAGCAGGATCATCCTAAGGAACTTATCATTGGGAGTTTGGATCAGGGGGTCAGAACCAGGAGATCAGACTCAGCTGCTACTGATTCTTGTTTTGTGTCTAAGTTTGAACCTAAAAATGTGAAAGAAGCCCTAACTGATGAATTTTGGATTGAAGCCATGCAAGATGAGTTGAATCAATTCAAAAGGAGTGAAGTGTGGGATCTAGTTCCAAGACCTGAAGGGTTGAATGTGATTGGCACTAAATGGATATACAAGAATAAAACAGATGAAAATGGTACTGTGGTCAGAAACAAGGCAAGGTTGGTTGCTCAGGGTTATACTCAAGTAGAGGGATTGGATTTTGATGAAACCTTTGCACCTGTGGCCAGACTAGAGTCCATAAGATTGCTGTTGGGTATATCCTGCATTCTCAAGTTCAAACTATTCCAGATGGATGTGAAGAGTGCATTTTTGAATGGATATTTGCAAGAAGAAGTGTATGTTGAACAACCTAAGGGTTTTGTGGATCATCAGTTTCCAGATCATGTGTACAAGTTGAAGAAAGCCTTATAATCACTCAAGCAAGCACCAAGAACATGGTATGAAAGATTGACTCAGTTTCTTGTGGTTCAAGGATACAGAAAAGGTGGTTCTGATAAGACCTTATTTGTGAAAAATGAACATGGAAGTCGGATGATTGCTCAAATCTATGTGGATGATATAGTGTTTGGAGGGATGTCTCAGAAGATGGTTCAATTGTTTGTTCAACAAATGCAGTCTGAATTTGAAATGAGTTTGGTTGGAGAGCTGACATACTTTCTTGGATTGCAAGTCAAGCAAATGGAAGATACTATCTTTATTTCTCAAAGTAAATATGCTAAAAACATTATGAAAAAGTTTGGTATGGAATCTGCTGCTCATAAGAGGACACCAGCTGCTACTCATCTGAAGCTGACTAAGGATGAACATGGAGTTTCAGTAGATCAAAGTCAATATAGAAGTATGATAGGGAGCCTAATGTACTTAACTGCAAGCAGACCTGATATCACATTTGTTGTTGGAGTTTGTGCAAGATATCAAGCTGATCCTAAAATGAGCCATTTAACTCAAGTGAAGAGAATTCTGAAGTATGTGAATAGCACAAGTGATTATGGAATCATGTACTCACACAGTTCAAGTTCTGAATTGATGGGATATTGTGATGCTGATTGGGCTGGAAGTGCAGATGACAGGAAAAGCACTTCAGGAGGTTGTTTCTTTTTAGGAAATAACTTAATTTCTTGGTTCAGCAAGAAACAAAATTGTGTTTCATTGTCAACTGCTGAAGCTGAGTATATTGCTGCTGGGAGTAGTTGTTCACAACTGGTTTGGATGAAACAGATGCTTGAAGAGTATAACATTGAACAAAGAACTATGACATTGTTTTGTGACAATTTGAGTGCTATCAACATCTCTAGGAACCCAATACAGCACAGCAGAACTAAACACATAGATATCAGACACCATTTTATCAGAAACCTTGTGGAGGACAAGACTATTCAGCTGGAACATGTGGTTACTGAAGAACAAGTTGCTGACATTTTCACAAAGGCTTTGGATGCTAAACAATTTGAAAACTTAAGGAGTAAGTTAGGTGTTTGTTTACATGAAGAATTATAGCAATTACTGCAAACTGGATGTGAGGAAGATAGAGTACCTGCCAGTAGTGCTCATGCTGAGTGTGATCCTGAATCTGAGTCTGAAATTCTTTCAAGGATCTGTGTTACTTGTTTTGTTTTTATTCCCTATGTTAAGTCTGAAGTTTGTCATAATTTTGTGGCTAAAAAGGGGGAGAAAAACCTATGTTTAAGTTCATAATGGAGTTGTTCAGAATCAGAATGTACTGTGGTTTAGAAGCAGCTGATTATTTTGCTCAGAGTTCAGAACCAATGCAACATGAGATGTGCTGGTGATATTGAGGGGGAATGTGTGTCTTAGGGGGAGCTGGAGTATGTGAGTGTTTGTTTGTGTATGTAAAGCTTCAGGGGGAGTGTTTGTGATGATCAGAAGTTGATCAGTAACTGTGTTCTGTGTGCTTCAAGTGTATCAGAAGCTGCATTGTGTGTATCAGTGTTCAGAAGCTGAAACTGATTGGTTTTTAATGTTTAACATAGTTGAATCCGCTGCTAATCTGTTTGATATGTTATATATTTGTGGAGTTCTTCATTGCTGAGGTTGTCTTATGTGTGCTTGAAGAACTTAGTTGTGTGAACATTGGTTTTAGCCAAAAATTTGCCAAAGGGGGAGATTGTTGAATATTTTGGTGTTGGCTGCATATTTTGGCAAATCCAATGTGTTGAATAGAAGCATCTTAATGTGTAGAACAAATCTTCAGTTGCAAGTTTTTCTTTTTGAAGTCATTCAGAAGCTGAAATCACCTTCAGAAGTTGAAAGTTACTTCAGAAGCTGAAATGTGCTTCTGAAGCATCAGACGCACTGTAGCAGAATTGACTTTTGTTGACTTCTTCAGAAGCTGCATTTTTACAAGTTATTTTGGCGCAAATCTTGGCGAGATTTATCAAGGATTTATCCTCACATATTGCTTCTAGATTTCTGGTTGATTTGGAGAAGATTTAATGAAGATTTGGTTCAGTTTTATGCAAGTTCGTATTTTTCTGCAGAATCTTTATAAAGATACATTGTTAGTTTATTTGTTTCCTTATTGGATCGTTCATAATTCAGAAACAAATCTAATTCAGAAGATTCATTGCATAATTAAGAGACTTGCTGAAGATTATAAAAGGAGGAGTGCTGCTGCTATTCAAGATATACGAATTAGAGAGAAAAATTCAGAGAATTGAGTCTTAGTGTTTGTAAGCTTTAAGCTTTGTTTGTGCACCACTCTATTGAGTTGGTTTAGGAGTTTTTAATTGAGTTGTAATCACTCTAAGCCTGTAGGTACGAGTGCAGTCAGATGTATTGAAGTTGTTCTTCAAAACAGAGTAGTTTTTGTTAAGGGGTTCAGTAACAGGTTTGTTACTTGAATATGAAGTTAGTGGTCTCTAATACTCAACGTGTTGGGTAGAATTCAAGACTAGGAGGAAGTTAATTGCTTAGACTGGGAACTGGGAGTCAGTGTCTTGAGTCATAAGGATTAATTCCTATAGTGGAATTCCTTCCTGGATTGGTATCCCCCAGAGTAGGAGGTGTTTACTCCGAACTGGGTTAACAAACCTTGTGTTCTTTAGCTTTCCTGCACTTTTAATTTCTGCTACTTAACTGTTTTTAATTGTGCTAAGTTATTGTTCAGAACCTGGTTGGTTCAGAACCTGTTAACTCTGTGTTATTGCCTGGCCAGAATTTCAACAGAGTACACCATTTTTGACCAATTTTGACAGTAAAATGCTATGGATGTGATGCCATGTATGCAATGTTATGAATGCTCGCGATGCAAGTATGAATGCATGAATGCTCGCGATGCAAGTATGAATGCAAGACGGCAAAGATGACCTGATTGGGGATAAAACAAAACAAAATGATACCCAAGTTCGTTTAAAGAAACGGGGTAACTCCATTGGGGATAACATGGTTCCACTTGGGAAGGGATTTGTCTACTATCGCACTGATTTAGAATGATAGCTTAACAAAGACAAAGACCGATGTTACCTACTATCGTGTAAATGATAGCTTAAAAAAGGTAACATAAGGGAAAAGACATCGTCTACTATCGGTGTGAGGATAGCTTAAAAAAGACAGATGACAAGTATTACCTACTATCGTGTACTGATAGCTTAAAATATGTAATATAAGAAGACATTGTCTACTATCAACACAGATGATAGCTTAAAAAAGACAGATGACAAGTATTACCTACTATCATGTACTGATAGCTTAAAAAAGGTAATATAAGAAGACATTGTCTACTATCAACACAAATGATAGCTTAAAAAAGACAGATGACAAGTATTACCTACTATCGTGTACTGATAGCTTAAAAAAGGTAATATAAGAAGAAAAAATCCTGCCTACTATCAGTGTTTGGATAGCTTAATGAAGACCAACAACATACTTTACCTACTACCGTTATGATGGTAGCTTAATGAAGGTAAAAATGTAAATGTAAAGACATGGTCTCTACACTGGGGATAAATGTCAGCTGTTCGGGTTATTGCCGAACTGGCCACAGGAAACAAAGATAAATGTCAGCTGTTCGGGTTATTGCCGAACTAGCCACTGACGGTAAAGATAAATGTCAGCTGTTCGAGTTACTGCCGAACTAGCTACTGACGACAAGAGACAAAGATAAATGTCAGCTGTTCGGGATATTGCCGAACTAGCCACTGAACTTCACTGGGGATGCTGCTGACAAGCTGTTTATTATAGAACTGCCACTTGGCATAATGATAGGATAAAAAATGCACAAGTTGTTCGTCTGAACTGCCACTTCGCTGGGGAGAAAAGATGCACAAGCTGTTCGTTAAAGAACTGCCACTTGGCATAAAGACAAGATAAAGATACGCTCAAGCTGTTCATTTGTTGAACTTGCCACTTGGCGATAACACTGGGGAGTATGCACAAGCTGTTCGTTTGAACCTGCCACTTGGCAATAACGACATGATAAAAGATGCACAAGCTGTTCGTTTGAACCTGCCACTTGGCAATAACGACATGATAAAAGATGCACAAGCTATTCGTTTGAACTGCCACTTGGCCTAAAGAAGGTGACATCTCTGGACCAGTCACACTAGGGATGACATTTGGGGAAAGGAAGGTTACAAATTGTTTATGATTGATTGGTGTGACTCATGGTGGTTAATGCGGCCATGTATGAATGATATTGTCTGTATGTTGTATGCATGAATATGTATATGCATGAATGTATGAATCTACGTATGACAATACGACTTGTATGACTTTCATTGGGAATGTTGTATGAATATATGAAGGATTGAATTGCACTGGGGATACACATGTTGTTCGTTAAAGAACTTCCACTTGGCATAAAGGAGGTGACATCTCTGGACCAGACACACTGGGGATGACAATTGGAGAAAGGATTGACTTGATTGATTGTATAACCGATAAACTTAATGAGACAAGATTAGACAGGTAAGATGAAAAGTGGACCGACGTCGCATTACAAACACTAGGTAATCTTCATTGAGGATGAGGCCACAAGGGACACATCAAAATATTGACGGGGTAAAGCCGCAACAACTGATGAGGAATAAACACCTCATGGGGAGATCGTGCTAATCCACTGGGGAGAAGAAACGGTGACTCCACTGGGGATGTTTATGTTTTGGTTTGCTAATGTTTGTCTGAATCGTCCTTTCGGGTTTTCGATTCACTGGGGATATTCCCTTTTGATCTACTGATGACTTCGCTGGGGAAATCTTTTTAGCAATTGACCATGTTCAGCCTGCGAAGTTTATCCGTTCTTAGGATAGATGTTGACGCACACTTCACTTATTCATGAGTTCAGAGAGAATGTGTTTGTTGTTTATGCTTTTCAAAAATATAAAAGATTTATGATTTTTTTTGAAAAAAGTTTTGCTTCAAGTATTATCATCAAAAATAGAAGAAACTGAATAAACAGAATAAATGGGAATTTCAGATAAAAGGCAAAAGACTTCACTGGGAAGAAATTTTATTAATGGGGTGGCGGCCCGCCAATGGTGTGGCTCCAAGGATCTTACAAAGTTTGAAAAAATGGAAAATGTAAAGGGAAGGTACATTGAACACAATAACCACAATTCTCCCCAATAACTTAGAATTTCAATGTTTGGATGCTTCAGATTCAGAGTCTCTTGACAGTTAATATCCCCCAAGCGAATCACGGTCAGCCCGATGCAGTTACTTTGTCGTTTGATCCTTACTTTTTTCATAGGTCACCCTTTCAGGTTTTCGACCTATCAGGATGATTATTTCTGTTTTATGTCTCTAATTTTTGCCTGGACCGCCCTTTCAGGTTTTCAGTCCACCAAGACGCTCATTTTTGCCTAAGCCGCCCTTTCGGGTTTTCGACTTACCGAGCTGTTCTTTTATTTTTTAGACAAAGTATTTCTTGACTGCATCAGAGTTTACAGGACGGGGAAACTCATCACCATCCATATTTGCAAGAGTCATTGCCCCACCGGAGAAAACTCTCTTGACGACATACGGGCCTTCATAGTTAGGCGTCCATTTGCCCCTTGAGTCGGGTTGAAAAGATAAGATCCTCTTGAGCACGAGGTCTCCTTCTTTGAATTCCTGTGGGAGGACCTTCTTGTCAAAAGCTTGTTTCATTCTCTTTTGATACAGTTGTCCGTGACACAAGGCGGTCATGCGTTTCTCTTCAATGAAGTTCAACTGATCGTATCTGTTTTGACACCATTCAGCCTCAGATAACTTAGCTTCCATCAGAATCCTCAATGATCAGATCTCGGCTTCTACGGGGAGCACTGCTTCCATGCCGTATACTAAAGAGAAAGGGGTTGCCCCTGTTGACGTACGCACTGAAGTACGATACCCGTGCAAGTCATACGGTAACATCTCATGCCAGTCCTTGTAGGTGACCACCATCTTTTGCACTATTTTCTTGATGTTCTTATTTGCAGCTTCAACTGCGCCATTCATCTGAGGCCTATATGGAGCAGAGTTATGATGCTCAATCTTGAACTCTTCGCATAGTTCCTTCATCATTTTGTTATTCAGATTGGTCCCATTGTCTGTGATGATCTTACTGGGAATACCATATCGACAGATGATATGATTCTTAATAAATCGGACCACCACTTGTTTAGTGACATTGACATACGATGCAACTTCGACCCATTTGGTGAAGTAATCAATTTCCACTAGGATGAAATGATGCCCATTTGAAGCTTTGGGTTCGACCCTACCAATCATATCGATGCCCCACATAGAGAAATGCCAAGGGGAAGAAAGGACATTCAGAGCAGTCGGTGGCATATGGATTTTGTCGGCATAAATCTGGCATTATGACATTTCCTGGCATGCTTATAACAATCGCTTTCCAAAGTCATCCAGTAATATCCGGCCCTTAAGATCTTCCTAGCCATTGTATGCCCGCTGAAATGAGTTCCGAAGGAACCTTCATGTACCTCATGCATTATCAGATCTGCTTCTTGCTCATCCACACATCTGAGTAGCACCATATCAAAATTCCTCTTGTATAAAACCTCTCCATTCAGAAAGAAGTTGCCAGCCAATCTTCGCAAAGTCTTCTTATCCTTGTTGGATGCCTCATATGGATACTCCTGCTTTTGGAGGAAACATTTGATGTCATGGAACCATGGTTTATTATCTATGACCGCTTCGACTGCAAACACATGTGCAGGCCTTTCTAGGTGTTGAACCTTGATTGTTGGAATCTCATTCCAGCGGCTGACCTCGTACATAGAAGATAAAGTTGCCAAAGCATCTGCCATTTGATTCTCGTCTCGAGGAATGTGATGCAACTTGACTTTGTTGAAAAAGGTTAGTAAACGCCTTGCATAGTCTTTATAAGGAATCAAGCCGGCGTGGCGAGTTTCCCAATCTCCATTGATTTGATTAATCACAAGCGCTGAATCTCCATAAATGTCAAGGTTCTTGATCCTTAGATCGATGGCTTCTTCAATGCCCAGAATACATGCTTCATATTCTGCCATGTTGTTAGTACAGTCGAATGAAAGTCTTGCAGCAAAAGGGATGTGTTTACCCTTAGGAGTAACGATGACTGCCCCAATTCCATTACCATAGACATTAACAGCCCCGTCAAAGATCAACTTCCATCTAGACTCGGGATCCGGACCTTCGCCAAGTAGTGGCTCGTCGCAATCTTTATCTTCAAATACATGATCTCCTAATTAGGAAAATCAAATTTAATTGGTTGATAATCTTCAATCGGTTGATGAGCCAAATGATCGGCAAGAATACTGGCTTTGATGGCATTCTGAGTGTGGTACTCAATGTCATATTCTGATAACAACATCTGTCAACGAGCGATCCTTCCAGTTAAAGCAGGCTTTTCAAAGATGTACTTGATTGGATCCATTTTGGATATCAACCAAGTAGTATGATTGAGCATGTAATGACGAAGACGTTTAGCAGCCCAGGCTAATGCACAACAAGTCTTCTCAAGTAAAGAGTATCGGGATTCACAGTCCGTAAACTTTTTGCTCAGGTAGTAGACGGCATGCTCCTTCCTACCGGTCTCGTCCTGCTGTCCGAGTACACAACCCATTGAGTCTTCCAACACGGTCAAGTACATAATCAAAGGTCTTCCTTCGACTGGAGGAATAAGAATTGGAGGTTCTAGCAAGTAATCCTTGATGCTGTCAAAGGCCTTCTGGCAGTCTTCTGTCCATACTACCTCTTGATTTTTGCGAAGTAATTTGAAAATAGGCCCGCACGTGGCTGTCATATGAGATATGAATCTAGAAATGTAGTTCAAGCGTCCTAGAAATCCTCTTACTTGCTTCTCAGTTTGCGGAGCAGGCATTTCTCTGATGGCTTTGACTTTATTAGGATCTACTTCGATTCCTTTTTGACTGACGATGAAGCCTAGGAGTTTTCCAGACCTCACGCCAAATGTACATTTGTTAGGATTCAGGCAAAGCCGATACTTCCTCAATCGTTGGAACATCTTTAGTAAATACTCGACATGCTCCTCTTCATGTCGTCGACATAAACTTCAATTTCCTCGTGTATCATGTCGTGGAAGAGAGTGGTCATGCCTCTTTGGTAGATAGCACCCGCATTCGTTAAGCCAAAAGGCATCACTTGATAGCAAAAGGTACCCCAAGGTGTAATGAAAGATGTCTTTTCTCTATCTTCGACAGCCATTTTGATCTGATTGTATCCAGAGAAACCATCCATGAAGGAGAATACTTTTGATTTGGCTGTACTGTCGACCAATATATCAATATGAGGTAAAGGGAAGTCGTCTTTTGGGCTAGCTTTGTTCAGATCTCGGTAGTCAACGCACATCCTAACTTTACCATCCTTTTTGGGAACAGGCACTATGTTGGCCAACCATTGAGGATACTCTGATGTAATGAGAAATCCTGCATTAATCTGCTTTTGCACTTCTTCTTTGATCTTGAGAGCCATGTCAGGGCGAGTCCTTCTCAACTTTTACTTGACTGGAGGACATTCAAGTTTCAAAGGTAAATGTTGTTCCACAATCTCAGGGTCCAATCCTGGCATATCCTGATACGACCATGCAAAGATGTCTATATATTCTTTGAGAAGCTTGATTATTCTCTCTTTGACAGATGCATCCAACAATGCCCCAATCTTGATCTCTTTCTTGTCCTCGTCGGAACCTAAGTTGATAACCTCCAATGCCTCTTCATGAGGCTGAATGGTCTTCCTTTATTGTTCTAACAAGCATCTGATCTCGTCAGGAATTTCTTCATCCTCTTCCTCCTCAGCTTCGTAAACAGGAAACTCAAAGTTGGGAGAGAGCCTAGGACTATGGTGTTCAATGGGTTTATTGACGTTTAGTCTGCATATGATGGATGATTGGTTTTAGTAAAATGAGTGAAAAATGGGTAGTACCCTAATTTTGTCCTAAGCATTTTAAAACAAAAAATCAAAAAAATCAAAGAGGGGAAAAAGTCAAAAGTCAACAAAAGTCAACAGAAAAGTCAACATTTTAAAAATGCTGACTTCGCACTGCGAAGCTCACTTCGCACTGCGAAGTCTGCGATTTTTCTGCAGATTTTTGGTTTCTTTGATTTAATTCCAGAATTTGTTGCATATCATTTCCATAATTATTTTAAGTAGCATTCATGGCTAATTGGGCCAAGCAAAACCAGAATTGAAGGACTTGCCATTAATGCCAAGGTTGGAAGCTTTTTCTTCCAACCTAGCATGTGACAAGCAAGTGGGCTTGCCCTTGGGCAGCTCTAGTCCCTCCCATGTGACCTGCTAACCACCACAAGGTTGCCAGCCACCTGCTTGAGGACTTTCCTCCTGCTTGCTTCCCCAAAAACCAGTCAAACAAGCTGGATTTTCTCACTTGAAAAGCCATGAGTGCCTACCCTGTTTTTGCAGCAGCTTTTCACCCCTCACACCAGCCATAAGTAGCCTTTTTCATCCCTCAATCTCTGCACATTACAGTGCACGTTTTCATTGATCAACCATTGAGATTGCAAGGATTGATCCCCAAGCATTAGCCAATTGCAATTCAGCTTTGTTCTTCATCATTACCTTCTAGAATTGGTTGAATTTGTGGCTGAAATCAGGCTGAATCTTGCCCCTTAGTACAAGGCAAGGTTGCCTCTATCCATTAGCATTTAATGCAAAGGGATTCAGCTTGATCTTAGCCACAAATCAGCTGAATTTTGGGATTTGGTAATGATGAAATAGATTTGGTTTTGGCCTATAAATAGAAGGCAATGCCCAAGGTTTCAAACACAACTGATAACAGCATTTCAAGAGCAGAAACTCTACTCATTTTAGCTTACAAACCCCCACAAACAACCAGAAAAAATCAATCCAACACAAAGCTTTACCAAAGTTCAAGTTCATCACCAATATCAAAAAAACCTTTGTGAAAGCCTTCAACCAATTCAAATCCATTGCAGCTGGAGCTTTGCTAAGGAGTTCTGTAAGTTTCTAAGCACTCATCTTGCATTTACAATTGTGTTTGCATAGCTATTTTGGTTCAAAACCATTTGATTCTAAAAAACCCCTTTTGAATTTCAAAGAAATCCCAAGGTTTTCAAAACATCAAAACTGGTTTGTCCAGCCTTTTTCACCCCAAAAACTCAAAGTTTTTCACCCACCTAAAAGGTCCTGAGTGTGTTCAGAAGTTGTTTCTGAACAAAAGTTCAGAAACAGCTTCTGAACTCAAAATTTCGCATGCTTCGCAGTGCGAAGTCATGGTCGCAGTGCGACCATGACAGAACTCAGAATCTGAGTTTTTGTGTCCAAATGACCATTTTTTGAGGTTCTAGCCCCAGAGCTCAGAACCTAAGAGTTTTTAAACCCATGTTTTTCAAACTATAACAAGGATTTTGCATAATCTTGACAAAATCACAAGTTCGTATGACATTATGTGGATAACTTCCAAAACAAGTTATGTTCCCAAACTTTCAAACAAGCATGAACAAACAAGCTATGTTCATCATTCCAATCTAAACTTGAACAATAAATATTGTTCATGATTTTCAAAACTCAAATATGAACATACGCCAAATACGTTCGCTTTTTGCAAAATGAGCCGAACTTGTGCGTTTTCTAGCAAAATTGCTAAACCTTCCCATTTTGGGTTTTCAAGCCAAATGTTTTGACATACCTTGGGATTTCTAAAGAATTCTACCCAAAAACATGAATGAAAAAGGGATGGTGTGACGTATGTCTCTCCATCGCCCCGATTGTACGAATGCGTGACGTATGTCTCGTCGCTCGGACAATCGTCATTCCATTTTCAATATGTACAACCCCAACCAAACCAAAACTTGGCCCCTTGTGGTCAATCCAAACCTTTTGGTCCCCCGTGGCCATTAGACTCGATCCCCCGACTCGTTAGAGTCCACTCGGTCAATGTTCGACTCGTTCGAGTCCATTGTACCTGTTCTTGATCTCAGTGGATCAATTGAACAATCGCCCGACTCTTCGGAGTCCACTCGGTCAATGATTGACTTGTATGAGTCCATTGCACCTCTCTTGGTCCCATAGCGACCAATTTTAACCCTTTACCCTAACGGACGTACCTTTTAACAATTCTAATGCGATTCACGAACAAACGCTTAATAAGTCTCCCAAGCGCGAGCATACAAGCTACGTTTTAATCGCAAGAATTCGGTTAAAACATCGTCCATTTAAAATTAACCAACACATGTACGTTTTTCTACCAAAGAACTACGTACGCTTTGAATTCTCCGACTACCGGGAGATACGTAGGAGCAAGATCGACATCTTGTCAAGCGCAATAATAAAAAACTTTTTTTTTTCTTTCTTTTCTTTCGTTTGTTTTTATCTCTTTCCCCCCTTTTTTATTATATTTTTGACATAAATGAACATGCGCGCAAAATATTAAAAAAACAATTCAAGCTTTGACCAAATAGAAGGTTCCCGTTGAGTACAACGGACGTGAGGGGTGCTAATACCTTCCCCTTGCGTAACCGACTCCCGAACCCGACAATGGTTGCGATGACCAATCCTTATCCTCATCGTCAAAGGGTTTTATTATCGTTTCCCTTTTCAAAACAAAAAAAAAACTTAAGGGTTTATCAACGTTCCCTTTACACAAAAACTTTGGTGGCGGCTTCACAAAAGGCCCTCCGAGCGTTCACGAACGACCTCGGAGGATTTGCGCGTCTTTTTCCCAAGAAAAAAACGAGGTGCGCACAGCTGGCGACTTCACTGGGGAACCGCGTTCCCACTAGTGAGTCAAGCCTAACCTATTTGGTTTAAAGCCAATTGTTTTATTTTTCTTTGCGCGCCATGTTTATTATTTTATTCATACATGTTATATTTATGCTTTATGTTTATATTTGCTTTATTTTGCTTTATATTCATATCATATATATCAAATGCGGGGGTTACTTGAGTGATGTTACTCCACATTGTTCGGGTTAATGCCGAACGTGTGAGGCTCTCTACCCGAGCTTGAGAAAAAAACTAAGTTAGAAGGAGGTTGTGTGCGGAAGCCCGCGTTGACGTATGTCCGTGAGGTAGGATGTCCAACCCCGCTTAGAGGAGATTTTCACGTGGAATTAATTGAAGTCATGTCGACGTATGTCCATAGACAACCCTAATTCCATGTGAGGTCTATGATTCTAAGGACCTCTTCTTAGGAGATTTCACAATTTAGAGCCTACATGTGAGGATGGGGGGAAGTTCCGAACCTTCATACACCAAACCCTTGCATATTATTACATTTGCATTCATAAAAAATTTTTTGCATAAAAAAAAAAAGAGGGGCATATTTTTGCATACTCATTGCATTTATACATTCACATGCATTTTCATTTCAAAGAAAAACCCTCACATCATTCCCTCACCAAACACCAAAAAAAAGAAGTACCCGACCCGGTGTACCGTGGCGTTTCTGATGAGATCCAAGCAGCCGGAAGGCCATCGAAATTTCGGAAATCATTTCTTTGTCCAAGTAATTTATCTTGTTTTTCAAAAAAAACAATCATTTTGCTCTTCCCAAGGTAAATGATTAATTTTTATGGGACCCCCATATTTCAAATCATTTTCGTCATTAATAAAGTTGCAGTTTATGTTCAAAAGAGTTCGTTTTTCTTTCGTTCTCAAATAAATTTTCATAAACCCTACAAAAAAAAATCATCATCACACACCAAAAAAATAACACTGCTACGATCCCTTTTGACTTCAATTTTCAAATTAACCAAACGGAAGATGATAATAAGGACGATTTTGAACCTCCTGAAGGATTGTCCAGACTTGGGGATCAAGAGGATAGGGTAATACAACCTCACCAAGAGAACCCTCAAAAGAATGGCACTACAATTTTACCTCTGCCAGGGCACACTCTATAAGAGAAATCATAGTCTCACTCAGATATGTGGATAAACATGAAGCAGTCATGCTCACCAAAGAAATTCATGAGGAGTCCATCCAAACCCATGCCAAGACATGTCACAAGTGACAAAATTATGCCAACAAGGGGCACATACCACAAACACCTCTGAATGTCATGACATCACCCTAACCATTCTCTATGTGGGGCATAAACATGTTCGGAATGATTGAGCCAAAGGCTTCAAAAGGGCACCAGTTCATACTAGTTGCCATCAACTGTTTCACCAAATGGGTCGAAGCAGCTTCCTATGCAAACATGACCAAACAAGTGGTCGCCCAACTCATCAAAAAAAAAGAAACCATTTGCCGTTACGGCACTCCCCACAATTTCCCACAAAAAGCCAAGTCGTCATTGGCATTCCTCACATGCCCAAACAAACAAAGCCCAATTTTCATTGGCATCCCCCAAACACAAAAAGCCAAGTCATCATTGGCATTCCTCACATCTCCAACAAAAGACCAATTTTCATTGGCGCACACAATTTCCAAACACAAAGACCCAATTTCCATTGGCAATCACAAACCTCACTTCCAATAAAAGCCCAATTGTCATTGGCATTCCCATCCAAAAAAAAAACACAAAAGCCCGACCTTGCTCGGCATCCCATCATAAAAGCCCGACCTTGCTCGGCATCCAAAAAAAAAAAACAAAAGCCCGACCTCGCTCGGCATCCACCAATCAAAAGCCCGACCTCGCTCGGCAACCAAAAAGCAAAAGCCCGACCTTGCTCGGCAACCAAAAAAAAAAACACAAAAGTCCGACCTCGCTCGGCACCCCATCATAAAAAGTCCGACCTTATTCGGCATCCAAACACCCAAAGCCCAATTTCCATTGGCATTCAAACACAAACAAGGTTTGACCAACTAAACCCCATAAAAGAGAAACACCTCACAGCATGGTGGCATGGACAGCTCGACAAGAAAGTTCATTCTCGAGAATTTAGAGAAGGAGACTCAATGCTTGGGAAAAAGGTATTACCCATCCACAAGGATCCCCCTATCAATAAACTCCGGCGCAGTCAAAAAAATATATGCCAAAAAGAAAAAAGAGCTCGCTAAATCGAAAACCCGAAAAGGGCGGTTTAGGCAATAGAGAGCGTCCTGGTAGATCGAAAACCTGAAAAGGCGGTCTAGGCAAAAATTAAGGACATCAAAAAAGGAAATATACCCCAGTGGACTGAAAACTCGAAAGAGCGGTCCAGGTAAAAATTAGGGGTTTCAAAAAAAAAAAGAAAGGCAAAAGACTGCGGCACGTGAGGTCCGGACAGAATTCAAGAGGGAAAGAATCAACCTCATTATCATCTTTCAAAAACAAGTTATTTCGAAGTCATAGGGAAAGTAGCACGTGAAACCCAAGCAAATTTCCATTTGTCTTTTTGTTTCTTCTTTTCTCCCTATCTCAGTAATCACCTCTTATAGGGATTACATTTTCACGAATAGTTACCCATACAAGGGACTAAGTTTCGTTGAATCAAAATCATTTTTAAAACCTTTTCATTGTTATGCGTCCTTACTTGCTCATAAAATGTGTTTTTATTCATGATAGATAATGCATTGAAATATGGGAATAACATAAAAAAAAACAAAAAAAATGTGTTTTTTTTTTTACTTGGACGTTAAATGTCGAAAGAATTTCGTTGGTCTCCGGCATTGCATCAAAGGACTCAAGACTTGAAAACTTTCATCAGTCACTTCAAGATCTTACTCTTCAGCAGAAACAAGTGCGTAGCTCACGACGCGTAAAACGCAAAGATCCCGGGTGTCGGAGGAAACAAATTTCCCAAATAAAGCTCACCCCCCATACATCTTTTTCATCCACTAAGGCCGGATATCGATCATGCTTCCAAAATGATCCTTATATCCCCAGTGAGATCACCAAAACCAAAAAGCCCGACCTCGCTCGGCCACCAAAACCAAAAAGCCCGACCTCGCTCGGCCACCAAACAAAAAGCCCGACCTCGCTCGGCAACCAAACAAAAAGTCCAATATTCATTGGCAAACCAAAGTCCAATAATCATTGGCGAACCAAAGTCCAATATTCATTGGCAAAGCAAAGAACTACGTAAGCTTTGAATTCTCCATCCCACCAGGAGATACGTAGGAGCAAGATCATCATCTTGTCAAGCACAACAAACCAAAGCCCAATTTTCATTGGCCCACAATAAAGCCCAAATTTTATTGATATTCCCCAGGGAGTCTCAACCCCAAACAAGAGGTCCAATCATTATTGGCAAACCCACACAAATTTTCGGGCTAGGCTCGAACTACACCGGTTTTGATCCCATTCGGGTATGTAGGCAAAGGACCTTGTCCTTCCAAACCGACCAACCAAAAAACCAACAAAACAAAAAAAAAGAGAGCCCAATCGTCATTGGCACAACCACAACCAAGACCGACTTTGCTCGGCACCCAACCAGCATCCCACACATCATGCATAACATAATTCATGCATCATTTCATTCATGCATGCATATACAAATCATTCATACACATGCATTTCATTTCGTAAATCATGCATCCTCAACAAGGATTCTCCAGTGAGTATCACATATTCACCAACATCCATCAACAGTCAAGTAAGCGTTCCCCAGTGAACCTCCTTCACTAACTATCCCCAATTCCCCAGACAGAATCTTTGTTTGAGTCCATCTCATATCATATTGCATTGCATATCACTGCATATCATACTGCATAACATGCATCATACAATCATGTTTTCCAGTTCA
The DNA here is from genome assembly GCA_018208015.1 of Medicago ruthenica. Taxonomy (NCBI): domain Eukaryota; kingdom Viridiplantae; phylum Streptophyta; class Magnoliopsida; order Fabales; family Fabaceae; genus Medicago; species Medicago ruthenica. Next base: position 54,246,817 of record CM031377.1, on the reverse strand, counting down.
ACCAGGGGCACCTATTTAGGGTAAGACCACAGCTCGTTAGGAATCGACATTCAGTGAAAGTGCCTGAATAAGATTACCTAGCTTAGGTATCGACCTCTAGTGACAATGTCTAGATTAGATCACCTTCCCCAGTGTATCGACCTTCAGTGTTAGCGGCTGAATAAGATCACAGCTCGTTAGGAATCGACATTCAGTGAAAGTGCCTGAATAAGATTACCTAGCTTAGGTATCGACCTCTAGTGACAGTGCCTAGAGTAGATCACCCCCCTCAATGTTCGACCTCTAGTGACAGTGCCTAGAGTAGATCACCCCCCTCAATGTTCGACCTCTAGTGACAGTGCCTAGAGTAGATCACCTCCCTCAATGTTCGACCTCTAGTGACAGTGCCTAGAGTAGATCACCCCCCTCAATGTTCGACCTCTAGTGACAGTGCCTAGAGTAGATCACCTCCCTCAATGTTCGACCTCTAGTGACAGTGCCTAGAGTAGATCACCCCCCTCAATGTTCGACCTCTAGTGACAGTGCCTAGAGAAGATCACCTCCCTCAATGTTCAACCTCTAGTGACAGTGCCTAGAGAAGATCACCTCCCTCAATGTTCGACCTCTAGTGACAGTGCCTAGAGTAGATCGCCTCCCTCAATGTTCGACCTCTAGTGACAGTGCCTAGAGAAGATCACCATCCTCAGGAATCGACCTCTAGTGACAGTGCCTAGATAAGATTACCTTCATCCCCCAGTGGATCTACCTCCAGTGTTAGCGGCTGGATACGATCAACCTTTTCCAACCATTGCATTTGCATTTCGCAAAGGACAAAATTCGGGTCCTTCTTTTTACTTAATTGATCTTCGCAAAGAGTTTATGAGATGCCCTCGGCACTCACGCACTCTATGCGAAGACACAATTAAGTAGGGGCAGCTGTAGTACCCTAATTTTGTCCTAAGCATTTTAAAACAAAAAATCAAAAAAATCAAAGAGGGGAAAAAGTCAAAAGTCAACAAAAGTCAACATTTTAAAAATGCTGACTTCGCACTGCGAAGCTCACTTCGCACTGCGAAGTCTGCGATTTTTCTGCAGATTTTTGGTTTCTTTGATTTAATTCCAGAATTTGTTGCATATCATTTCCATAATTATTTTAAGTAGCATTCATGGCTAATTGGGCCAAGCAAAACCAGAATTGAAGGACTTGCCATTAATGCCAAGGTTGGAAGCTTTTTCTTCCAACCTAGCATGTGACAAGCAAGTGGGCTTGCCCTTGGGCAGCTCTAGTCCCTCCCATGTGACCTGCTAACCACCACAAGGTTGCCAGCCACCTGCTTGAGGACTTTCCTCCTGCTTGCTTCCCCAAAAACCAGTCAAACTAGCTGGATTTTCTCACTTGAAAAGCCATGAGTGCCTACCCTGTTTTTGCAGCAGCTTTTCACCCCTCACACCAGCCATAAGTAGCCTTTTTCATCCCTCAATCTCTGCACATTACAGTGCACGTTTTCATTGATCAACCATTGAGATTGCAAGGATTGATCCCCAAGCATTAGCCAATTGCAATTCAGCTTTGTTCTTCATCATTACCTTCTAGAATTGGTTGAATTTGTGGCTGAAATCAGGCTGAATCTTGCCCCTTGGTACAAGGCAAGGTTGCCTCTATCCATTAGCATTTAATGCAAAGGGATTCAGCTTGATCTTAGCCACAAATCAGCTGAATTTTGGGATTTGGTAATGATGAAATAGATTTGGTTTTGGCCTATAAATAGAAGGCAATGCCCAAGGTTTCAAACACAACTGATAACAGCATTTCAAGAGCAGAAACTCTACTCATTTTAGCTTACAAACCCCCACAAACAACCAGAAAAAATCAATCCAACACAAAGCTTTACCAAAGTTCAAGTTCATCACCAATATCAAAAAAACCTTTGTGAAAGCCTTCAACCAATTCAAATCCATTGCAGCTGGAGCTTTGCTAAGGAGTTCTGTAAGTTTCTAAGCACTCATCTTGCAGTTACAATTGTGTTTGCATAGCTATTTTGGTTCAAAACCATTTGATTCTAAAAAACCCCTTTTGAATTTCAAAGAAATCCCAAGGTTTTCAAAACATCAAAACTGGTTTGTCCAGCCTTTTTTACCCCAAAAACTCAAAGTTTTTCACCCACCTAAAAGGTCCTGAGTGTGTTCAGAAGTTGTTTCTGAACAAAAGTTCAGAAACAGCTTCTGAACTCAAAATTTCGCATGCTTCGCAGTGCGAAGTCATGGTCGCAGTGCGACCATGACAGAACTCAGAATCTGAGTTTTTGTGTCCAAATGACCATTTTTTGAGGTTCTAGCCCCAGAGCTCAGAACCTAAGAGTTTTTAAACCCATGTTTTTCAAACTATAACAAGGATTTTGCATAATCTTGACAAAATCACAAGTTCGTATGACATTATGTGGATAACTTGCAAAACAAGTTATGTTCCCAAACTTTCAAACAAGCATGAACAAACAAGCTATGTTCATCATTCCAATCTAAACTTGAACAATAAATATTGTTCATGATTTTCAAAACTCAAATATGAACATACGCCAAATACGTTCGCTTTTTGCAAAATGAGCCGAACTTGTGCGTTTTCTAGCAAAATTGCTAAACCTTCCCATTTTGGGTTTTCAAGCCAAATGTTTTGACATACCTTGGGATTTCTAAAGAATTCTACCCAAAAACATGAATGAAAAAGGGATGGTGTGACGTATGTCTCTCCATCGCCCCGATTGTACGAATGCGTGACGTATGTCTCGTCGCTCGGACAATCGTCATTCCATTTTCAATATGTACAACCCCAACCAAACCAAAACTTGGCCCCTTGTGGTCAATCCAAACCTTTTGGTCCCCCGTGGCCATTAGACTCGATCCCCCGACTCGTTAGAGTCCACTCGGTCAATGTTCGACTCGTTCGAGTCCATTGTACCTGTTCTTGATCTCAGTGAATCAATTGAACAATCGCCCGACTCTTCGGAGTCCACTCGGTCAATGATTGACTTGTATGAGTCCATTGCACCTCTCTTGGTCCCATAGCGACCAATTTTAACCCTTTACCCTAACGGACGTACCTTTTAATAATTCTAATGCGATTCACGAACAAACGCTTAATAAGTCTCCCAAGCGCGAGCATACAAGCTACGTTTTAATCGCAAGAATTCGGTTAAAACATCGTCCATTTAAAATTAACCAACACATGTACGTTTTTCTACCAAAGAACTACGTACGCTTTGAATTCTCCGACTACCGGGCGCAATAATAAAAAACTTTTTTTTTCTTTCTTTTCTTTCGTTTGTTTTTATCTCTTTCCCCCCTTTTTTATTATATTTTTGACATAAATGAACATGCGCGCAAAATATTAAAAAAACAATTCAAGCTTTGACCAAATAGAAGGTTCCCGTTGAGTACAACGGACGTGAGGGGTGCTAATACCTTCCCCTTGCGTAACCGACTCCCGAACCCGACAATGGTTGCGATGACCAATCCTTATCCTCATCGTCAAAGGGTTTTATTATCGTTTCCCTTTTCAAAACAAAAAAAAACTTAAGGGTTTATCAACGTTCCCTTTACACAAAAACTTTGGTGGCGGCTTCACAAAAGGCCCTCCGAGCGTTCACGAACGACCTCGGAGGATTTGCGCGTCTTTTTCCCAAGGAAAAAAACGAGGTGCGCACAAAATGCAGACCTTTTGAAATTGAAAAGAAAATATATTTATAATTATATATATATATATATATATATATATATATATATATATTTGGGTTTTTTGTGTTACCATTTTTTCGGAAAAACGATGATAAAAAATAACATAAAGGTCGTGATAAAAACGAAGATTTTCATTGATGATAATAGTACTTTAAACAAAGCCCTACATAAGTCCTTCTTCGCTTAAGACGAAAGGATCTTTTTTGAAAACAATAAACAAAATAAACACATTACTTAGAGGAATGAATAACAGAAGGAACGTCGACAGCGTCCCAATTACAGCAAACTCCTCCTGGTGTTACAAGAACAGGTGTCCGATCTTCAGGCTCATCTTCAGTGATGGCATTAGCTTCCGCTGTGGAATGAATGAACCCGGCACTGTGGAAAGTGTCCTTAATTGGTTCAATGATAGTGCTTGGCTTGGTATCTCTTGCAGACGGAGTAAAACCCAACCCTTCTTTGTGCTTGTGTTCTGGCATACTTATCACCTTTCCCCAATCCGGAAGCAAGTCATCTTGCACCACTCTTTGTGCACTTTTGAAGGAAGACATGGATGCCCCACTCTTCGTAGTATTCTCATCCTCTATGGACAGGCCTTGGAACGGTGTCCCATCGACATTATCAGCACCGATAAAAGAGAAGGCCGACAAGTGGCTTACCAACAAAGCTTCTTCTCCTCCCACGGTTATCAGCTTCCCGTTCTTCACAAACTTTAGCTTCTGATGCAGCGTAGACGTCACTGCCCCGGCCTCATGGATCCATGGTCGGCCCAATAAACAACTGTATGCTGCTTTCATGTCCATCACTTGGAAAGTGATCTGAAATGTGTGCGGCCCAATTGTGATGGGCAAATCTACTTCCCCAATGACAAACTTCCTCGAGCCATCGAAAGCTTTAACAATTACCCCGCTTGTTCTCATAGGGGTCCCTGGTAGGAGAGCAGGTCGAGAGTTGTCTTGGCCATTACATTCAAAGATGATCCGGTGTCCACCAATACATTGGACAGAGCGTCTGTTTGGCAATTCACCGATATATGCAATGCCAAATTGTGGTGCTTTCCTCCTTCGGGGAGTTCATCGTCACTGAAGCTCAGATTGTTACAAACAGTGATGTTTCCAACTATGTTTCCGAACTGACCGAGGGTTACGTCGTGATCTACGAAAGCCTGGTCCAAAACTCTCATTAATGTTTCTCTATGTGCATCGAAATTTAGCAATAAAGACAGCATTGAGATTTTCGAAGGGGTTTGCATTAGTTGGTCCACTATTTTGTACTCAGTTTTCTTAATCAGCTTTAACACCTCATCAAAATCAGAATCGGCATTAGTCCCGCTGGGTTGACCCGCATCTTTGCTTGTGCTGGGGTCTTGTATTTGCTTTTGTTCAAACACAGGAGTACTAGTCTTCCCTTGCACTGGCGTTGGGAGGATACCTCCACTTCGCAACACTTTGCTACTGTCCGTAATATTAACGACAGAGGGCAAAGGGGGTATAGGTACCTCTTGACCATCGCTCAACATGGTTGCATTATATTTGTAAGGAACTGCTTTTTGTGAAGTGTAGGGTATAGGTCCTGGTAAACATATCACTAATGGAGTGGCAACAGGCTTCTGGCTGCTGAAAGTTAACTCCAAGTGCTCCGGGATATTAAATTCCGGGGTTATAACGCATACACTTTTGTCTTTTCTTGTGACAATAAGCTCCTTTCTGTTTATCAATCCTTGTATGTCGTTTTGAATTTGCAGACATCCTTGAGGATTTTCAGAACATTCCTTGCAATTAGCACGGTCATGGTTGAACAAAGCTGCCCTACACATCTCGATGTGCATTGGAACTAAAGGTGTCCTGATATCTCGGGCCTTGGAGATAGGACTGGTTTCTTGATGGTCTTGAACCATATTAATAGAGGACCCATGGTTCGGTAGAGGGTTAGATTGGACATTGGGACCGGAGTCCTTGAAGGTTAGAACCATAGTACGGATCAATTTCTGAACCTTATTCTTAAGAGAAAAGCAATGCTCGACATCATGACCCGGTGCTCCTTGATGGAATGCACAGGTGAGGTCAGGACGATACCATACAGGCAGCACATTCGGCACAGGAGGAGCTGCTCTTGTTTGAACAAGATTCCTTGCAATCAAAGCAGGAAGTAGATCCGCGTATTTCATTGGTATAGGATCGAAGGCTATCTTATTGCGATTTTGTTGAGTGTAGGGTTGTTGGGGAGTTTGAGGCCGAAGTTGTTGTTGACCTTGTGGGCGAGGTTGTTGATAATGTTGTTGTGGGTTTTGTGGGTAATGTTGTTGATATGGTAGGGGATAATGGGATGGAGGTCTTTGTGGAATTTGAATTTGATAGCTGGGATTTTGAGGTGTAGGGAGGGATGGTGAAATGGTGGAGACGTGTGGGTAGGCTGAGTACCCTTGACGAGGTCCTCCATGGCCAATCATGCCAATGTCTTGCTCCTTTTTTCTTGGGTAGCTGCTCCCAAACCTTTCTGTGCTGCTGGATGGAGCACTTTCCTTCACCAATCGTCCTTCCCGGACCGCATCCTCTAGGCGTACGCCCATATTCACCATTTCGGTGAAGTTTCTAGGCGCGCTTGCAATCATTCGCTCGTAGTAAAATGAACCAAGAGTGTTTAAGAAAATCTTGGTCATTTCCTTCTCTTCTAGCGGTGGGCTAATCTGAGCGGCCACCTCTCTCCACCTTTGGACATATTCTTTAAAGGTTTCCTTGTCCTTTTGGGCCATGGCCCAGAGCTGGTCTCGGTCCGGGGCCATGTCTAGATTGTACTTGTACTGGCGGACAAAGGCCTCTCCCAAGTCGTTGAAATGGTGGATCTTGGTGCTATCCAAACCCATGTACCATTTTAAAGCGGCACCGGTTAAACTGTCTTGGAAGTAGTGGATGAGCAATTGATGATTGTCGGTTTGAGTAGACATTTTCCTAGCGTACATCACTAGGTGACTTTGTGGACAGGTGGTTCCCTTGTATTTTTCAAATTCCGGGACCTTAAACTTAGGTGGGATCTTGACGTTTGGCACAAGACAGAGGTCGTGGGCGTTCTTCCCAAATAAATCCTTCCCGCGGAGGGCCTTGATTTCCCGTTGCATTTTGTCAAATTTCTCTTGGAAATCATCCATCCGATCTTGTGCACCTATACTTTCGGCGTGAAAGATAGGTCCATGGTCATATGGGGTGGTATGAACCACTGGCGCTGAAAAGGCCGCAGTAGCCTGGGGAAAGGTAACCTCGGGTTGAGGAACCAGAATCTCTTGATGTGTAGTGGGAATGGGGATGAATTCCTCACCAAAGCTGAGAGGCATGCCTCAAGTACAACCGGGGGGCCTAGTGTGTTGATGAGCATCGGCGTGCATTGTTGGAGCAGACGTATTAGAAGCTTGAGCTACCTGAGCTTGAGAGCTGGAGGGAGGAGGAGGTGTTGGCGGAATTTGTGCGGCCGCTAGTAATTTTACTAACTCCGTTAATTTCTCCATCTCGGTCCGCATGGATGTTAACTCCCCTCGGAGTTCCTGGTTCTCTTGTTCCAAGTGTTCCATCTTTCTCCTTATATTTGCTCGGGTGTTGTAGGTGTAGGTTGCTTGGGGACGTCGAGCCACTTTCCTTGAAGGGATGACGCGTAGTGTTTCAAGCGTAATGCGAACGTCGAGAAATACTGGTGATAAGAAGGGGAATGAGTTTTGTGGATAAAAAAAAAATGTATGCATGTTATGAATGATGTTAATGTATGCGATGTATATGAAAAAAAAACATGCGTTTTTTCATTTTGCTTTGCGAGGAAATTAAAAGCGCAGTTAATATTAACAATTAGAAATATTAAAGGCCGGGAAATCAATATTGCTTCAAAAAATATTTATTTGATTGAATAACATTTAGATTACAAGGCGTAATTAATGCTAATACAAATCAAACAGCTGCTCTCTTTTCCGCTTTGTCCATTTCTTCCCTATAGAAGTTCACAGTGTCTTTGCAAAACTTCATGAATTTCTGGATCTTCTTAGGGATGACAAAGTAAGGCATGACCATCTCGGCCTTTGCTAGTTTCTTCGGAAGTTGGGCAATGACCAAGTTGGAGAATGCGACCAATCTTGTGAAGTCTTCACTTAATCGGGTGGCGTCTTGCCACACAAACTCAATTACCTCCTTGCGTTGAGCTAGCTTGGTGTTTGCACTCCTAATCTCATCAAGTAGTCGTGCAATATGGTTCTCGTGCTCTCTTGCAATCTTGTCGAAATATTCTTCATATTTCTTGATATCGGCTTCGAGATGATTGCATTTTAGCTTCCCTTGATGAGAAAGGCTCTCATATTCTTGCCTTTGGATGCGCTCGGTTTGGCGCTGTTCTTTGTAGTCCTTGACGACTTCTTGGAGTTGTTGGTTTTTCTCTTGATATTTCAACCTCCATTTTCGTTGGGCTTCAATGGCTAGCTCCCCGAACTTTTTAAGTTCTTGGTTGGAATGCAAGAATTTCTCCAATTCTTCGTCCTTGGCTATGAGATTAGCATCCGCACTGACCAAACCTCCCCCGATCCATTCTCTTTTTCCCTCGGAGATTCTTAGTCTTTTTTCGCACACTAGGAGAGATTTTGTTGTTTCCTCTCGATCTCTCTTTGTTCTAGTGATCTCTCCTAAAGCTTGAAGGTGCTTTAATTCTAGCTCCCCATTTTTGTTTTGGAGTTCTCGAATTTTAGCTTTAAGTTCCTCCGCTTCTTTGATGGGAACAGTTGCGATTGGCTTAGGTGCAGGAGGTTTAGGAGGGCATATGACCACAAAGGGTAGCTTGACTATTTTAACCCTTTCCTTCACCCATCGAGTGTAGAGAGGCTTGGCTACACAATTCTTCTTGCCAACCTTTCCCTTGTGAATTTGATTCCAAGCTCTTTGGATTCTTTCTAGCAATGTCGGGTCTTGATCTCCTTCCCTTAGGAAGAAAGCTTCCAACAAGAGATCATCGGGTTTATCCTCCATTGGATAACCTAATTGGCGGAGAGAGAGGACCGGGTTGTAATTGATGCATCCCTTAGTACCAATGAGGGGTACATTAGGGAAATCGCCGCAACTAAGAATGACTTTCGGATCCTCTAAATCTGGAGAATGCCAATGGATATCCTTCTCGGTGAGAGTTGTCATTCTTTGTGACCACTTGAGTTTGGCTCGGTTTTCCACAAAATCCCGGCTTCTTGGCATGTGGACATTAACCAAATATGGACAAAAGGAACACAGCAGGAGATTGGGCCTCCTCTCCCCTTTTCATGTTTAGTAAAGAGGGAATGATAGAAATCCGCTAGAAGCGTAGGCACAGGATTCTTAGTCAAGAATACTCCAATAGCCGAAAGATCTATGAAATCATCCATATTAGGGAACAAGACCAATCCTTATATCAAGAGAGCTAGGATTGCATTGAATGCCTTTCCCTCTTTGTTGGCTAACAAAACTCGAGCCTTGGTCTCCAAAAACTTCCTTGTGAACCCCTTAGTGCTTCCTTTAGTTTCCAAGTGTGGTGCTATCTCTTGGACACTAAGGTGTAAAGATTCGGCGATGCCTCTTAAAGTAGGGTCCTCTCTCGAGCCGAGGTAAGTCCCATGATCTTTCATATTACATCCCAAAATCCTCTTGAATTCTTCCAAGGTAGGAGCTAACTGGAAGTCCTGGAAGGTGAAGCACCGGAGAGGTGGGTCATAGAACTGAGCTAATGTAGTCAAAGCCAACACATCTACCTTTACGTGCAGGAGGTCAAGTAACAATCCGTGATTTGCTTGGAAGCTACTCTTGTTGACCGAAGTGAGCTTACTACTCAAAACTAGCAGGCTTTCAACTTGTGGAACCCGGACCTTGAAAGCAAGTGTATTTTTTTTCCCGGAGGTCATATTTCTTTTGCTAAATTACTGATTGCCCTTTTTTTGATTTCCTATAAAGCAAAATGATATGCGAAATTATTTTTATGAATGCAAATGTATGGTATGCATAGGTATGGTATATGAATGTTCAAAATTTCCCCCCATTCTCATATGTTGGTTCTAGAAAAATTTTCTAAAAGGTCCCTAGAGTCACGGATTCTACAAGGACTTATAATTGTTGTTGCAAATACTCGCAATACAACCATACTTCCAAGAGAATCTACTCTAGGCGGGTTTCTCATGTCGATTCCTACGAAACATACGTCAAGAGGGCCAACACTACACAAACCCCAAGCCTATCTTCACTTTCTCTCAAAGCTCGGGTAGAGAGCTTCACACGTCCGGCATTAACCCGAACAATGTGAGAACACACAGTGGACAACCCCATATGAACACAAGCATAATGAAGTATATAAATATAAAGCAAGAGAAGAAAAGAATATATAAAGATCATAAAACAAAAGCATGTAAGCACAAAAATAAAAACACTTAGCCTAAAAGCTAACTAGGATAGGCTTGACTCGCTATTGAGGAAAATGTCCCCAGTGAAGTCGCCATTTTTGTCGCGTCGAATTTCGGAGATCAAACTATTGACGAGCTTTGATTCACTAATTTTAAATCACGACTGAACTTTTAATTTTTCAGGGAAAAGGGGAAAAAGTTCTAAATTACCACGTTTTTAAAGATTTTTGGGTTCGGGAGTCGATTATGCGAGAGGAAGGTATTAGCACCCCTCACATCTGTTGTACTTAACGGCAACCTCCTAGTTAGTTAAGGCTGAAGTGTTTTTAATGTTTTGCTTGCTGCTTAAATATATATGTAAAGGGGAAAAAAGAAAAGGGGAAAAATGATATTTTTTATTAATGTGCTTGACAAGATGTGAATCTTGCTCCTACGTATCTCCCGGTGCGATGGAGAAATCAAAGCTACGTAGTTCTTTGTAGCAAATGTTTGTGTGTTGATTGATTTTTATTTATGAAAAATGATTTGATCGCGCTCGGGCAAAAAAGTTTGCTTTGAAAGGAAAAAGAACATGGTCTACTATCGTTGTGATGATAGCTTAATGAAGACCAATAAAAAGTTTCACCTACTACCGTTATGAGGGTAGCTTAATGAAGGTAAAAAAAGGGACGGACTCGCACTTGGGCGATGGTATCCGCTTGAAAACGCGCATGGGCGTAAAAAGTTTGAATTGACCACGGGGGCCAAGAAAGGTTTTGGTGTGTTGGATGCGTTAAAAATAGAATGACGATTGCCCGAACAACGAGACATACGTCAAGCATTCGTGCAACCGGGAAATGGAGAGGCATACGTCAAACCATTCCTTTTTCATTCAAGTTTAATGATGAAATTAAAAATGTATTTTTTCTTGGTGAAGTTTGAAAAAGAATGACGATTGTCTAAACAACGAGACATACGTCAAGTGTTTGTTCAATCGGGGAATGGAGAGACATACGTCAAACCACTCCTTTTTCCTTCAAGTTTGTTATTGAATCTTTAAGAAATCCCAAAAGAGCAAAGCACTTAGTTAAAAAATTTATGAAAAAGTTTAAAACTCAAATTAGTTGTTGTAACTTATGAACAAGTGTTGTTCAAGTTATTGAAAAAATGAACAAGTTTGTTTCAAGTTTGTCGCGGTGATTTTAGGACATCAAGCTATTGGTTAGCGTTGACTCACAAATTTAAGTTCACCACCGAGCTTTTGTTTATTCCAAGGAAAAGGGGAAAAGTTCGTATAAACCCTAAATTTTTAGAGATCAAGGTCAGGGGGTTGGTCACGCAAAGGGAAGGTATTAGCACCCTAAACGTGTATAGTATTTTATAGGAACCTCTTGTTTTTATTTTATCTTTATGCTAAACTTATTTGTTGTAAATAAATGCTTAAATGTAATAAAGGCTAAAGTGATAAAAAAAGAAAGAAAATGTTTTTGTTGTTTTTATTGATTTGAAAGGAGAAGGTCCTTTGCCTACATACCCGAATGGGATCAAAACCATGTAGTTCGGGGTAAAAAAAGCCGAGTGATTAGTTATGTTGATTTTAAAGTTTGAAAATGTTTGTGAAAGATAAAATGAGCCAAAGTGGCAAGTGAGTGAAGTTTGATTGATTTTAATTGTAAAAATAAAGTCTAATATGATTAAGATTGATTGAAGTTTGATTAAAAGAAAGTTGCTTGGTTTGAAATCCAAGGCTTTGTTAATGAAGAATATTTTTGATGAAGTTTTTGAATATTTGAAATGTTTTTGATTTTTATGGTTTTTACTTGGAGTTAAAAAGAAATTAAGTGTGATAAAATAAACTAAACGCGAGGGAATTAATAACGGTGTTAGATCAAAATGAAAATCCCCTTTTCCTTAGATTATGAATTAAACTATAAAAAATGAAAAATAAATGCAATGCATATTTATATTTATGTTGTTCCTAAATACATTCTAATGATATAAAATGCAAAATAAAATGAAAAAATAAAATAAAATGCATGAGATGATGTGATAAGTAAATAAATAAGATGTTAAAAAATAAAAGAACAATAAAAAAGAAATAATAATAAAAGGAAATAAAAATTGCAAAGAAAAATAAAAGAAATAAACAGGGAGGTGTAAAAAATAAAATGGGGGTGCAGGAAATGAGAAAATGATCAGATTTTAAAATAAACAGTCCCAAAATGCATTGGGCCAGTGTGATTAGATCTGGACCGTCTGATTAATCAGAGGGCCCTGATCTGATCACAAGGGGAAACACCCATAGCTGTCTGATTTAAATCAGAGAGCCTGAGGGGCGAGGGTGCACGCTAACGCATACACCCACGCGCACTGAATCAGGGAGGGGTATAAAGACCCATTCCCTTCACAATTTTCTCATTTTTCTCTTTTCTATCTCTCTCCCCTTCTTCTCTCTAAAATCCGGTCCTCTCTCTTCTCTCCCTTCTCTCTAAAAACCAGTCACCGGAAGAGATTTCCGGCGCGGTGGCCGCCGGCCTAGACGGCGGCGCCACCGTGCCGGATGTAAAAAAATTCGTTTTTTTCAAAACTTTTCAACTTTTCTAAAATCCTTTTCTTTCTTCTCTTCGAATTTGAACTCGGATTTTTCAAAAACTTCTTGAAAACGAGTAGATCTAAGTTTTAATTTTTGAAGAAAATTACCTTTTTTGGTTCAGATTCGGTTTATGTGTTGTTGTTAATGCTGTGGCCGTGTGTGTGTCTGTTGCTGGGTGTGTGTGTTGCTGGCCGTGTGTTGTGTAGATGGCCGTGTGTTGCTGGCCGTGTGTTGTGTTGCTGGGAGAGGAGGGGATTTGCGGTTTTTTGTTAGGGAGGAAGTTGTTTTGTGTAGTGTTTTTTTTTGTGTGTTTATGTTGCTGTTTGTGTTTTTGTTATGTTCTGAAAAAATCCTCTTCTTTTCTGATTTTTGGGTCTCTGTTATATAGACATTTTTGAAGCTGTTTTTGTTGACCATGAGATAACTTGCATGCTGGATTTGTGTCTGTTTTGGCCAAAATTGTGGTAAACATTTATGGGGAAGTGACTTGGAAATCTTTGGTGCAGATTTTGGGAAGATTTGGACAGAAAAGAAATGATGAAAAAACCCAGGGAAAGGGGCGCCCCCCTGCAGCAGCAATGGCTGACTTTGGATAAAAATAAAAAATAATAATAATAGTAATAAATAATAATAATAATAATAATAATAATAATAAAGGAAATAAATAAATAGTAATAATAGTAATAATAAAAATGAAATAAATGACAATAAATAATAAAAACTGAGACTAAAAGTAAAGATAAAAAGTAAAAATAAAATAAATAAACGAGATAAAAAGTGGCCCTAAAACGAACCGAAAAAATGAGGTATTTTAAAATACCTCTCTGCCGAAATTTCGTCTGAAACGACGAAAATTTTCGGCTTTAAAAGATGAGTAAGACGAGGCGAAATTGGGTCAAAAAATGGGGTATGACATGTGCAAAGCGCGGTTGTGAATATGCCCCTCGTCGGGTAGCTAGTCGTCGTTGAAACCCAAATACCTACTTGAGGTAATGTTTCCGACTATCCCGTCGAATTGGTCCACAGGGATATCCTTAGTGACATGTGCTTCATTAAGGATCCGCAGTAACGCTTCTCGGTGAGCCTCCGAGCTTAGCAATAAAGATAACATGGAGATTTTGGAGGGAGTTTGACCCAACTGGTCAATTATCTTATACTCGCTCTTTTGGATTATCCTTAGGAACTCTTCGGCCTCTTTTTATGTGGCTATTTTCTGAGAGGGTCCCACTTGCTTTTCATCCTTTTTCCACGTTCTTTTCTTTGAGGGGTTCTCTTGGTAGTTCCGCTGGTGTCTTCCCGAGCTCTTTCGGAGCGAAGACTCTACCACTCCTTGTCATTCCTCCAACGCAGACAATGTTAGTGACGTTGGATTCTATTTTTGCCAATGGCTTTCCTTCCACATAAGCAACAGGTTGGTAATTCCACGGTACCCTCTTTGTACTTTCGAAAGAAAAGGGTGCCGGCACATGGAATGTTATGGGCTTTACAGGTATTTGTACCTCTCTCCTTTGGTATGGGATTTCAAGAGGTTTTGGGTCTTGAGACTCTAGAGTAGCAACGTCCGTGCTATCTTTTGTATAGCCCATTTGGATCCAACCTTGATCCATCAGCTCTTGAAGACATTTCTTCAATCCTTCGCACTCGTCGGGATTAATTATGCAGACTTCGCAGTTGGCGTGCATCTCTTCGAACATACCAAAGCCGATCAATTTTTGCCTTACGATCGACATGGGGGTTTTTACATTGACCACCTCCTGGATCGGGCCAAAGCTTTCTTGCTCTTCCACTGCGTTCACAGAGGGACCCACATGCCCTGGCAATGGATTGTTTTTCACATTTGGATTTTCCTCCTTGAAGGATAACAGCTTCCGGTCAATGAGATTCTGGACCTTGTATTTGAAAGCTTTACAGTCTTCGATGTTGTGCCCCGGCGACCCCGCGTGGTATTCACACCTTGCATTTGCATCATACATTGGTGGATATGGTGGCACCAAAGGTGGTAGTGGTTTTAGCTCAACCATCCCCTTTTGGATTGAGTACGGCAAGATCTGACCGTACAGCATGGGTACAGGATCAAACTGTACGTTTCTAAAGTTATTCTTTGGGCCCGCTTGATTTCTTGGTGGATACCCGCCTTGTTGTTGCTGCCGATTTTGCTGAGGCAAAACTGCTGGCTGTTGAGGTGGAGTCGTGGGAAATACTTGAGGTGTGTACTGCCCCTGAGCTGCTGCTGCTGCCACATAAGGATAATGGTAGTGAGGCATTTGCGTTCAGGGTACCCGAGATGGGCCCACTAGAACAGCGTTCGTCTCCCCTTCTTTCTTTTTATGGAAGATAATGGGGGGCCTTCTGGCTCCACCTTGAGCTTCAGGAGGGCCTTGGATCTTTCCCCTCTTTACTCCATCTTCTATTCTTTCACCGATTATGACTAGATCGGAGAAGCCAGATGATGTGCTTCCAACCATTTTGTCATAATATGGGCCTTGTAGTGTGCCCATGAAGGTATCAATGAGTTCTCTTTCCAAAAGTGGTGGCCGCACGCGAGATGCTTGTTCCCTCCACCTTTGAGCGTACTCTTTGAAGGACTCGTTACTCCTTTGCACAAGGTTCTGCAACTGCATCCTATTTGGAGCCATATCCAAATTGTACTTGTATTGTTTTAAGAAAGCATCGGCTAAGTCTTTCCAAGTTTGGACATGGGTACGCTCAAGTTGCATATACCAATCTAATGACGCCCCGCTTAAACTGTCTTGAAACACATGGATCATGAGTTTCTCGTTTGTGGCGTAGGCAGCCATCTTTCTACAAAACATCCGCAGATGATTCCTAGGGCATTGAATACCCTTATACCTTTCAAAGTCTGGGACTTTGAACTTTGGAGGGATGACCACATCGGGCACCAAGCACATGTCCAAAGCATTGTAGGCACCATCTGAGCTAGATCCTTCGACAGCTTTTAACCTTTCTTCCAAAACACGATACATTTGAGCGGAATCGTTGTCTTGGTGGGTGTTACCGGGAGTAGAATGTTTGATCTGAGTGTCTTCCATATTATGAGAAACGTTCTCATGTTGAGTGGTGGAATTCCCTTAAGGACGATGCTCTTCGTTCCTAACGGGGATGGTAAGCTTTGGTTGAGGAGGTGGTACAAGGCCATCACTCTCGGGTGGGGTATAACCTTGAGGCAGACCGTAAGGAGGCCATGTCACATTGGCCGCATCCACAGTTGGACGAGGGTTGCTTTCACGGTTAGACAGAGCTTGCATTAACTCTATCAGCTGATCCATCTTTCCTTTCATCTCATCAACCTCTCCTCTCAAAGTAGCTTGATTTTGTTCCAAGTTATCCATGATCCTTTGCTTGTTAGCTCGCGTTCCGTACGAGTGTCGGAGATCGGGCTCTTGGGCCGATGGCTTCTTAGGTTTTCTGGCTATGATTGCTTCAAACTGTTTTTAGGGGAAATGAATGAGTGTTTTTTCCTTTTTTTTTAAGAAAAATGCATGAAAATGCATGTGAATGTATGTATGTGATGCCTATGCAAAAACATGCCCCTTTTTTTTTGTTTATGCGAAAAAAAATTTCATGAATGCAAATGTTTATGGTATGTAGGGGTGTGGCATAGTAACGTTCAAAACTTCCCCCCATTCTCACATGTAGGCTCTAGAGATGAAATTTTCTAAAAGGTCCCTAGAGTCACGGATTCTACAAGGACTTATAATTGCTGCTGCAAATACTCGCAGTACAACCATACTTCCAAGAGAATCTACTCTAGGCGGGTTTCTCATGTCGATTCCTACGAGACATACGTCAAGAGGGCCAACACTACACAAACCCGAAGCCTATCTTAATTTCCTCTCAAAGCTCGGGTAGAGAGCTTCACACGTCCGGCATTAACCCGAACAATGTGACATAACAACACTTATGTGACAACCCACAGTTGATATATTGATATGAACGTAAAGCAATATGAAACATATAAATATAGAGGCAATGAGAAAAAGAAGATGAAGACAATAAAAAAAAATCATGCAAGAAAAAACACTTAGCCTAAAAGCTGAATAGGATAGGCTTGACTCACTAATGAGGAAAAGGTCCCCAGCAGAGTCGCCAGCTGTGCGAACGTCTAAAAAAGACAAACGCCTCGAGGTCGTAAGGACGCTCGGAAAGAAAGATGCGGAGTCGCCACCAAAGTTTTTGTTTAAAGGGAACGTTGATAAACCCTTAAGTTTTTATTTTTAAAGGGAAACGATAATAAAACCCTTGACGATGAGGAAAGGATGGTCATCGCAACCATTAATCGGGTTCGGGAGTCGATTACGCAAAAGGAAGGTATTAGCACCCCTCACGTCCGTTGTACTCAACGAGAACCTCCTAGTTAGTTAAGGCTAAAGTGTTTTTAAAGTTTTGCTTGCATGCTTGAATATATATATATATATAAAGGGAATGAAGATAAAGGGGGAAAAAGTTTATTTTTAATTATTGTGCTTGACAAGATGTGAATCTTGCTCCTACGTATCTCCTGGTGCGATGGAGAATTCAGAGCTACGTAGTTCTTTGGTAGAAAAACGTTTATTTGTTGGTTGTTTTTAAAGAACGATGCTTTTGATCATATTCTTTGTGGTTAAACGTAGCCTGTATGCTCGCGCGTGGGAGGCTTAAGCGTTTGTTTGTATCGCGTTCGAATAGATAAAAACATGTCCGCTGGGAAAAAGGTTATGAATTGACCGTGAGGGGCCAAGAAAGGTTCAAGTGACTCAACGGAGTTGAGAATTGATTCAAATTGACTCAACGGAGTCAAGAAAAGGTTCAATTGATCCAACGGGATCAAGAAAGGGTTCAATGGACTCAACGGAGTCGAACATTGAATCAAATGGTCACGGGGGACCGAGAAATATTTCAATGGACCAATGGGTCGAGCATTGATTCAAATGACTCAACGGAGTCAAGAAAAGGTTCAATGGATCCAACGGGATCGATCATTGATTCATATGACTCAACGGAGTCAAGAAAGGGTTCAATGGATCCAACGGGATCGAGCATTGATTCAAATGACTCAACAGAGTCAAGAAAGGGTTCAATGGATCCAACGGGATCAAGCATTGATTCAAATGACTCAACGGAGTCAAGAAAGGGTTCAATGGATCCAACGGGATCGAGCATTGATTCAAGAAGGGGTCAATTGGTCACGGGGGACCAAGAAAAGTTGAATTGATCACGGGGAATCAAAAAAAAGGGGTTCAATGGACTCAACGGAGTCGAACATTGAATTAAAAGGTCATGGGGGACCGAGAAAAAGTTCAATTGATCCAACGGGATGAAGAAGGGTTCGAATTGACCATAGAGGGCCAAGAATTGGTTTTGGTGTGTTGGATGCGTTGAAAATAGAATGATGATTGCCCGAATAACGAGACATACGTCAAGTATTCGTGCAACCGGGAAATGGAGAGACATACGTCAAACCATTCCTTTTTTCATTCAAGTTTAATATTGAAACTTTAGAAATCCCAAAAAGAGAGCAAAACACTTGGTTTAAAACTTATAAGCAAGTTTAAAACTCAAATTAGTTGTTGCGACCTATGAACAAGTTTGTTTGTTCATGTGTATGAAAAATGCACAAGTTATGAAAATGAACAAGTTTAGTTCAAGTTCAAGTTTTTTAAAAAAATGCACAAGTTTGTTGAAAATCATGAGCGAGGTTATTGTTCAAGTTTGGTTTTGAAACTCGTTGAACATAGCTTGTGGCTCAAGTTTGTAAAAAAGAACAAGTTTATGAAAAAAATGCACAAGTTTGGTTCAAGTTTGAAAAAGTGAACAAGTTTCTTGTTATTCAAGTTAACTATTTAAACTTGTGAATTTCCAAATGTATGCAAAAACCCTTGTTTTGTTTTGAACCAAAATGAGTTTTAATCCTCTTAGATTCTGAATCTTCAAGTTAGAACCTCAGAAGTTAGCTTTTAAAAGCCTGAACTCAGAAACTGAGTTTTGTCATGGTCGCAAAGCGACCTGAACCTGGCTCTGTGAACCCTGAGTTCTGTCATGGTCGCAGAGCGACCAGAACTTGGCTCTGCGAACTCTTCGAAAATTTGAACTCAGAAGCTGCTTCTGAACTATAGTTCAGAAGCTGCTTCTGAATGAACTTCAGAACCTTAAGAGGAGCGAAAAGCTTTTGAAATTAGCAAGCAAAGAAGTAATACACTTCAGTTTTGATGTTTGGCAAACTTTGGGATTTCCTTGAAGTTCAAAAGATGTTTTTAAATCAAAATGAGTTAAAAACTAATAAGGATGCAAAACTGAGATTGAATCAAGCAAGGATCAAAAACAAATGCAAAATGACAAGTTCAGAATGACTTACAAACTCCTAGCCCAAAGCTCTTGTTGCAAGAAAATGGAAAGGCTTGGATGATGATGGTTTGCAAAATTGGAAGTGTTGATGAATAAGAACAATGATATTGTGTTATTGCTCCTCTCTCTTTTCACTGCCTATTCACTCTCAATTTACTATGAAATTCTCTGTCTAAGAACTGGTCTTTTGCTGTAAAAATCTCTCTCTTTTGTAATCTTTATGCCTTGCATTGCTTTTATAGGCAAAAATGAGATCAAATGTAATGATGAAAAATCCTACAGAAGGGCTGTTTTTGTGGGCTATAATCAGGCTAATTGCTTTGCATTTAATGCTAAAGGGAAGAGGTGACATTGTCTTGCTACAATGGTCAAGACTTTGGCCAATTTCAGGACCCAAAGCAGCTGAATTCTGACAGAAAATGCTGGAACAATGGAAAAACAGGGCTGCTTGCAAAATAGGGGCAGCAAATTGCAACTATGTTGACTGGCTTTGGGTGGAGAAAGAAGGAAGAAAAAAAGAGCAAGCTGCTTGCTGGAAAGTGCAGGGTCAGTAGCAGGCAAAATTGGAAGGGATGAGAGCTGCCCAAGGGCAGCCAACTTGCTTGGCACATGCCCTCTTTGGCACAAATTTCTTCTTTCCTTGATTTTCTTGCTTTGCAATTGACACATGTTTTCTCTTCTTTCTTTGTTGAATCCAGCAGTAAACATAATAATAATAGATGATAATAATAATAATAGATGATGACAGGAATAATAATAAAAGAAAGGTAAATCAGAAAATCAAAACCTGCAAAATTCGCAGAGTTCGCAGAACGATTAGATCATTGCTTTGCGAAATTCATCGCAAAGTTCGCAGAGCGATTACAACATCGCTTTGCGAAAACCCTTTTCTCTTTTTATTTTTAAAAGGAAAAAAAAAAGTTGACTTTCTCATGCTGACTTTGACTTTCTCCTTTTTTTTTGTTGACTCCTTTTTGAAAAAGCTTGGACAAAATTAGGGTACAACAAAAGTACGTCAAATATTTTACTATAAACTTTTGCATATTTAATGCATTCCTTAAGGTAACCAATCTCCCAATACTTAACATATGAGTATAGGGTCATAGGCTTATCGTTTTCATAAGCCATTACTTGATTGTTGGAAATGTTCCCATACCCGTCTAAACTTTGCCCTCACAATTCTAAATAATTCTAAGTTATTGTACAATCCTTGTTCCTTATATTTACAACCATTTGGGAGCTTCTTGGACGAGTTAAAATGGTGGTTATTGATTCTTAAATGTTTTTGGAGAAAACGGATGCGAAAAACCTCGCCTACGCGCACCAGAACACCCAAAACAGCTCAGCTGTCATGAGCTGTTCAGGTGTGGTCGCTATAGCAATGGGCTGGTCGCTATAGCGACCGTAGGCAGAACCAAAAAATGTGCCTGCTCGTTGTAGCGACCATGACAGTTCAGAAAAAGTTCAGAAATCTCATTTTTCACCATTTCAAACCATTCCAACTTACCCAAGCTTCCCAAAGGTATTAAAAAGGATTTTTCTTTAGCAATTAAACAATTTAAACATAGTTGAACAAGGAATTAGTACATAACAAAGTTTAGGGCACATTTTCTAAACTTTGCTCAAACTATAATTAACACTCAAACTTACTCAAAGCGGGTTCTAAAACCCTGTGGGGCTCACCTGAATCATGGGTTTTCTTCCTTGCCAAGTTTTCCTTCAATTTCCTAGCTTAATTCTTCTCAAAACCCTAGCTTGGGTCTAACTCTTTCCTTGGTTTTGCCTAAGCTTTCTCTTGCTCTAAATCTCCCAAAGCTAGCTTGCTTGCTTGTGTTCCAAGAATTGATGAAGATAAATGATGGATTAGTGACAAAGGAGGGGATGGCCGTGAGTTAGAGAGAGAGAGAGGAGAGGGAAGGAGATGTTTAGAGAGAGGTAAGAAATGAAAAATGAGGGAAAAGTGGACTTAGTCCCTTTTAATAATAATCTTAACACGACAATTACCAAATTGCCCTTCCTTAAATATCTCTGATACATTGTGTCAATACTGATAATTATCTGAGTCTTGAGCGGGATGTTACAGGATGGTTTTGGTTTCTTGAAGATTGAAGTGATGGAGAAGATGAACAATAACAAAATGGTATTTTGCTACTATTCTCCTCTCTTTGTGTGATGTTTCTTGTGATTTAGTTTCTGTTTTTATTCTGTTTGATTTGTTGTGGTGGTTTGTAAAGAAAAAAAAAGAAAAACAGAGCTTTTCTCTTTGGAAGTTTGTTATGAATTCTTGCTGTTTTTTGGTTCTGTTTTTTGCTCTAAAAATTCCTCCTGTGTCATTCATTTTCGTGCCTCTTATATAGGCAATTTTGTGATCATTTGTAATCATGAAAATCCTTTGAAAGCTGGACCTTTTTGTGTGCTATGGCAAAGACTTTGGTTAGGATTTAATGAAAAGGGAAGGAAGTGACCTTGCCTTGTGATTTTGGTGAAGATTTTTGTTAATTCTGGACAACTAGTGTAACACCCATACTAAATTATCTAGAATATTTAGCATGTGTATTAATCTGATACTGGGTACATTAAAATTTTCAATAATAATAATAAATACATCTGAATGAGTA
The DNA here is from genome assembly GCA_018208015.1 of Medicago ruthenica. Classification (NCBI taxonomy): domain Eukaryota; kingdom Viridiplantae; phylum Streptophyta; class Magnoliopsida; order Fabales; family Fabaceae; genus Medicago; species Medicago ruthenica. The sequence continues at coordinate 54,225,195 of CM031377.1, read as the reverse complement.
CAAGTTGTCTCGTTAATACATTTATCCAAACATCATCTATAAATACATAAACATATCCTGATAACCTTCTGGGCTTCTCCGCGACGAGCAACTGCACTCCATCCAGCGTCTTCCTGGTGAAAATCTTCATGAACATCACTAGCTTACCTGAAAACCTGCACCAGAAGGATAGGGATGAGACATAATGTCTCAGTGAGCTCCTACCCTACCTACTGTTGGCAACCACAGGGAACCTAGGGTCGCCGTGCCTACCTCGGCAATCTTGGGGAATAACTACGATCGCCAAGTCTTATCTTTACTTATTTCGCGATCAAGGGGAAGAACTAGGATCGCTGCATATCTTAATCTTATCTCATCATAGGCTAACTTGACTTATCTCATACTTAGTGATCAGGGGGAAAAACTATGATCACTTCTTATTACTAGGAACTAATTGTCCTATTTCTCAATACTTATACAAATAAACGTATTCATCTTTTCATATCTTAAAGTTAGAGGTTAGCGTTGAACAAACAATAATTATCTGGGTTCATTTTACGGAGTGCATCCGGGTGGAATAACCCCGAAGTACATCTCCCTTCTAACCGGTGAAAATTCCTATCATATCAGGCTAACACCGGACTCCTCTTGTCGTCGTGCGGTCATCCTTGCGGAATAACACGTCCCACTAGCGTGAACCTCCTGTGTCCCACTAGCGTGAACAACAGAAGACACGACTTAACAATCTTAACTTACGCGTATACCCCCCGTGTCCCACTAGCGTGAACGACGGAAGACGCGAATTAATATTCTTTAAACTTATGCATGAACCTTTCATGTCCCACTAGCGTGAACGATGAAAGTCACGACTTAATAATATTAATCTCAGTCTTTACTTTGCATGAACCATTCGTGTCCCACTAGCGTGAACGACGAAGGCCACGACTTAATATCTTAATAACTCTTGTTCTTATATATATATATATAAATATATCTTATAACTTATGTCTATTGCATATCTAATGCATTCTTGAATGCTTAACCTATTAAAGGTTCTTAACTATAAACATGGTATCATTCTTGTGCTTGGTACTTGATAAGTACCATCTTAATTCTCTTTAACCTATAATAGGTTTCTAAACTTGAATACTATATCGTTCTTGGCTTGCTCGTACTTAATTGAGTGTTTGAGAATTGCCTAGTAAGGAATAAGCTCAATACTAGCTCTTTGATATCTTGTGGATTAAGGCATCCATTTCTCTCACTATGTGCCTATCCTCAATCCATAATAATGATCTAAACCTTCTCAAGGATAGGTCTTTATATGCTTAATAGCAATGCTTAACCATTACATGTTGTTCCTTGAGTTCGAAGCAGTATTAGATAGCCGAAATGGTGCAAGTAAAGATGAAAAAATCACATGATCCTGTCCAAGTCAAAATCGTGACACGATTGGGCAATCGTGACACGATTTGGCAATCGTGTCACGATTTCATACCCAGAAATCGTGTTGGTTTCTGCCTGTAAAATCGTGACACGCTGGTAAAATCGTGACACGATTTTACCTGCAGTTGGACAGCATAGGGCTAATTCAAAACATGTTTTCCACCATTTTTGGTCTATCCAATCATACCCAAACATCATACAGTTTAAAGAGATAATTTCTAATGCTTTCCTACAGGATACAACAAGTAATAATCAAGAATTGCTAGCAAAATAGGATTAGGGTTCAAATGCTCATAACTTGCTCATAATGCTAAAACTCATGAAATACTCAAAAGGTGGGTTCTATAACCCCTAGGGAACTCACCTCAGGTCTCAATTGATGCTTGCTATAATCTGGAACCAAAGCCCTAGCTTCAAGCTTCCACTTCTCTTGAGTTCTTCCTTAATTCTCCTTGTTATTCTTTTACTACTTCTTGCTTTAACTTCCCCAAAACTCAGCTTGCTAGCATAAACTTCCACAAGAATTGGGATGAAATCTTGATGAGTGAGGGAAGGAGGGGGAGGCGTGTAACTAGAAGAAGGGAGGGAGAGGAGCTGAAGATGGAAGAGTGTAGAAGGATGAGGAAAAGATAGTAAAAATATCTTACTTCTCATTTTTAAAACAATCTTCTCCTTCCAATTATTTACAAAATTGCCATTCCTCTTATTTACATATTTGCCATGCTTGCTTCACAAGTTTCTAACATTGATAACTGATACTTATGAGCGGGATATTATTCTTACCATTCAAATAAACTCATTGACTGACAATTTACCAAATTGTCCTTTGCTTAAAACATTTCGGATACATCGTCTCAATATTAATAAATGTTCGAGTCTTAGGCGGGATGTTACAACTAGGGGCTGAGTTTGATAGAAGTTGATGGAAGAAAAACAGGAAAGGAGGGGTGCTGCCCTGACAGAGGTTGGGAGAAAACAGGGAGAAGGGGCGCTGCTTGCAGGGGCAGTAGCTTGCAGCCTTCTTTGACAAAGAAAAATGGAAGAAAATGGAAAGGAAAGGATGTGCTGGAACAGGGCAGCATCTTGCAGCTTATTTTGACTTGTTTGATAAAGAAGAAAGGAAGGAAATGGCAAGGAGGAGATGCTGAAAAAATAAGGGCAGCAGCTTAGTTTGACCTTGTTCCTTCTTTGCACATGTTTCTCTTTTTGAGACAAACAAACATAATAATAATAATAATAATAATAATAATAAAAGTAATAAAAGTAATAATAATAATAATAATAATAATAAAAAGAAAGATAAATAAATAATAATAAAACTTTTTTTTGTTATTAAAAAAAATGAAAATTGATTTTTTTGATTTTTTTTTTTGCATGATGATAATTTTTTTTTAAGAAAAGACTTGGACAAAATTAGGGTACTACAGTTGGCTTCAGAAGCACTGTTCAGAAGCTGGCTTCAGAAGCACTGTTAAGAAGCTGCTTCAGAAGCACAGTTCAGAAGCTGCTTCAGAAGCACAGTTCAGAAGCTGCTTCAGAAGCACTGTTCAGAAGCTGCTTCAGAAGCACTGTTCAGACTCTGGGTTCAGAAGCACTGTTCAGACTCTGGGTTCAGAAGTACTGTTCAGACTCTGGGTTCAGAAGCACTGTTCAGACTCTGGGTTCAGAATCACTGTTCAGACTCCGGGTTCAGAAGCAATGTTCAAAAGTTGCTTCTGAAGTACTGTTCATAAGTTGCTTCTGAAGTACTGTTCATAAGCTGCTTCTGAAGTACTGTTCAGAAGCTGCTTCTGATTCTGATTTCAGAACCTCAGGGGGTAAAAAATGTTTGAAAACAGTAAGAAAAAAAGAAGAAATCCACTTCTGTTTTGGTGATTTGTAATCTTTGTGATTTTTTGGGGTTTTTGAATGATGTTTTTAGTGCAAAAATGAGTTAAAGATTACTAAAAATGCAGAAAAATAATGCAGGAACAGCAGAACAGAGTTCTTTGACTTTTTCTCAACTTCTGAGTTAAATTTCTCACTCAAAACTGAATCAAATACAAAAATGAAAATACCATTGTAAAGTTTGCCATGAATACTACATCTTTTTAGTGGTTTTAGATCTACCAAAAGATGTCCTAGAACCTAATATATTTTGGCCTCAAGTCATGCCCATGAACTTATGATAAAAAATGCATTTTTTATGAAAAAAGGCTACAAACACTTAGGGTGTGTTTGGTAACACAAATAAGCTAGCTTATAGCTTTTTGGATTAGCTTATAAGCTAGCTTGATAAAATTAGATGTGTTTGGTAACAAGCTTTTTACATTAGCTTATCGCTTTTTTCCAGATGCTATTTCAAGTAGCTTTTGAGCTTATAGCTTATAGCTTTTGACATTGTCTTCCATTTTTAACCTTTATTCTTATTTTATTATTTTTTAAACAAATGACCACTAAACCCATGTTATCAAAGTAAATGCCAATTTATTTTTCTTTTCCGATTTGCTGAACAGCCAAGCACTTTCTTTTTTCCTTTTTATATAGATCCTCTTACATTCTATTAGTTTATATATTATTTATAATTTCAAATAAAACTATATAATTTTCAAAAAATAAAAAGATATATTATATAAAAGTTTTTTAAAATATTTATTATATCAAAGTTAAAACGTTTGATTACACAAAAATCACAATTTAATTTATATACCACATTTACCATTTTAAAGATGAAATTAATTAAAATATTTAAAAATAAATATATTAAGTAAAATTGTTTATAAACAAAATAATAAATAAAATATATATGTACTTTTATGTCATTTTATATTTATCAGCCACTTCAACAACTAATTTTACCAAACACATTAATTTTAATAAGCGAGCTTTTCAGCTATAAGCTATCAGCTATCAGTCATCAGCTATTTAGCTAGCTTTTCAGCTATCAGATAACAGCTAGCTTATAGCTTATTTTTACCAAACACACCCTTAAACAGAATGCAAAAAGGGAGATAAGAAGGTTCAAGATACTTACAAATTCCTAGCCAAAGCTTTATATGCACAAGAAAATGAAAGGGGCTTTTGGATGGTTGTGGTTTCTTTAAGATGGAAGTGATGGAGAAGATGAACAATAACAAAATGGTGTTTTGCTACTATTTTCCTCTCTTTGTGTGATGTTTCTTGTGATTTAGTTTCTGTTTTGATTCTGTTTGATTTGTTGTGGTGGTTTGTAAAGAAAATGTTGAGAATTTTGAAGTTGGCTGCATGTCTTGGCAAATGCAATGTGTTCAATGGAAGAATCTCCTTGTGTATAACAAATCTTCAGTTGCAAGTTTTTCATTTTGAAGCTGTTCAGAAGCTGAAAATTCCATCAGAAGCTGAATGCATCATCAGAAGCACTGTAGCACTTCAGAAGCTGAATTCAGAGTCTGATGCCAGCGTTGACTTTGGTTGACTTCATCAGAAGCTGGTTATTTTCAAGTTATTCTTGCGCGAATCTTGGCAAGATTTATCAAGGAATTATCCACGCGTATTGCTTCTAGAATGCTGTTTGTTTTGGAGAAGATTTAATGAAGATTTGGTTTGTTGTTATGAAAACACGTATTTTCCTGATATAATCTTTCAAAGATACAATGTGGTTTTATTTGTTTCCTTATTGGACCAATCATTATTCAGAAACAAATCATGTGCACAAGATTGGTTTGTTTTTTATGCTACTTGTTGGAGGTTATAAAAGGAAGATTGATGCTGCTATTCAAGAGATACGTTTTGAGAGTTATAATTCAGAGATTGAGTCTGTGTTTTTAACTTAGAGTTTTATTTGTGTACCACTCATTGTTTGATTTGATTTAGAGTTTTTATAGAGTTGTAATTCATTCTAAGCCTTTAGGTACGAATGAAGTTTTCTTATTGAAGTGTTTCTTAAAAAACAGGGTAGTTTTCAGAACTGGGTTTAGTTCAGGTTTGTCTAAGTGACTGGGTTCAGTTACTTGGATAGGAAGTTAGAGGTTTTCTAATACTAAACGTGTTGGGTAGAATTCAAGACTAGGAGGAAGTTAATTGCTTAGGCTGGGAACTGGGAGTCAGTGTCTTGAGTCATAAGGATTAATTCCTATAGTGGAATTCCTTCCTGGATTGGTATCCCCCAGAGTAGGAGGTGTTTACTCCGAACTGGGTTAACAAACCTTATGCCGTTTTACTTTCCTGCACTTTACTTTGCTGCTTGTGTTGTGTTTGTGTGTGTGCTCTGTTTTAGCAATTTATTGTGCCCTGCATTGTGTTCTTAGTCTGTCCAGCCAGAATTTCAATTGGCATCAGAGCAGGCACCCTGCCTGTGTTTTGGGTGAGATCCAGAGGAGTTAATATCTAGCAAGCATGGGTAGAGAAGGAGGCTATGTTAATAGACCACCCCTACTAGATGGCACAAACTATGAGTATTGGAAGTCTAGGATGTGTGCTTTTCTAAAGTCTATTAACAGCAGGACTTGGAAAGATATGATTAAAGGTTGGGATCATCCTGTGTTTACTGACAAAGATGGTAATAAGAATGAGGTTCTGAAGCCTGAAGAAGAATGGACCAAAGCTGAAGATGATCTGTCACTTGGAAATTCAAAAGCTTTGAATGCAATTTTCAATGGTGTGGACCAGAATATGTTCAGACTCATCAAGCAATGTACAGTTGCAAAGGAGGCCTGGGAAATTCTAAAAACAACTCATGAAGGAACCTCTAAAGTCAAGATGTCCAGACTCCAGTTGCTGACTACTAAGTTTGAGAACCTGAAGATGATGGAAGATGAATCCATTCAGGATTTTTACATGAATGTGCTGGATATGGCAAATTCATTTGATTCTCTTGGGGAGAAGATGTCAGATGAGAAGTTAGTGAGAAAAATCCTCAGGTCCCTGCCCAGAAGATTTGACATGAAGGTCACAACAATTGAGGAGGCTCATGATATTTCTGCTATGAAGGTTGAAGAGTTCATTGGTTCTTTGTTGAACTTTGAGACTGCTTTTTGTAAACAGACTGAGAAGAAAGGAAAAGGTGTAGCTTTTACTGTGAATTCTGAAGCTGATGATCAACAAGAGTCTGATGAGGATGACTTATCAGAAGCTCTAGTGTTCCTTGGAAAACAATTCAACAGAATTCTGAAGAAGGTTGACAGAAAATCCAAGACCAAAGGTCAGAATTTCAGATTCAAGAAGCAACAAACTGATGAGAAGAAGACCAAGTCTGAGGAGAAAAGTAACCAAGCCAAAGGTGTGCAGTGCTTTGAGTGTGAGGGGTATGGACATATCAAGTCTGAATGTCCTACTTTTCTTAAGAAGCAGAAGAAAAGCCTAGCTGTGTCATGGTCTGATGAAGATTCAGAAGAAGATTTGAGAATGAATCTGCTAAGGGTGACACAAGTCTGATGGTTAAGCTGCAGTCTCAGAAATCAGAAGTTCTTACAAAGTCTGAAGAGTATTTAGAGACTGAAACCTTGTCTGTGTCTGACTCAGAGTCTGAGGGTTCACTAGTGTCTGAAGTCAGAGCTCAAAAACTCTCTTATGATGAACTGGCTGACACTTACAGAAAGCTATACAGGAGAAGTGCAGTAGTCTGCAAGGAAGTTCTGGATCAAAAGGAGGCTATTTTTCAACTGGAGGCTGAAAAAGGAGAACTTCTAGTGCAAAATTCAGAATTAAAAGAAGAAGTGAACCTGCTAAATTCCCAACTTGATCAGATGAAAAAGCATGTTAGGATGATGAACTCTGTTACTGATAAGTTGGAGGAGATTCTAGATGTCCAGAAGCAAGGAAAAACTGGGATAGGTTATGTTGATCAGAGTCTGAAGCTCAAGGAGAAAAATCCAGTTAAACAGTTTGTTCCTGCTACTCAGACTCATGATCCTATGATTGGAACATCTCAGATGAAACCTCAGAAATAAGCCCAGATGCAAGGTCAGAAGCATATTCAGATGAGACCTCAAAAGCATACTCATATGAGACCTCAGAAGCATGTTCAAATGCAACCCCAGAAGTTCAATAGAAGAAGGAGGAAGCATACCTAGACCTGTCACCATTGTGGTAAGAAGGGGCATATTAAACCTTTTTGCTTCAAACTTTATGGCTATCCGGAACATTTTCAGTATAGAAGAGTGGAACCAGTTGCTATCAGACACAATGTTCAGAAGGTGTGGAAGCCCAAAGTTCAGAATGTAGGCCTTATAGCTCATACTTCATTGAGAGCCACCTCAAAAGAAGACTGGTATTTTGATAGTGGTTGTTCAAGGAACATGACTGGTGTGAAGAAGCTGCTGAGCAATATCAGATCATACTCCAGAAGTTATGTGACATTTGGTGATGGTGCAAAAGGTGAGATTCTGGGTATTGGTGATTTAATCAGTGAAGGGTTGCCTAGATTGAATGATGTGTTGTTAGTGAAAGGTTTAACCTCTAATCTGATCAGTATTAGCCAACTTTGTGATCAAGATTTTAAAGTTAATTTCAACAAGCAAGAGTGTTTTATGACTGATCAAGAAGGCGAGGTTCAGATGAGAGGCTGCAGATCCAAAGATAACTGCTATTTGTGGGTGTCTGAAGAAGAAAGAAGCCTGACTTCTTGTCTCATGAGCTCAGAAGAGGAAGTCAAGCTCTGGCACCAGAAACTGGGACATCTGCATCTGAAAGGCATGAAGAAAATCCTAAGTACTGAAGCTATCAGAGGTGTACCTAATCTGAAGATCAATGAGGACAATGTTTGTGGTGATTGTCAAATTGGGAAACAAATAAGAAAGTCTCATCCCAGATTAGTCCATCAGGTAACTACTAAAGTACTAGAACTTGTTCATATGGATTTAATGGGGCCTATGCAAGTAGAAAGTATTGGAGGAAAAAGGTATGCTTTTGTAATGGTAGATTACTACTCAAGATTCACATGGATTAACTTTGTTAGAGAGAAGTCTGATACTTTTGAAGTGTTTAAAGACTTATGCATTTAATTACAAAGAGAGAAGGACTGTGGTATTGTCAGAATCAGGAGTGATCATGGCAAAGAATTTGAAAACAAGAGTTTTTCAGAATTCTGTGCTTCTGAAGGTATCAAACATGAGTTTTCTGCACCTATAACTCTCCAACAAAATGGTGTAGTTGAGAGAAAGAATAGGACTTTAGCAGAATGTGCAAGAGTAATGTTGCATGCTAAGAAACTTCCATATATGTTCTGGGTTGAAGCAATGAATACAACATGTTACATACATAATAGAGTCACTTTGAAAAAGGGAACAGCATCTACATTGTATGAACTGTGGAAAGGAAGGAAGCCTACAGTCAAATATTTCCATGTTTTTGGGAGCAGATGTTACATTTTGGCTGACAGAGAAAATAGGAGAAAACTGGATCCTAAGTCTGATGAGGGCATATTTTTGGGATATTCAGTAAACAGCAGAGCCTATAGGGTGTTTAACTCAAGAACTAAAGTTGTGATGGAGAGCATAAATGTGGTTATTGATGATCTATCTGCTGTGAATGAAAAGAATGGATCTGAAGTTATTCCAGAGTCTGAAGCCTCAGAAGAACAAACTTCAGAAGCAGAGAATCATTCAGATTCTGAAGAAGCAGAAGTGCATCCAGATCATGATCCTACCAATAAAGGGCCATCAATTAGAGTTCAGAAGGATCATCCTAAGGAGCTTATCATTGGGAGTTTGGATCAAGGTGTCAGAACCAGGAGATCAGACTCAGCTGCTACAGATTCCTGTTTTGTGTCTAAATTTGAACCCAAAAATGTGAAAGAAGCCCTAACTGATGAATTTTGGATTGAAGCAATGCAAGATGAGTTGAATCAATTCAAAAGGAGTGAAGTGTGGGATCTGGTTCCAAGACCTGAAGGGTTGAATGTGATTGGCACTAAGTGGATATTCAAGAATAAAACAGATGAAAGTGGTACTGTAGTCAGAAACAAAGCAAGGTTGGTTGCTCAAGGCTATACTCAAGTTGAGGGACTTGATTTTGATGAGACCTTTGCACCTGTGGCCAGACTAGAGTCCATAAGACTACTGTTGGGTGTATCCTGCATTCTCAAGTTCAAGCTATTTCAGATGGATGTAAAGAGTGCATATTTGAATGGATATCTGCAAGAAGAAGTATATGTTGAACAACCTAAGGGTTTTGTGGATCATCAGTTTCCAGAACATGTGTACAAGTTGAAGAAAACTTTATATGGATTGAAACAAGCACCAAGAGCTTGGTATGACAGACTGACTCAGTTTCTTGTGGCTCAAGGATACAGAAAAGGTGGTTCTGATAAGACATTATTTGTGAAGAATGAACATGGAAGTCTGATGATTGCTCAGATCTATGTTGATGACATAGTATTTGGTGGAATGTCTCAGAAGATGGTCAAACTGTTTGTTCAGCAAATGCAGTCTGAATTTGAAATGAGTTTGGTTGGTGAGCTGACATATTTTCTTGGATTGCAAGTCAAGCAAATGGAAAATACCATCTTTATCTCTCAGAGTAAATATGCCAAGAACATTGTGAAGAAGTTTGGTATGGAATCTGTTGCTCATAAGAGGACACCAGCTGCTACTCATCTGAAGCTGACTAAAGATGAACATGGAGTATCAGTTGATCAAAGCCAATACAGAAGTATGATTGGGAGCCTATTGTACTTAACTGCAAGCAGACCTGATATCACATTTGCTGTTGGAGTTTGTGCAAGATATCAAGCTGATCCTAAGATGAGTCATCTGACACAAGTTAAAAGGATCCTGAAGTATGTGAATAGCACAAGTGACTATGGAATCATGTATTCACACAGTTCAAGTTCTGAACTGATTGGATATTGTGATGCTGACTGGGCTGGAAGTGCTGATGACAGGAAGAGCACTTCAGGAGGTTGTTTCTTTTTGGGAAATAATCTAATTTCTTGGTTCAGCAAGAAACAAAACTGTGTTTCATTGTCAACTGTTGAAGCTGAGTATATTGCTGCTGGGAGTAGTTACTCACAACTGGTGTGGATGAAACAAATGCTTGAAGAGTATAACATTGAACAAGGAACCATGACACTTTATTGTGATAACCTCAGTGCTATCAACATCTCTAAGAACCCTATTCAGCACAGCAGAACTAAACATATAGATATCAGACACCACTTTATCAGAAATCTTGTGGAAGATAAGATCATTCAGCTGGAACATGTGGACACTGAGAATCAAATTGCTGACATTTTCACAAAAGCCTTAGATGCTAAATAGTTTGAGAATCTGAGGAGTAAGTTAGGTTTTTGTTTACATGAAGAATTATAGCAATTAAAGCAAACTGGATGTGAGGAAGATAGAGTACCTGCCAATTGTGCTCATGCTGAGTGTGATCCTGCATCTGAGTCTAATAGTTTTTCCAGGATCTGTGTTACTTGTTTTGATTTTATTCCCTATTTGAAGTCTGAGATTTGTCAGAATTTTGTGGCTAAAAAGGGGGAGAAAATCTTATGTTTTTGTTCAGACAAGAGTTGTTCAGAATGTGTGTCATTGATTCAGAAGGTGACTAGTTTTGTTTCAGAAGCTAAGCATTATGTTCAGAGTTCAGAACCAATTCAAGTATATGTGTCTCAGGGGGAGTATATGGTTATGAAAATCCTGAGTGTTTGTGGTCCTGAAGAACAGTTGTGCTCTGATACGATTTTTCACTGCAGTTCAAAAGTAAGGGGGAGTTTTATGAGTTGCAGGGGGAGAGTTCAGATGCTGGAAAGGTTGTATATGTGGTTATTTAGTTGTGAAGCTTCAGGGGGAGTGTTCTTGTGTTGGTCAGAGGTGTGCTGAAGTATAGTTCAGTTATTCAAAAGCTGTTGTGTGTGCTTCAGTAGCTAAGAATATCAGAAGCTGATATGATTGAACTGAAGCTGGTTTGTGTTTTTCATGGCTGCTTATCTCTATGGTATGATTACATTTGTGGAGTTCTTCATTGCTGAGTATGTATTATGGTGAATTGAAGAACTTCGTTTTGTGAAACATTGATTTTAGCCAAAAATTTGCCAAAGGGGGAGATTGTTGAGTATTTTGAAGTTCGCTGCATGTTTTGGAAAATGCAATGTGTTCAATGGAAGCATCTCCTTGTGTATAACAAATCTTCAGTTGAAAGTTTTTCATTTTGAAGTTGTTCAGAAGCTGAAAATTCCATCAGAAGCTGAATGCATCATCAGAAGCACTGTAGCACTTCAGAAGCTGAATTCAGAGTCTGATGCCAGCGTTGACTTTGGTTGACTTCATCAGAAGCTGGTTATTTTCAAGTTATTCTTGCGCGAATCTTGGCAAGATTTATCAAGGAATTATCCACGCGTATTGCTTCTAGAATGCTGTTTGTTTTGGAGAAGATTTAATGAAGATTTGGTTTGTTGTTATGAAAACACATATTTTCCTGATATAATCTTTCAAAGATACAATGTGGTTTTATTTGTTTCCTTATTGGACTAATCATTATTCAGAAACAAATCATGTGCACAAGATTGGTTTGTTTTTTATGCTACTTGTTGGAGGTTATAAAAGGAGGAGTGTTGCTGCTATTCAAGAGATACGTTTTGAGAGTTATAATTCAGAGATTGAGTCTGTCTTTTTAACTTAGAGTTTTATTTGTGCACCACTCATTGTTTGAGTTGGTTTAGAGTTTTTATAGAGTTGTAATTCATTGTAAGCCTTTAGGTACGAATGAAGTTTTCTTATTGAAGTGTTTCTTAAAAACAGGGTAGTTTTCAGAACTGGGTTTAGTTCAGGTTTGTCTAAGTGACTGGGTTCAGTTACTTGGATAGGAAGTTAGAGGTTTTCTAATACTCAACGTGTTGGGTAGAATTCAAGACTAGGAGGAAGTTAATTGCTTAGGCTGGGAACTGGGAGTCAGTGTATTGAGTCATAAGGATTAATTCCTATAGTGGAATTCCTTCCTGGATTGGTATCCACCAGAGTAGGAGGTGTTTACTCCGAACTGGGTTAACAAACCTTGTGCCGTTTTACTTTCCTGCACTTTACTTTGCTGCTTGTGTTGTGTTTGTGTGTGTGCTCTGTTTTAGCAATTTATTGTGCCCTGCATTGTGTTCTTAGTCTGTCCAGCCAGAATTTCAGAAAAAAAACAGAAAAACAGAGCTTTTCTCTTTCGAAGTTTGTTATGAATTCTTGCTATTTTTTGGTTCTGTTTTTTGCTCTAAAAATTCCTCTTCTTTCATTCATTTTCGTGCCTCTTATATATGCAATTTTGTGATCATTTGCAATCATAAAAATCCTTTGAAAGCTTGACCTTTTTGTGTGCTATGGCAAAGACTTTGGTTAACATTTAATGAAAAGGGAAGGAAGTGACCTTGCCTTGTGATTTTGGTGAAGACTTTGGTTAATTCTGGACAACTAGGGGCTGAGTTTGACAGAAGTTGATGGAAGAAAAACAGGAAAGGAGGGGTGCTGCCCTGACAGAGGTTGGGAGAAAACAGGGAGAAGGGGCGCTGCTTGCAGGGGCAGCAGCTTGTAGCCTTCTTTGACAAAGAAAAATGGAAGAAAATGGAAAGGAAAGGATGTGCTGGAACAGGACAGCAGCTTGCAGCTTATTTTGACTTGTTTCATGAAGAAGAAAGGAAGGAAATGGCAAGGAGGAGGTGCTGAAAAAACAGGGGCAGCAACTTAGTTTGACCTTGTTTCCTTCTTTGCACATGTTTCTCTTTTTAAGACAAACAAACATAATAATAATAATAATAATAATAATAATAATAATAATAATAATAATAATAATAATAATAATAATAATAATAATAAAAGTAATAATAATAATAATAATAATGTAATATCCCGCTTGGACGTAACTTTTATCAATAATTAATAATTAATGGAAAGATGGCATTTTGGTAATTATTGGGAAGGAAGGATTTATTTATATGGGAGGCAAGATATTTTCTTCATTCTTCTCTCCCTTCACTCTCTCCAAAATCAAATTTTCTCTCATCCTCTCCCTCTAACTCACGCCCTCCTCACTCTTGCCATCACCCATCAAACTTCATCCAATTCTTGTGAGATTTATGCAAGCAAGCTCAAGTTTTGGAAGTTTAGAACAAGAGAAAATAAGAGGAGAAATAAGGAAGAATCAAGGAGTTAAGCTAGGGTTTGGAACTCAGAAGTTAGCACGCACCAATCAAGGCATAGGTGAGCTCCCTAGGGTTTTAGAACCCGTTTTGAGTAAGTTTGAGAGTTATTTACACTTTGAGCAAATTTTAAGAAAAGTGCCCTAATTGATGTTATTTGCTAATTCCTTGTTCCAGCTATGATTTAATTGTTTATATGCTTAAGAAAATCCTTTTATTACCTTTGGGAAAGCTTGGGTGAATTGGAATGTTTTGGAATGATGAAAAATGCTATTTTTGAGTTTTCTGGACCAGTCATGGTCGCTACAGCGACCAGGCATGATTTTGTGCTGCCTACGGTCGCTACAAGCGACCAGGCCATCGCTTCAAGCGACCAGCCCCAGAACAGCCATGACAGCTTAGTTGTTTTGGGTGTTCAGGAGCGCGTAGGCATGGTTTTTCGCATCCGTTTTCTCCATAAACATTTTAGAAACAATAACTACCATTCTAACTCATTCAAGAGGCTCCCAAAAAGGATGAAAATGTAAGGAACAAGGATTGAGCCATGACTTAGAATAGTTTAGAATTGTAAGGGCAAAACCTAGACGAATACAGGAACTTTATTACAATGTTTCCGTAAGCTCTAAGAACGACATATGAGAATGATATGTCTAGAACCTTAAATAGGTTAACAGGAATAGAATTATACTCAGGTATGTTAAGGGTTGTTTTCCAGGATACCCATAACCAGGCAGATTATAGTGTACCTTAGTCAATGGTACCAAGTTTCCTCAGTTCAGGCATAGTTACATGTATATCAGGACGTGCCTCAGTTGTTCACGTCAGAGTGACACTAGGGGTACACGTATCAGTTTTATCAGGATATGTATATCTATATACCAGGATAAACTTTGTGTCTTCTGTGCTCTCGACCAGTTAGAGAAGACAGGGGGTTTCAGCATTGCTGAAATGGGCCAGGAACTTTCCGTGAGGATAACCACACAGTTATAGTGTGTCTCATGTGCTCTCGACCAGTTAGAGAGAACAGGGGGTTTCGGATACTGCTGGAACGGGCCAGGAATCTTCCGCGAGTATAACTACACACTTAGACAAGAGGAGTCCGGTGTTAGCCTAATATGATAGGAATTTTCACCGGTTATCAGGGGAATGTGCTTCGGGGTTACTCCACCCGGGGGCATTCCGTAAAATGAACTCAGATAATAATGTTTGTTCAACGCTAACATCTAACATGATGATATGTATCAGTTAATACTTTATTATGTTATCAGGCAGAGAATAGTTACCAGGCAGGTATCAATTATCAGGCAGTGATCTTAGGTTTCCCCTCGATCACCCAGTTATCAGGTTATAGTCTAGATCTCATGACTATTCAGTATCAGGCTCAGGCAGTGATCCTAGGTTCCCCCTTGATCACTAGTGTAATATCCCGCTTAGATGTAACAGTTAACAGTGTTAGAAGCTTATTATGCAAGCATGGCAATTTGGTAAATAAAAGGAATGGCAAAATTGTAATATTTTTGAAAGAGAGGAATTTAAATAAAGGGAGGCAAGATATTTTCTATCATTCTCATCTCACCCTTCTCTCTCTCAAAATCAGATTTTTCTCCCCTCTTCCTCTCACTCTCACGCCCTCCTCAACCTCTCACAATCCATCAAACTTCATCCAAATTCTTGCGAGATTTATGCAAGCAAGCTTAAGCTTTGGAAGTTTAGAACAAGAGGAATAAGAAGGGAAGCAAGGAAGAAACAAGGAGATAAGCTAGGGATTGGAACTCAGAAGTTATCAAGCACCAATCAAGGCATAGGTGAGCTCCCTAGGGTTTTAGAACCCGTTTTGAGTAAGTTTGAGAGTTATTTATACTTAGAGCAAATTTTAGTAAAAGTGCCCTATTTGATGTTATTTAATAATTCCTTGTTCCAGCTATGATTTAATTGTTTATATGCTTAAGAAAGTCCTTTTAATACCTTTGGGAAAGCTTGGGTGAATTGGAATGGTTAGAAATGATGAAAAATGCCATTTTTGGAATTTCTGGACCTGTCATGGTCGCTACAGCGACCAGACATGATTTTATTCTGCCTACGGTCGCTAGAGCTCGCTACAAGCGACCAGCCCCTGAACAGCCATGACAGCTTAGCTGTTCTGGGTGTTCTGGAGCGCGTAGGCATGGTTTTTCGCATCCGTTTTCTCCGTAAACATTTTAGAAACAATAACTACAATTCTAACTCATTAAAGAGGCTCCCAAAAAGGATGAAAAGTGGGGAACAAGGATTGAGCAATGACTTAGAAAAGTTTAGAATTGTAAGGGCAAAGTTTAGACGGGTATAGGAATACTTCCAACAATTCAAGTAGTGGCTGTGCGCCCTCGTTTAAAAACGCGCAATCCTCCGAGGACGTTCGCGGACGCTCGGAGGGCCTTGTGAAGTCACCACCAAAGTTTTTGTGTAAAGGGAACGTTGATAAACCCTTAAGTTTTTTCTTTGAAGGGAAACGATAATAAAACCCTTGACGATGAGGAAAAGGACTGGTCATCGCAACCATTGTCGGGTTCGGGAGTCGATTACGCAAGGGGAAGGTATTAGCACCCCTCACGTCCGTTGTACTCAACGGGAACCTTCTATTTGGCTAAAGCTAAAAATGTTTTTAAATGTTTTGCGCGCATGCTTATCTATGTCAAAAGGGAAAAAGAAAAAAAAAGATGCGAGGGAAAAAGAAAGTTTTTTATTATTGCACTTGACAAGATGTCGATCTTGCTCCTTCGTATCTCCCGGTAGTCGGAGAATTCAAAGCGTGCGTAGTTCTTTGGTAGAAAAACGTACATATGTTGGTTAATTTTAAATGGACGATGTTTTAACCGAATTCTCGCGATTAAACGTAGCTTGTATGCTCGCGCTTGGGAGACTTATTAAGCGTATAGCTTGTATGCTCGCGCTTGGGAGACTTATTAAGCGTTTGTTTACGAATCGCGCTAGAATGTTAAAAGGCATGTGCGTTAGGTAAAAGTGTTCGAGTTGGTCGCTATGGGACCAAAATGGGTACAATGGACTCAAACGAGTCGATCATTGACCAGAGTGACTCCAACGAGTCGGGGAAAGGTTCGATTGATCCAATGGGATCAAGAACGGGTACAATGGACTCGAACGAGTCGAACATTGACCGGAGTGACTCAAACGAGTCGAGGGATCGAATCTAGTGGCCACGGGGGACCAAAAGGTTCGGATTGACCACAAGGGGCCAAGAATTGGTTTGGTATGGTTGGATACGTTGAAAATGGAATGACGATTGTCCGAACGACGAGACATACGTCACGCATTCGTACAATCGGGGCAATGGAGAGACATACGTCACACCATCCCTTTTTCATTCAAGTTTTTGGTTGAATTTCTTAGAAATCCCAAAGTTTATCAAAACATTTGGTTTGAAACCCAAAGTGAAGAGGTTTTTGACAATTTTGTTAGAAAACGCACAAGTTCGGCTCATTTTGCGAACGGTTTTGAAAAGCGAACAAATTCGGCTTATGTTCACGTTTGGGTTTTGAAAATCATGAACAATGTTTATTGTTCAAGTTTGGATTTGAAAGTGATGAACATAGCTGGTTTGTTCAAGTTGTTTTGAAAGTTTTGGGACATAACTTGTTTTGCAAGTTATCCACAAAGTGTTACCCGAACTTGCGAATTTTCCACTATTATGCAAAATCCTTGAACTGGTTTGAATAACATCAATTTTAAAACTCCCAGGTTCTGAGCTCTTGGGCTAGAACCTCAAAAATTGGCCATTTAGGAGCCTAAACTCAGATTCTGAGTTCTGTCATGGTCGCTCTGCGACCATGACTTCGCACTGCGAACAATGCGAATTTTTGAGTTCAGAAGCTGTTTCTGAACTGTTGTTCAGAAACAACTTCTGAACACACTCAAGACCTTTTAGGAGAGTGAAAAGATTTGAGTTTTTGCAATGAAAAGAGCTGGACAAACCAGTTTTGATGTTTTGCAAACCTTGGGATTTCTTTTGAAATTCAAAAGGGGTTTTTAGAACAAAAAGGTTTTGGACCAAAATTGATATGCAAACACAATTGAAAATGCAAGACAAAGGCTTATAAACTTACAGAGATCCTTTGCAAAGCTCCAGCTGCAATGAACTTGGATTGGTTGAATGTTCTTGCAAAGGTTTTGAATATGGTGATGAACTTTGAACTTGTGATGCTTTGTGTTTGGATTGGTTTTTTTTTTTCTGGTTGTTTGCAAGTGTTTGTAAGCTGGAATGAGTAGTGTTTCTTTGTGAATAAATGCTCTTAGAATGCTGCATTTCCTCTTGCCTTGCATCTCTATTTATAGGCCAAAATGCAATCCAAAGTAATGATGGAAAATCCATAGGACCTAGCTGATTTGTGGGCTAAATTCAGGCTAAAGGGCTTTGCATTTAATGCTAATGGATAGAGGCAACCCTGCCTTGTGCCAAGGGTTAAATCCTTGACTGATTTCAGCCACAAATTCAATGGTCTTTGGATAGAAATGATGAGAAACATGGCTGGATTGCAATTGGCTATGCTTGGGGATTGATCCTTGCAATCTCAATGGTTGATCAATAAAAACGTGCACTGTGATGTGCAGAGATTGGGGGATGTAAAAGGCAAAATGTGGCTGGTGTGAGAGGAATAAAAAGCTGTTGCAAAACAGGGCAAGCAATCATGGCTTTTGCAAGTGCAAAACCAGCTGGGTTTGACTGGTTTTGGGGGAGCAAGCAGGAAGAAAGTCCTCAAGCAGGTGGCTGGCAACCTTAGGGTGGTTAACAGGTCACTTGGGAGGGACAAGAGCTACCCAAGGGCAAGCCCACTTGCTTGTCACATGCTTTGCTGAACCCAATTGGCCATGAATGTTGATTAAAATAAATATGCAAATGATGTGTAACAAAAACTGGAATTAAAATAAATATGCAAATGAATGTTGATTAATGGCATTAATGGCAAGTCTCTCAATTCTGCTTTGCTGAACCCAATTGGCCATGAATGTTGATTAAAATAAATATGCAAATGATGTGTAACAAAAACTGGAATTAAATCAAAGAAACCAAAAATCTGCAGAAAAATCGCAGACTTCGCACTGCGAAGTTGAAATTCTGGCCAGGCAATAAGATACTTAACAGGTTCTGGTTCTGATTAAACTTAGCAGGTTCTGATCAGAACTTAGCACAATTATAAAAGCAATAACAGGCAGAAAAATAAATGTGCAGGAAAGCTAAAAACACACAAGGTTTGTTAACCCAGTTCGGAGTAAACACCTCCTACTCTGGGGGATACCAATCCAGGAAGGAATTCCACTATAGGAATTAATCCTTATGACTCAAGACACTGACTCCCAGTTCCCAGCCTAAGCAATTAACTTCCTCCTAGTCTTGAATTCTACCCAACACGTTGAGTATTAGAGACCACTAACTTCCTATTCAAGTAACAAACCTGTTACTGAAACCCTTAGACAAAAACACTCTGTTTTCCAGAAAAACTTCAAAAACACAACTTCATTCGTACCTAGAGGCTTAGAATGAATTACAACTCAATAACAATCCTAAACCAACTCAAAGCATATGAGTGGCGTACAAAAACAAAGCAAAAGCTTAAAAACAACTAAGACTCTATTTCTCTGAATAATACTCTTCAATTCGTATCATGAATAGCAGCAGCCCTCCTCCTTATATAGCCTTCAGTCTTGCAAAATAAAACTAATCTTCTGAATTGATTTGTTACTGAAATAAGATTGGTCCAATCAAGTAACAAATAAAACTGTTTTGTATCTTTGAAAGATTTAAAACAGAAAATACGATTTTCATATCTTTGAACCAAATCTTCAATAAAATCTTCTCCAAATAATTCAGCATTCTAGAAGCACTTATACAAAGATAATTCCTTGCTAAATCTCCCAAGATACGCTCAAAAACTAATCTGAAAACCCAGCTTCTGATGTGGTCAACAAAAGTCAACGCTGGCTTCAGAACCTGAAATCAGCTTCTGAACTGCTACAGTGCATTCAGCTTCTGATGACATTTTCTGCTTCTGAATGGCTTCAAAACAAAAAACTTGCAACTGAAGAAATGTTTCAAATATGGAGATGCTCCTATTCAATACATTGGTTTTGCCAAAACATGCAGCCAACACAAAAGACTCAACAGAAGTGAACTTCGCACTGCGAAGTCATCATTTTTGAAATGTTGACTTTTCTGTTGACTTTGGTTGACTTTGACCTTTTCCCTCTCTTTGATTTTTTTTTATTTTTGTTTTAAAAGGCTTAGGACAAATTTGGGGTACTACAGCAACCCCTACTTAATTGTGTCTTTGCATAGAGTGTGTGAGTGCCGAGGGCATCTCATGAACTCTTTGCGAAGATCAATTGAGTAAAAGAAGGACCCGAATTTTGTCCTTCGCGGAACGAAAAGATTGCAGTGAAATGAAAATATTGCTATGCAAAATGTAAAAGGTTGATCATATCCAGCCGCTGACACTGGAGGTAGATCTCTAAGGATGAAGTGGTTCTATTCAGCCGCTTACACTGAAGGTTGATCCACTGGGGATAAAGGTTGATCGTATCCAGCCGCTAACACTGGAGGTAGATCCACTGGGGATAGGTGTGATCTTATCTAGCCGCTTACACTAGAGGTCGATACCTAGGGGAAGGTGATCTTATTCAGCCGCTTACACTGAAGGTCGATCCCTAAAGGTGAAGGTGATCTTATCTAGCCGCTTACACTAGAGGTCGATACCTAAAGAAAGGTGATCTTATTCAGCCACTTACACTGAAGGTCGATACCTAACGGTGAAGTGATCTTATTCAGCCGCTTACACTGAAGGTCGAAACACTGAGGAAGGTGATCTTATCTAGCCGCTTACACTAGAGGTCGATACCTAAAGAAAGGTGATCTTATTCAGCCGCTTACACTGAAGGTCGATACCTAACGGTGAAGTGATCATATTCAGCCGCTTACACTGAAGGTCGAAACACTGAGGAAGGTGATCTTATCTAACCGCTTACACTAGAGGTGGATACCTAAAGAAAGGTGATCTTATTCAGCCGCTAACACTGAAGGTCGATCCCTAACGGTGAGGATAGGTAATCTTATCTAGCCGCTAACACTAGAGGTGGATTCCTAAACTGAAATGGTCTTACCCTGAATAGGTGCCCTAAGGAAATGGAATGGTCTTACCCTGAATAGGTGCCCTTAAGAAATGGAATGGTCTTACCCTGAATAGGTGCCCTTGTTTGTAATCGTCTCTAGGCGGGGCTAGTACTTAGATTGTTGAAACGGGAAAACATGATTGATGCATGATATGCTTCATGTTACCTTATGCAGTATGATATGCAATGTAATATGATATGAGATAGACTCAATCAAGAATTTCCGCTGGGGAATTGGAGACAGTTTGTGAAGGAGGTTCACTGGGGAACACTTGCTTAACTGTTGATGGATGCTGGTGAATATGTGATATTCACTAGAGAATCCTTGTTGAGGATGCATGACATGATTATGAAATGCATGTGTATGATTGATTTGGATATGCATGCATGAATGAAATTGACATGATGCATGTATTATGTTATGCATGATATGTGGGATGCATGTTTGGGTGCCGAGCAAGGTCGGGCTTTTTCTGGGGAATTTGTATTGGTGATTGCCAATGATGATTGGACTCTTGTTTTGGGTTGAGACTCCCTGGGGAATGTCAATAAGGTTTGGGTTCATGGGGATATAAGGATCATTTTGGAAGCATGATCGATATCCATCCTTGGTTGATGGGAAGGATGTTTGGGGTGTTTTGACTGGGGAATTTTGTTCCTCCAACCCTTGGGGTCTTTGCGCTCCACGTGCCGTGAGCTATGCACTTGCCTTTGCTGAAGAGCATAAGTCCTTTGGTGCAATATGTTGGGGGGGAATTACCGCAATTCTTTCGAAATTTACGAAAATTCAAATAAAAACAACGTTTGTTTGTTTTGTTTTTTTTTTTTGGAAGAAATTTCCTTTGTTTATTTCCCATGTTTCAATGCATTTTTATCATGAATAAAACAAAATTTTATGCGCTAATGAGAACACACAAAAAAATAAAAGGAAATTTATTCAATGCAGATTTGACTTCTTGAATGGGTAAAAAATACATGAAGTGAGAAGTGATTACTTCTCTGAGGAAAAAGATACAGAAAGACAAGAAAAAAGCAAAAAGAAATTTGTTGGTTTTGGCACAACACATGCTATTTTCCTTATGACTTCGAGATTTTTTTTTGAAGATGTTGACGAGACCGATTCTTCTCCTCTTGAATCCTGTCCGGAGCTTGGATGTTGCAGTCATTGCCTCTTTTTTTTGTTAACCCCTAATTTTTGCCTGGACCGCTCTTTCAAGTTTTCAGTCCACCAGGGTGTATTTCCTTTTTTGATGTCCTTTATTTTTGAAATTCTGGCCAGGCAATGAACAGAAACTAACAGAGTAATCAGGTTCTGAACCTAACAGGTTCTGAACAGCACGCAGGACACACTAGTTTGCAAAACAGAGCACAAACACAAACACACACAGGCAGCAAATTTAAAGTGCAGGAAAGTAAAAAAGGCACAGAAATTTGTTAACCCAGTTCGGAGTAAACACCTCCTACTCTGGGGGATACCAATCCAGGAAGGAATTCCACTATAGGAATTAATCCTTATGACTCAAGACACTGACTCCCAGTTCCCAGCCTAAGCAATTAACTTCCTCCTAGTCTAGAATTCTACCCAACACGTTGAGTATTAGAAAACCTCTAACTTCCTATTCAAGCAACTGCAACCCAGCTACTTGAACTACCCTTTGAACTTAACCCAGTTCTGAACACAAAAACTCCCCTGTTTTTGAATACACCTTCAAAGACAAAACTTCATTCGTACCTAAAGGCTTAGAATGAATTACAACTCAATAACAATCCTAAACCAACTCAAAACATATGAGTGGCGTACAAAAACAAAGCAAAAGCTTAAAAACAACTAAGACTCTATTTCTCTGAATAATACTCTTCAATTCGTTAGTCTTGAAAGCAGCATCACTCCTCCTTATATAGTCTTCAGTCTTGCAACATAAATAACAAACTAATCTTCTGAATTGATTTGTTACTGAAATAAGATTGGTCCAATCAAGTAACAAATAAAACTGTTTTGTATCTTTGAAAGATTTAAAACAGAAAATACGAATTTCATATCTTTGAACCAAATCTTCAATAAAATCTTCTCCAAATAATTCAGCATTCTAGAAGCACTTATACAAAGATAATTCCTTGCTAAATCTCCCAAGATACGCGCAAAAACTAATCTGAAAACCCAGCTTCTGATGTGGTCAACAAAAGTCAACGCTGGCTTCAGAACCTGAAATCAGCTTCTGAACTGCTACAGTGCATTCAGCTTCTGATGACATTTTCTGCTTCTGAATGGCTTCAAAACACAAAACTTGCAACTGAAGAAATGTTTCAAATATGGAGATGCTTCTATTCAATACATTGGTTTTGCCAAAACATGCAGCCAACACAAAAGACTCAACAATCTCCCCCTTTGGCAAATTTTTGGCTAAAACCATCCAAGTCCTTCAATCTTCATTATAATCAGCTCAACAATGAAGAACTCCACAATAAGCAATTAGTTTAGGCAGCGGATTCAGCTATGTTAAACAACAGCTTCAGCTTCTGACTCCTGAATCATGGTATCAGAGCTACTTCAAGATATCAGAGCTACTGATCAACTCCTGATCATCACACACACTCCCCCGGCAACTCAACATACACTCAGCATACATCAAACTCCTTCTGAATTTATGGTATCAGAGCATATCAGAGCCAACACTTCAGGAGCTGCACACAATTGTTCTTCAGGACCATACCTCAGGATCACAGAAACACTCAGGACCATAACAATCTTGTACTCCCCCTGAGACACATACTCCCCCTCAATAACATCTTGACAGCTCTTGTTATATTTGTTCTGAACTCTGAGCTTCACAAATAACTTCTGAACAACACTGAAAGCTGAATTTAAACTAATTCTCTGAGCAGGAGCAGCAACACTTGGTATTAGAGCCAACACATTACATAAGATTTTCTCCCCCTTTTTAGCCACAAAATTCTGACAAATCTCAGACTTCAAATAGGGAACCAAAACTACATATCCAAAAGTAGTCTCAGACTTTGACTTAGGTTCAGGATCACATTTAGCAAAGGCACAACTGGCAGGTACTCTAGCTTCCTCACATCCAGTTTGCAGTAATTGCTATAACTCTTCATGCAAACACACACCTAACTTGCTCCTTAAGTTTTCAAACTGCTTAGCATCCAAGGCCTTTGTGAAAATGTCAGCAACTTGTTCTTCAGTAGCTACATGTTCCAGCTGAACAATCTTGTCCTCCACAAGGTTTCTGATAAAATGATGTCTGATGTCTATGTGTTTGGTTCTGCTGTGCTGAATTGGATTCTTAGAGATGTTGATTGCACTCAAATTGTCACAAAACAATGTCATAACACCTTGATTCATGTTGTACTCCTCCAGCATCTGTTTCATCCACACCAGTTGTGAGCAACTACTCCCAGCAGCAATGTATTCAGCTTCAGCAGTTGACAATGACACACAGTTTTGCTTCTTGCTAAACCATGAAATTAAGTTATTTCCCAAAAAGAAACAACCTCCTGATGTTCTCTTCCTGTCATCAGCACTTCTAGCCCAGTCAGCATCACAATATCCCATCAGTTCAGAACTTGAACTATGAGAATACATGATTCCATAGTCACTTGTGCTATTTACATACTTCAAGATCCTTTTAACTTGTGTCAAATGACTCATCTTAGGATCAGCTTGGTATCTTGCACATACTCCAACAGCATAAGTGATATCAGGTCTGCTTGCAGTTAAATACAATAAGCTCCCTATCATGCTTCTGTACTGACTTTGATCAACTGATACTCCTTGTTCATCTTTGGTTAGCTTCAGATGAGTAGCAGCTGGTGTCTTCTTATGAGCAGCAGACTCCATTCCAAACTTCTTCACTATGTTCTTGGCATACTTACTTTGAGAAATGAAGATTGTATCTTCCATTTGCTTAACTTGTAATCCAAGAAAATATGTCAGCTCACCAACCAAACTCATTTCAAACTCTGATTGCATTTGCTGAACAAACAGTTTGACCATCTTCTGAGACATCCCTCCAAACACTATATCATCCACATAGATCTGAGCAATCATCAGACTCCCATTTTCATCTTTCACAAACAATGTCTTATCAGAACCTCCTTTTCTGTAACCTTGAGCCACAAGAAACTGAGTTAATCTTTCATACCATGCTCTTGGTGCTTGCTTCAATCCATACAAGGCCTTCTTCAGTTTGTAAACATGATTAGGAAAATTATGATCCACAAATCCTTTAGGCTGTTCAACATACACTTCTTCTTGCAGATATCCATTTAGAAATGCACTCTTCACATCCATCTGAAATAGCTTGAACTTGAGAATGCAGGAGACACCCAACAGCAGTCTTATGGACTCTAGTCTGGCCACTGGTGCAAAGGTCTCATCAAAATCAAGTCCCTCAACTTGAGTATAACCCTGAGCAACTAACCTTGCCTTGTTTCTGACTACAGTACCATTTTCATCTGTTTTATTCTTGAATATCCACTTAGTCCCAATTACATTCAGCCCTTCAGGTCTTGGAACAAGATCCCACACTTCACTCCTTTTGAATTGATTCAACTCATCTTGCATTGCTTCAATCCAAAATTCATCAGTTAGGGCTTCTTTCACATTTTTGGGCTCAACCTTTGACACAAAACATGAATCAGTAGCAGCAACATCTGATCTCCTGGTTCTGACACCTTGATCTAAGCTTCCAATGATTAAGTCTTTAGGATGATCCTTCTGAACTCTAATTGATGGCCCTTTACCATTTGGAACTTGATCTGGTTGATCTTCTACTTCTTCAGACTCTGAATGCTTTTCAGCTTCTGAAGTTTGTTCTTCTGAGGCTTCAGACTCTGGAACAACTTCAGGCTCATTCTCAGCAGACAAATCATCAATAACCACATTTATGGACTCCATCACAACCTTGGTTCTGGAATTAAACACCCTGTAAGCTCTGCTGTTTACTGAATAACCCAGGAATATGCCCTCATCAGACTTAGGATCCAGTTTTCTTCTATTCTCTCTGTCAGCCAAAATGTAGCATCTGCTCCCAAAAACATGAAAATATTTCACAGTTGGCTTTCTCCCTTTCCACAATTCATACTGAGTTGATGTAGTACCCTTCTTCAAAGTAACTCTGTTATGAATATAACAAGCAGTGTTCATTGCTTCAGCCCAGAACATATATGGCAACTTCTTAGCATGCAGCATAACCCTTGCACATTCTGCTAATGTCCTATTCTTCCTCTCAACTACACCATTTTGCTGAGGTGTGATAGGTGCAGAGAACTCATGCTTTATACCTTCAGAGGCACAGAATTCTGAGAAGCTCTTGTTTTCAAATTCTTTGCCATGATCACTTCTGATTCTGACAATACCACAGTCCTTCTCTCTTTGTAATTGAGTACATAAGTCTTTAAACACTTCAAAAGTATCAGACTTCTCTCTAACAAAGTTGATCCATGTGTATCTTGAGTAGTCATCTACCATTACAAAAGCATACCTCTTGCCTCCAATACTCTCTACTTGCATAGGCCCCATCAAATCCATATGAACAAGTTCTAGTACTTTAGTAGTTACCTGGTGAACTAATCTGGGATGAAACTTTCTTGTTTGTTTTCCAATTTGACAATCACCACAAACATTGTCCTCATTGATCTTCAGATTAGGCACACCTCTGATAGCTTCAGTACTTAGGATTTTCTTCAAGCCTTTCAAGTGCAAATGTCCCAGTTTCTGGTGCCAGAGTTTGACTTCCTCTTCTGAGCTCATAAGACAAGAAGTCAGACTTCTTTCTTCTTCAGAAACCCACAAATAACAATTGTCTTTGGATCTGCAGCCCCTCATCTGAATTTTACCATCCTGATCAGTAACAATACACTCCTGCTTGTTGAAATTCACTTTTAAATCCTGATCACATAGCTGGCTAATACTGATCAGATTAGAAGTTAAACCTTCCACCAGTAGCACATCATTAAGTCTAGGCAAACCTTCTCTGATCAAATCACCAATACCCAGAATCTGACCTTTTACACCGTCTCCAAATGTTACATAGCTTCTGGAGTATGATCTGATATTGCTCAGCAGCTTCTTCACACCAGTCATGTGCCTTGAACACCCACTATCAAAATACCAGTCTTCTTTTGAGGTGGCTCTCAGTGAAGTATGAGCAATCAGGCCTACATTCTGAACTTTGGGCTTCCACACCTTCTGAATTTTCTGTCTGTCAGCAGATGATTCAACTCTTCTATATTGAAAATGTTCAGGATATCCATAAAGTTTGAAGCAGAATGGTTTGATATGCCCTTTCTTTCCACAATGATGACAGACCCATGGATGATTCCTCCTCCTTCTGTTTCTGAAAGATTTCTGGGGTTGCTTCTGAGGTAGCATCTGAACATGCTTCTGACCTTGCATCTGAGGTTTCTTCTGAGCTTGCTTCTGAGCTGGCATCTGGACTTGTTTCTGAGGTCTCTTCTTTGATGTTCCAACCATAGAATCATGAGTTTGAGTAGCAGGAACAAAACTCATCTGTTTAGGAATCTGAGTCTGATCTACAAAACCTAAACCAGTTTTTCCTTGTTGCTGATTCCCCAAAATGTCCTCCAACTTATCAGTAGCAGAGTTCAACATCTTCACTTGCTTCTTCATTTGATCAAGTTGGGAGTTCAGTTGGTTCACTTCTTCTTTTAAATCTGAATTTTGCACTAACAGCTCACCTTTTTCAGCCTCCAGTTGAAGAATAGTCTCCTTCTGATCCAAAACTTGTTTGCAAACCTCAGCACTTCTGGTATACAGCTTCTTGTAGTTATCAGCTAGTTCATCATATGAGGTTTTAGCAGCTTCAGACACATATGAGGCTTCAGACTCTGAGTCAGACTCTGAAAAGGTCTCAGACTCTAAAACAGCTTCCTTCTTCAAGATAGCTCCTGACCTCACTACCAGACCAGTATCACACATATCTGATTCACTAACATCATCATCTTCAGAACCATCATCAGACCATGCAACAGCTAGGCTCTTCTTCTGTTTCTTAAGGAAAGTAGGACATTCAGATTTAATATGCCCATAGCCCTCACACTCATAGCACTGCACACCTTTGGCTTGATTACTTTTCTCTTCAGACTTGGTCTTCTTCTCATCAGTTTGTTGCTTTTTGTTATTGACTCTGAAATTCTGACCTTTGGCTTTGGCTTTTCTGTTAACATTCTTCAGAATCTTGTTGAATTGTTTTCCCAGCAACACTAGAGCTTCTGATAAGTCATTATCCTCCTCATCAGACTCATGTTGATCATCAGCTCCTGAATTAACTGCAAATGCTATTCCTTTCCCTTTCTTATCAGGCTGTTTGCAGAATGCAGTCTCAAAATTAAGCAAAGACCCAATCAGCTCCTCAAGCTTCATAGTGGTGATATCATGAGCCTCTTCAATTGCTGTTACCTTCATATCAAACCTTCTGGGCAGGGACCTGAGGATTTTTCTGACTAACTTCTCATCAGACATCTTTTCACCAAGAGAGTCAAATGAATTTGCCATATCCAGCACATTCATGTAAAAATCCTGAATGGATTCATCTTCCTTCATCTTCAGGTTCTCAAATTTGGTGGTCAGCAGCTGCAATCTGGACATCTTGACCTTAGAAGTTCCTTCATGAGTGGTCTTCAGAATTTCCCACGCATCCTTAGCCACAGTACATTGTTTGATAAGTCTGAACATATTCTGATCAACACCATTAAAGATAGCATTCAAAGCTTTTGAATTTCCCAGTGACAGATCATCTTCAGCTTTGGTCTATTCCTCCTCAGGCTTCAGAACCTCAGTCTTGTTACCATCTTTGTCTGTATACACAGGATGTTCCCAGCCTTTAATCACAGCTTTCCAAGTCCTGCTGTCAATAGACTTTAGAAAGGCACACATCCTTGACTTCCAATATTCATAGTTTGTGCCATCTAGTAGAGGTGGTCTATTGACATAGCCTCCTTCTCTATCCATGCTTGCCAGATATTAAGTCCTCTGAATCTCACCCAAAATACAGGCAGGGTGCCCGCTCTGATGCCAATTGAAATTCTGGCCAGGCAATGAACAGAAACTAACAGAGTAATCAGGTTCTGAACCTAACAGGTTCTGAACAGCACGCAGGACACACTAGTTTGCAAAACAGAGCACAAACACAAACACACACAGGCAGCAAATTTAAAGTGCAGGAAAGTAAAAAAGGCACAGAAATTTGTTAACCCAGTTCGGAGTAAACACCTCCTACTCTGGGGGATACCAATCCAGGAAGGAATTCCACTATAGGAATTAATCCTTATGACTCAAGACACTGACTCCCAGTTCCCAGCCTAAGCAATTAACTTCCTCCTAGTCTAGAATTCTACCCAACACGTTGAGTATTAGAAAACCTCTAACTTCCTATTCAAGCAACTGCAACCCAGCTACTTGAACTACCCTTTGAACTTAACCCAGTTCTGAACACAAAAACTCCCCTGTTTTTGAATACACCTTCAAAGACAAAACTTCATTCGTACCTAAAGGCTTAGAATGAATTACAACTCAATAACAATCCTAAACCAACTCAAAACATATGAGTGGCGTACAAAAACAAAGCAAAAGCTTAAAAACAACTAAGACTCTATTTCTCTGAATAATACTCTTCAATTCGTTAGTCTTGAAAGCAGCATCACTCCTCCTTATATAGTCTTCAGTCTTGCAACATAAATAACAAACTAATCTTCTGAATTGATTTGTTACTGAAATAAGATTGGTCCAATCAAGTAACAAATAAAACTGTTTTGTATCTTTGAAAGATTTAAAACAGAAAATACGAATTTCATATCTTTGAACCAAATCTTCAATAAAATCTTCTCCAAATAATTCAGCATTCTAGAAGCACTTATACAAAGATAATTCCTTGCTAAATCTCCCAAGATACGCGCAAAAACTAATCTGAAAACCCAGCTTCTGATGTGGTCAACAAAAGTCAACGCTGGCTTCAGAACCTGAAATCAGCTTCTGAACTGCTACAGTGCATTCAGCTTCTGATGACATTTTCTGCTTCTGAATGGCTTCAAAACACAAAACTTGCAACTGAAGAAATGTTTCAAATATGGAGATGCTTCTATTCAATACATTGGTTTTGCCAAAACATGCAGCCAACACAAAAGACTCAACAATTTTTGCCTAGACCGCCTTTTCAGGTTTTCGATCTAGCAGGACGCTCTCTATTGCCTAAACCGCCCTTTCAGGTTTTCGATTTAGCGAGCTTTTTCTTTTTTTTCTTTCTCTTTCTTAGGCATAATACTTCTTGACTGCATCCGAGTTTATTGCGAGTGGGAACTCTTCTTCATCCATAGTGGTGATGATCAAGGCTCCGCCAGAGAAGGCTTTCTTTACCACGTACGGTCCATCATAGCTGGGATTCCATTTCCCTCGGGGATCTTTGTGGATAGGTAATATCTTCTTGAGCACTAGGTCTCCTTCTTTGAATTCTCGAGGACGGACCTTCTTGTCGAATGCCCTCTTGAGTCTCCTTTGATAGAGCTGTCCGTGACATATCGCCGTCAGACGCTTTTCCTCTATGAGATTCAGTTGGTCAAACCTTGTTTGGACCCATTCAGCTTCTTCTAGCTTGGTTTCCATCAAGACCCTTAACGAAGGGATTTCCACCTCAATGGGAAGTACAGCTTCCATACCGTATACTAAGGAGAAAGGAGTTGCCCCAGTTGAAGTGCGAATGGCTGTTCTGTAGCCATGTAGCGCAAAGGGAAGCATCTCGTGCCAATCCTTATATGTTGTTACCATCTTCTGGATGATCTTCTTTATGTTCTTATTGGCTGCTTCTACCGCACCGTTCATCTTTGGTCGGTAAGGGGAGGAATTATGGTGCTCAATCTTGAAATCTTTGCACAACTCCTTCATTGTCTTCTTGTTCAGGTTTGCCCCATTATCGGTGATGATTTTATGGGGAGTGCCGTAACGACAAATGATTTCCTTCTTGATGAAGCGGGCTACCACTTGTTTGGTTACGTTTGCATACGAAGCTGCTTCTACCCATTTGGTGAAATAGTCGATGGCAACGAGGATGAAGCGATGTCCATTTGATGCTTTGGGCTCGATCATTCCAATCATGTCTATGCCCCACATAGAGAATGGCCAAGGTGAAGTCATGACGTTCAGGGGAGTTGGTGGTACATGCACCTTGTCGGCATAAATTTGGCATTTATGACAAGTCTTGGCATAGTGGAAACAGTCAGCTTCCATGGTTAGCCAATAATAGCCTGCCCTTAGGATTTTCTTTGCCATTGCATGCCCATTGGCATGGGTTCCAAAAGATCCCTCGTGGATTTCTTTGATGAGCATGTCCGCTTCATGTTTATCCACACATCTGAGCAGGACCATGTCGTAGTTTCTTTTGTAGAGGGTATTTCCACTGAGGAAGAACTGGGATGCCAATCTCCTGAGGGTTCTCTTGTCGGTGTGTGAGACATTTTCCGGATACTCTTGCTCTTCAAGATATCGCTTGATGTCGTAGAACCAGGGTTTGTTGTCAAGTCCTTCTTCGACTAATGCACATACAACCGGTTTGTCTCTACGATCCATCTTTATGATTGGTGCTTCATTGTGGAAATTTACTTGGTACATTGATGATAATGTAGCCAAAGCATCTGCCACCTGATTTTCTTCTCGAGGTATGTGATGGAAGTTGATTTCATCAAAATGCTCAATCAACTCTACAACCTGGGCTCGGTAGGGAATTAAATTGGGATGTTTTGTTTCCCATTCTCCTTTGACTTGATAGATGACTAAGGCTGAGTCACCGTATACTTCAAGGTTTTTGATCCTTAGATCAATTGCTGCTTCGAGGCCTAGGATACATGCTTCATATTCTGCCATGTTATTGGTGCAGTCAAAGCATAATCTTGCTGTGAATGGTTGATATCCATTTCTTGGGGAGATTAAAACTGCCCCGATCCCGTGCCCCATGGCATTTGAGGCGCCGTCGAAAGCGAGCTTCCATCGAGCTCTCGGTTCTGGCCCTTCATCATTGCTTGTGACCTTTTCGTCATTCAAAGCTACGACATCTTCATCCGGGAAGTCGAATTGTATGGGTTGATAATCCTCCAATGGTTGGTGAGCAAGGTGCTCGGATAAAACACTCCCTTTGATGGCTTTTTGAGCAACGTATTGGATGTCGTACTCAGACAGCAGCATTTGCCAACGGGCTATCTTTCCTGTGAGGGCAGCTTTTCGAAGATGTACTTGATGGGATCCATCTTTGATATCAACCAAGTTGTATGGGTCAACATGTATTGCCTTAGGCGTCGAGCAGCCCATGCTAAAGCACAGCAAGTCTTTTCAATCGAAGTATACCTTGTTTCACAGTCGGTAAACTTCTTGCTTAGGTAGTAGATTGCGTGCTCTTTTCTCCCCGTTTCATCTTGTTGTCATAACACACAACCCATTGATCCTTCAAGTACGGTTAGGTAAAAGATGAGGGGTTTACCCGGAACCGGAGGTATTAAAATTGGTGGTTCTTGCAGGTATTGTTTGATCTTGTCAAACGCCTCTTGGCAATCCTCATTCCAATGAACGGCTTGGTTTTTCCTTAGCAGTTTGAAGATTGGTTCGCAAGTAGCTGTCATGTGTGAGATGAACCTAGCGATGTAGTTCAATCTTCCTAAGAAACCCCGGACCTCTTTCTCGGTATTTGGCGCTGCCATTTCTTGAATAGCCTTTACCTTGTCGGGATCCACTTCGATACCCTTTTGGCTGACGATGAAACCCAATAACTTTCCGGATCTAACGCCAAATGTGCACTTGTTAGGATTTAAGCGCAGCTTGAACTTTCTTAGGCGTTCGAAAAGCTTTTGTAGATGGACTAGATGATCCTTCTCCGTTTGGGATTTGGCAATCATGTCGTCGACGTAGACCTCAATTTCCTTATGGATCATGTCATGGAAAAGAGTTACCATTGCTCTTTGGTATGTTGCCCCGACATTTGTTAATCCGAAAGGCATTACCTTTATAGCAGAAAGTTCCCCACGGGGTGATAAATGTGGTTTTCTCCATGTCCTCTAGAGCCATCATGATTTGGTTATATCCCGAGAAGCCGTCCATAAAGGAGAAGACTGAGAATTGGGCTGTGTTGTCTACCAATATGTCGATATGTGGTAGCGGGAAATCATCCTTTGGGCTTGCTTTATTCAAGTCCCGGTAATCCACACACATTCTAACTTTGCCATCCTTCTTTGGAACTGGCACAATGTTGGCAACCCACGTCGGATACTTGGTTACAGCTAAGAAGCCGGCATCGAATTGCTTTTTGACCTCCTCTCTGATCTTGAGAGCCATATCGGGTCGAGTTCTCCTCAATTTCTGCTTCACTGGCGGGCATTCTGGCTTGAGTGGTAGCTTATGTACGACGATGTTAGGGTCTAAACCCGGCATGT
Source organism: Medicago ruthenica (assembly GCA_018208015.1). Lineage (NCBI taxonomy): Eukaryota > Viridiplantae > Streptophyta > Magnoliopsida > Fabales > Fabaceae > Medicago > Medicago ruthenica. The sequence continues at coordinate 54,192,095 of CM031377.1, read as the reverse complement.
CTCGATACGACCAAGCGAATACGTCCACGTACTCTTGCAGAAGCTTAATCAACTTTCCTTTCATATCTTCATGTAGGGAGGCTCCTATCTTGACCTCTCTCTTATCCTCTTCGGTCCCCAAGTTGACCTTTTCAACTGATTCTTGGTGAGGTTGTATTACCCTATCCCCTTGATTTGCAAGTCTGGACAATTCTTCAGGCGGTTCATAATCGTCCTCTTCATCATCTTCCGTTTGATTAATCGGGAAATCGAAGTCATAAGGGATTAAGGCAGTGTTGTTTTTGGAGGGTGGATTTGTAGATCTGCATGAGTATGATTTTTTTTAGGCTTTTTTGTAAAATTTTTTAAAACAAATGCAAAAAAAGAAAAAGACTCAAATTAACATAAAAGAGTGATTTTATTCATGATTGAAAATAACTTTAAAACATGGGGGCCCCACACGACTAATCATTTGCCTTGGGCAGAGCTAAATGATTTTTTTTTAGTAAAACAAACATGGTTTATTACTTGATCTTGGTAATGATCTCGGGAATTAAGATAGCCTTCCAATTGTTCAAAGCTTCATCCGAAGCGCAACGGTACACCAAATCAGGCACGTCTTCATCTACGTCTTCAAGTAGAGCCACTTGATCTTCATTGATAAATCCCGCACTGACGAATGTTTCCGAAATGGGGAGGATCCCTTGCTTTGGAGGCTTTGAGGAAGTTTCGGCTGATGGATGATATCCCAACCCGAAGCGATTTTTCTTCTCCGGTATGTTCACTAATTTGCCCCATCCGGCAGGTCGGCTTTCTTCTAGGGCCTCTCTTATTGCCCTCCATGATGACATGGCTGTCCGAGCCTCTTTCTTGGGCTTTGAGCTCAAAGTCACGACATTCGCCACTTCCAAAGACTGGAAGGGAACATCCACAGCTTCTTCATCTGTTTCTATATAACGGAACGACGAGAGATGGCTTACCATCATGTCCTCTTGCCCGGAAACTACAATCATTTGGTTATCAATGATGAACTTAAGTTTCTGGTGTAGGGTAGAGGTGATGGCTCCGGCCGCATGAATCCATGGTCGTCCGAGAAGACAACTATAAGTTGGATTAATATCCATGACTTGGAAGGTTATGGAGAAAACCTTAGGCCCGATTTGGACTGGTAAGTCGATCTCCCCTACGACGGCTCTTCTTGACCCATCGAAAGCTTTTACGACCAAGGCGCTGGGCTTCATTACTATCCCTCCACAAGATAGCTTTAAGAGGGTAGTCTTGGGCATGACGTTCAATGATGACCCCGTGTCCACTAACACTCGAGAGAGGATGTGGTCCATGCATTTCACGGAGATATGTAAGGCGCGGTTATGAATATGCCCCTCGTCGGGTAGCTCATCGCCATTGAAACCCAAGTACCTACTTGAGGTAATATTTCCGACTATCCCGTCGAATTGGTCCACAGGAATTTCCTTGGTGACATGTGCCTCACTGAGGATCCGCAGCAACGCTTCTCGGTGTGCTTCCGAGCTTAGTAGTAGGGATAGCATGGAGATCTTGGAGGGAGTTTGACCTAGCTGGTCAATGATTTTATACTCGCTCTTTTGGATTATCCTTAGGAACTCTTCGGCCTCTTTTTGTGGGGTTGTCTTTTGAGAGGGCCCCGCTTGGTTCTCCTTTTCCTCCATGCTCTTTTCTTTGAGCGGCTCTCTTGGTAGTACGGCTGGCGTCTTCCCGAGCTCTTTCGGAGCGAAGACTCTACCACTTCTGGTTATTCCTCCAACACCGGTAATCTTAGTGATGGTGGGCTCAATTTTTGCTAGTGGTTTTCCTTCCACATAGGCCACGGGTTGGTAATTCCATGGTACCTTCCTCGTGCTTTCAAAAGAGAAGGGTGCAGGTACGTGGAATGTTATGGGCTGTATAGGCATTGGTACCTCTCTCCTTTGGTAAGGGATTTCGAGAGGTTTTGGGTCGTGAGACTCCAAGGTAGCAACGTCCGTGCCGTCCTTTACATAGCCCATTTGGATCCAACCTTGGTCCACTAGCTCCTGAAGATAACTCTTCAACTCTTCGCACTTGTCCGGGTTGATTTTGCAGGCTTCGCAGTTGGCGTGCATCTCCTCGAACAAACCAAAACTGGTTAAACGCTCCCTTATGATTGACAGGGGAGTCTTAACATTGGCTACCTTCTTGATTGGACCAAAGTCCTCTTGTTCTTCCACCGCATTTATAGAGGGACCCGCATGCCCCGGCAATGGGTTATTTTTTACATTGGGGTTCTCTTCCTTGAAGGACGGCAATTTCCTGTCGATAAGGTCCTGGACCTTGTGTTTGAAAACTCTACAGTTCTCGACATTGTGCCCCACAGTTTCTGCGTGGTAATCACATTTTGCATTTGCATCGTACCAATGTGGATATGGTGGCAACATTGGTGGTAGTAGTCTTGGCTCGACCATCCCCTTTTGGATTAGATATGGAAAAATTTGACCATAAGGCATAGGTACGGGATCAAACTGCCTATTGTTGTAGTTGTTCCTCGGGCCCGTTTGGTTCCTTGATGGGTACCCGCCTTGTTGTTGCTGCTGTTGATTTTGTTGAGGCAACACTGCTGGTTGTCGAGGTGGAGTTGTGGGAATTACTTGAGGTGAGTAACGCCCTTGAGCCGTTGCTGCTGCCACATAAAGATAGTGGTAGTGAGGCAATTGATTTGACGGTGGGCAAGATGGTCCCACTAGAACAGCATTCGTCTCTCCCTCTTTCTTTTTGTGAAAGTTGCTGGGGGGTCTCCTAGCTCCACTTTGAGCTTCTAGAGGGCCTTGGATCTTTCCCCTCTTTACTCCGTCCTCTATTCTTTCACCAATCATGACTAGATCGGAAAAGCCGGAAGATGTGCTCCCAATCATTTTGTCATAATATGGGCCTTGAAGTGTGCCCATAAAGGTGTTGATAAGCTCCCTTTCCAATAATGGTGGTTGTACGCGAGAAGCTAGTTCTCTCCTTCGCTGAGCGTACTCCCTGAAGGACTCATTGCTTCTTTGCAGGAGGTTTTGCAGTTGCATCCTATTTGGAGCCATGTCCAAATTATATTTGTATTGCTTTAGGAAAGCATCGGCTAGATCCTTCCAAGTTTGGACGTGGGTACGCTCAAGTTGGATGTACCAATCCAATGATGCTCCGCTTAAACTATCTTGAAACACATGCACCATGAGTTTCTCGTTCGTTGCGTAAGCTGCCATTTTCCTACAGAACATCCGTAGATGGTTCCGAGGGCATTGAATTCCCTTGTACTTTTCGAAATCCGGTGCTTTGAACTTCGGAGGGATCACCACGTCGGGCACTAGGCACATGTCTAAATCGTTGTGGGCACCGTATGAACTGAACCCTTCGACAGCTTTCAACCTTTCTTCCAAAACTCGATACATTTGGGTGGTATCATTGTCTTGGTGGGTGGTGTCGGGAGCAGACTGTCTTGGCTGATTATTTTCCACATTATGAGAAATCACCTCATGCTGAGTAGTGGAAGTTCCTTGAGGACGACGCTCTTCGTTCCTTACGGGGATTGTGAGCGGTGGTGGATGTAACACCCTAAACCCCACATTTTATTTTCTAATAAAATTCAATAAATAATTAAACACGCAAGGGTGTCACACATCTTAATCAATCCAAAAATACTTCATTTAAATTAAAAACGTCGCAGCGGAAAAGTTCTCAAAACATCAAAGTAGTTTTTCACATCTTTAAAATCCATAACAAAACTGAATTCGAAAGAATTCTAAAACAAAATCTGAAATAAAATAAATCCCCATTCCCTAGTGTTACTAATCAGAGCGATGACTCGATAAAACTCCCAAAAGCGGCAAAAGTAAATAAGAAGGCTCCAACGTCATCCTCTGAGACTCACTGCTACTAATTATCTTCTTCCTGTGAATCTGTACCCGGCGAGAGTACAATCCAGTTTAAGAGGGTGAGAATATATCCAACACAAGAGAGGTACAAACACATGTGTAGATTCAGATAAAATAATCATCAATTGCAGTTAGGCATGTATACATTGCAGCCAGGTAATACTCACATTTATAACATATACATTCTTTAAAATACAATCAATAGGCATCAATTCAACATCTTATAATAACAAGTAAGCTTCAAAAACAAGTAATAACATTAAGTAGTCATTAACAAAAACACTGATCATTCACACATAATCATATAGGAGCACATCATTAAATATCACATCTTTAAATAGTTACACATCTTTTTATTACACATCTTCAAATAGACTCACAACTATGTATGCAATGCCCCTAACTCGACTCTATATGCATGTGGTACCGGTTTTGGATATCAGAGGTATGTTACTGATTTATCCCCCATCTTTAAATCACATCTTTAAATCGGACTGACCATGAATGCATGAACAACAAATAATGACTCAACAATGCACATCTCTATATGACTCAACAATTACACATCTTTAAATAACACATCTTTAAATAACACATCTTTATATAACACATCTTTAAATCACACATCTTCAAATATCACATCTTTATATAACACATCTTTATATAGCACGTCTTTAAATTACACATCTTCAAATATCACATTTTTATATAGCACGTCTTTAAATTACACATCTTCAAATATCACATCTTTATATAACACATCATTAAATCACACATCTTTAAATAACACATCTTTATATAACACATCATTAAATCACACATCTTCATATATCACATCTTTATATAACACATCTTTAAATCACACATCTTCAAATAATAGATCATTGCACATATTCAAATAATACATTATTTACACATCTTTAAATAACACTTCAATTACACATATTCAAATAGCACATCTTTGTATAACACATCTTCAAATATTTATCATTTACACATCGTTAAATATCACATCAATTACACATCATCAAATAACACATCAATTACATCATTAAATAACACATCATCAAATAATTCATCATTTGCACATCAGCAAATCATTTAATAATAATCAGTTACATGATTAAAATCATATATGTGACTCTAGATAAATTAGTTGCACTTGCCATATTTGAATCATAATAATAGAATAACATGGCCTACTGGAATTGACTCACGTAATTGTAGCTACCTGAATTCACTAATTAAAAAAAAATGCAATCTTGATGGCTATTATGAGACTGAAACAGTGTCCTCGTTCCGAATAGTTTGAGATACAATTCAAAATTCTTTTGAAACAATTTCAATCTAATTAATAAGCAGATTTTGGAAGAAAAATTCGACTGACTCATGGCTGCTCGTAAACCCATTGACTCTCAATGTTCCATAATAGCATCGATGAATATGGAATTATATGGAATTATTGATGGGGTTAGTTATATGGTCACCTAACAAATAACGTGAAACAATTTCAATCTTAATATATCATCATATCAATCAATATCTCTATATTGATATCCCTATATTATAATTCCAATCATTGACATATTCCCTTTTAATTAAAATCTAATTGCAAAATCAAGAACACATCGGGTAATATATGTCATGTTATCTTGAAACTCTTTTCACAGAATTAAACTGACCGAATCATATTCAATCGCACACAAGGCATACAACATGAACATATCATCAAGTCATAATATGCATAAATCACATTTAAATTAATGATTCGATCATAAACAAAAATCAAACATATAATTACAACAACAAATTAGAGCACAAATTTAACATGAATTTATTAAAAAATCATGAAAACAAAGAAGAAATACACAAACCCTTCACTACCCATATGTTCATACAACCCTTATGGTGAATAGAGACTCCCCCTTACCTTAAATCAGCAAAATAAGCAACTTCTACGGTTAGGTTTCTTTCTAAGCTTCTCTCCTTGTCTCTTCTCTTCATAACCCTAGTTTCCTTGAGTCTTCTCTCAATTCTGATCTTTGTGTTTTGTAACCTAATTCTCTTATGACTTTCTTCTATTTATAATCTTTTAATTGGGCTAGGTTCTTCTCATAACTTTTACACCAGATTATTCTCCACTATTTACACTTCCTTCTTTCCTATTTAATTAAAACACTACTTATTTACTTACTTAAACCTCCTTTTCGCTAATACACCTGTATTCTCTCATGTTCACTAAAAATATCCTTTTCTCTTTAATTTCTATTAATCTCCTATTTTTCAACAACTAACTAACTCATCTATTCGCTCAATACCCACAATCGAAAATCTTATTTTGAAAACATCAAACAGATATTTCCTAATAATATTAATATTGCTAATATTATATAACAATAATACTAGTAAATTAATATTTAAAAATCGGGCTGTTACAACTCTCCCCCACTTAAAGAATTTTCGTCCTCGAAAATTGCCTAAAGAAAACATTCTTACCCACACTTGAAGCATCTTGCTTCTCCCCCACTTTGCTCAGACCCACCCAATAGAATAAAACAAGTATCGACAGTACTTACATACATGTCGCATACAAGGGGATTAAAAAAAGTTTTGGCCTGACTGGACCGACCTGCTCTGATACCAACTTTGTAACACCCTAAACCCCACATTTTATTTTCTAATAAAATTCAATAAATAATTAAACACGCAAGGGTGTCACACATCTTAATCAATCCAAAAATACTTCATTTAAATTAAAAACGTCGCAGCGGAAAAGTTCTCAAAACATCAAAGTAGTTTTTCACATCTTTAAAATCCATAACAAAACTGAATTCGAAAGAATTCTAAAACAAAATCTGAAATAAAATAAATCCCCATTCCCTAGTGTTACTAATCAGAGCGATGACTCGATAAAACTCCCAAAAGCGGCAAAAGTAAATAAGAAGGCTCCAACGTCATCCTCTGAGACTCACTGCTACTAATTATCTTCTTCCTGTGAATCTGTACCCGGCGAGAGTACAGTCCAGTTTAAGAGGGTGAGAATATATCCAACACAAGAGAGGTACAAACACATGTGTAGATTCAGATAAAATAATCATCAATTGCAGTTAGGCATGTATACATTGCAGCCAGGTAATACTCACATTTATAACATATACATTCTTTAAAATACAATCAATAGGCATCAATTCAACATCTTATAATAACAAGTAAGCTTCAAAAACAAGTAATAACATTAAGTAGTCATTAACAAAAACACTGATCATTCACACATAATCATATAGGAGCACATCATTAAATATCACATCTTTAAATAGTTACACATCTTTTTATTACACATCTTCAAATAGACTCACAACTATGTATGCAATGCCCCTAACTCGACTCTATATGCATGTGGTACCGGTTTTGGATATCAGAGGTATGTTACTGATTTATCCCCCATCTTTAAATCACATCTTTAAATCGGACTGACCATGAATGCATGAACAACAAATAATGACTCAACAATGCACATCTCTATATGACTCAACAATTACACATCTTTAAATAACACATCTTTAAATAACACATCTTTATATAACACATCTTTAAATCACACATCTTCAAATATCACATCTTTATATAACACATCTTTATATAGCACGTCTTTAAATTACACATCTTCAAATATCACATTTTTATATAGCACGTCTTTAAATTACACATCTTCAAATATCACATCTTTATATAACACATCATTAAATCACACATCTTTAAATAACACATCTTTATATAACACATCATTAAATCACACATCTTCATATATCACATCTTTATATAACACATCTTTAAATCACACATCTTCAAATAATAGATCATTGCACATATTCAAATAATACATTATTTACACATCTTTAAATAACACTTCAATTACACATATTCAAATAGCACATCTTTGTATAACACATCTTCAAATATTTATCATTTACACATCGTTAAATATCACATCAATTACACATCATCAAATAACACATCAATTACATCATTAAATAACACATCATCAAATAATTCATCATTTGCACATCAGCAAATCATTTAATAATAATCAGTTACATGATTAAAATCATATATGTGACTCTAGATAAATTAGTTGCACTTGCCATATTTGAATCATAATAATAGAATAACATGGCCTACTGGAATTGACTCACGTAATTGTAGCTACCTGAATTCACTAATTAAAAAAAAATGCAATCTTGATGGCTATTATGAGACTGAAACAGTGTCCTCGTTCCGAATAGTTTGAGATACAATTCAAAATTCTTTTGAAACAATTTCAATCTAATTAATAAGCAGATTTTGGAAGAAAAATTCGACTGACTCATGGCTGCTCGTAAACCCATTGACTCTCAATGTTCCATAATAGCATCGATGAATATGGAATTATATGGAATTATTGATGGGGTTAGTTATATGGTCACCTAACAAATAACGTGAAACAATTTCAATCTTAATATATCATCATATCAATCAATATCTCTATATTGATATCCCTATATTATAATTCCAATCATTGACATATTCCCTTTTAATTAAAATCTAATTGCAAAATCAAGAACACATCGGGTAATATATGTCATGTTATCTTGAAACTCTTTTCACAGAATTAAACTGACCGAATCATATTCAATCGCACACAAGGCATACAACATGAACATATCATCAAGTCATAATATGCATAAATCACATTTAAATTAATGATTCGATCATAAACAAAAATCAAACATATAATTACAACAACAAATTAGAGCACAAATTTAACATGAATTTATTAAAAAATCATGAAAACAAAGAAGAAATACACAAACCCTTCACTACCCATATGTTCATACAACCCTTATGGTGAATAGAGACTCCCCCTTACCTTAAATCAGCAAAATAAGCAACTTCTACGGTTAGGTTTCTTTCTAAGCTTCTCTCCTTGTCTCTTCTCTTCATAACCCTAGTTTCCTTGAGTCTTCTCTCAATTCTGATCTTTGTGTTTTGTAACCTAATTCTCTTATGACTTTCTTCTATTTATAATCTTTTAATTGGGCTAGGTTCTTCTCATAACTTTTACACCAGATTATTCTCCACTATTTACACTTCCTTCTTTCCTATTTAATTAAAACACTACTTATTTACTTACTTAAACCTCCTTTTCGCTAATACACCTGTATTCTCTCATGTTCACTAAAAATATCCTTTTCTCTTTAATTTCTATTAATCTCCTATTTTTCAACAACTAACTAACTCATCTATTCGCTCAATACCCACAATCGAAAATCTTATTTTGAAAACATCAAACAGATATTTCCTAATAATATTAATATTGCTAATATTATATAACAATAATACTAGTAAATTAATATTTAAAAATCGGGCTGTTACAGTGGAGGTGGTCCATGGCCCTCATTTTCAAATGGTGGGGTATAACCCACAGGTAAACTGTAAATAGCCCATTGCACATTGGCTGCGTCCGTTGCTGGGCGAGGGTTACTTTCTCGTGCCGATAGAGTTTGCATTAACTCTAGCATTTGATCCATCTTCCCCTTCATTCCATCAACCTCTTCTCTTAAAGCCGCTTGAGTTTGTTCCAAATTGTCCATGATCCTTTGTTTGTTGGCTCGTGTTCCGTACGAGTGTTGGAGATTTGGTTCTTGGACCGAGGGCTTTCGGGGTTTTCGGGCTATGATTGCCTTGAACTGTTTTTAGGGAAATGAATGAGTTTTTTTTTTGAAAAATGCATGAAGATGCATGTGGATGTATGTATGTGATGAGTATGCAAAATATGCGTTTTTTTTTTATTTTGCTTTATGAAGGAATTTAAAGGTGCACAATTAATATTAGCAATTTGAAATATTAAAGACCGGGAAATTAATAATGCTTCAAAATATTATTTGATTAGATAACATTTGTTTACAAAGTAACTAATGCTATTACAAATCAAATAGCCGCTCGCTTCTCGGCTTTGCTCATCTCCTCCCTATAGAAATCTATGGTATCCTTGCAGAACTTCATAAACTTCTGGATCTCCGTAGGGATGACAAAGTAAGGCATGACCATCTCGGCCTCCGCTAGCTTCTTTGGAAGTTGGGTGATTACCAAGTTTGAGAATGCAACCAATTTAGTGAAATCCTCACTTAATCGGGTGGCGTCTTGCCATACACACTCAATCACTTCCTTGCGCTGGTCTAGCTTGACTCTTGCGCTTCTAATTTCATCATGTAGTTGTGCAATATGGTCCCCGTGAGCTCTTGCAATCTTGTCGAAGTATTCTTCGAATTTCTCGATGTCCGCTTCGAGACGATTGCATTTTAGCCTCCCTTGATGAGAAAAGCTCTCATGTCTTTGCCGTTGGACGCGTTCGGCTTGAAGCTGCTCTTTGTAGTCTTTAACTACTTCTTGGAGCTGTTGATTTTTCTCTTGAAATTTCAACCTCCATTTCCGTTGAGCTTCGATGGCTAGTTTGCCGAACTTCTTGAGCTCTTGGTTGGAATGTAAGATTCTGTTGAGTCTTTTGTGTTGGCTGCATGTTTTGGCAAAACCAATGTATTGAATAGAAGCATCTCCATATTTGAAACATTTCTTCAGTTGCAAGTTTTGTGTTTTGAAGCCATTCAGAAGCAGAAAATGTCATCAGAAGCTGAATGCACTGTAGCAGTTCAGAAGCTGATTTCAGGTTCTGAAGCCAGCGTTGACTTTTGTTGACCACATCAGAAGCTGGGTTTTCAGATTAGTTTTTGCGCGTATCTTGGGAGATTTAGCAAGGAATTATCTTTGTATAAGTGCTTCTAGAATGCTGAATTATTTGGAGAAGATTTTATTGAAGATTTGGTTCTAAGATATGAAATTCGTATTTTCTGTTTTAAATCTTTCAAAGATATCAAACAGTTTTATTTGTTACTTGATTGGACCAATCTTATTTCCGTAACAAATCAATACAGAAGATTTGGAGCATAATTAAGAGGCTTGCTGAAGGTTATAAAAGGAGGAGCTTTGCTATTGAAGACTTACGACTTAGAGAGTTAGAAAATCAGAAAATTGAGTCTGTGTTTTAACTTAGAGTTTATTGTGCACCACTCATATGTTTTGAGTTGGTTTAGAGTTTTATAGTGTTGTGATTCATTCTAAGCCTTTAGGTACGAATGAAGTCTTTGTGTTTTTGAAGTTTTTCTGAAAAACAGAGTGTCTTTGCTTAAGGGTTTCAGTAACAGGTTTGTTACTTGAATAGGAAGTTAGTGGTCTCTAATACTCAACGTGTTGGGTAGAATTCAAGACTAGGAGGAAGTTAATTGCTTAGGCTGGGAACTGGGAGTCAGTGTCTTGAGTCATAAGGATTAATTCCTATAGTGGAATTCCTTCCTGGATTGGTATCCCCCAGAGTAGGAGGTGTTTACTCCGAACTGGGTTAACAAACCTTGTGTGTTCTTTAGCTTTCCTGCACTTTTTATTTCTGCTATTTATCTGCTTTAATTGTGCTAAGTCATTGTTCAGAACCTGTTTTGGTTCAGAACCTGAAATCTCTTAAGTATTGCCTGGCCAGAATTTCAATTGGCATCAGAGCAGGCACCCTGCCTGTATTTTGGGTGAGATCCAGAGGACTTAATTTCTGGTAAGCATGGATAGAGAAGGAGGATATGTCAATAGACCACCTCTACTAGATGGCACAAACTATGAGTATTGGAAGTCCAGAATGTGTGCCTTCTTAAAATCTATTGACAGCAGGACTTGGAAAGCTGTGATTAAAGGCTGGGATCATCCTGAGGTTTTGGACAAAGATGGTAACAAAACTGGAGTGTTGAAGCCTGAAGAGGAGTGGACCAAAGCTGAAGATGACTTGTCTCTGGGAAATTCAAAAGCTTTGAATGCAATCTTTAATGGTGTGGACCAGAACATGTTCAGACTTATTAAACAGTGTACTGTTGCTAAGGAGGCCTGGGAAATTTTGAAGACAACTCATGAAGGAACCTCTAAAGTGAAGATGTCCAGATTGCAGCTGCTGACCACCAAATTTGAGAATCTGAAGATGAAGGAGGATGAATCCATTCAGGATTTTTACATGAATGTGCTGGACATGGCAAATTCTTTTGATTCACTTGGGGAGAAGATGTCTGATGAGAAGTTGGTGAGAAAAATCCTCAGGTCCCTGCCCAGAAGATTTGACATGAAGGTCACTGCAATTGAGGAGGCTCATGATATTTCTGCCATGAAGCTTGAAGAACTGATTGGGTCATTGCTCAATTTTGAAACTGCCTTTTGTAAACAGACTGAGAAGAAAGGAAAAGGTGTAGCCTTTAGTGTGAACTCTGAAGCTGATGATCAACAAGAGTCTGAAGAGGATGACTTATCAGAAGCTCTGGTGTTGCTGGGAAAACAATTCAACAAGATTCTGAAGAATGTTAACACAAAAGCCAAAGCCAAAGGTCAGAATTTCAGATTCAATAACAAAAAGCAACAAACTGATGAGAAGAAGACCAAGTCTGAGGAGAAAAGTAACCAAGCTAAAGGTGTGCAGTGCTATGAGTGTGAGGGTTATGGACACATCAAATCTGAATGTCCTACTTTCCTTAAGAAACAGAAGAAGAGCCTAGCTGTTGCATGGTCTGATGATGGTTCTGAAGATGATGATGTTAGTGAATCTGATATGTGTGATACTGGTCTGGTTGTGAGGTCAGGAGCTATCTTGAAGAAAGAAGCTGGTTTAGAGTCTGAGACTTTTTCAGAGTCTGACTCAGAGTCTGAAGCCTCATCTGTGTCTGAAGTTGCTAAAACCTCATATGATGAGCTAGCTGACAACTATAGGAAGCTGTATAACAGAAGTGCTGAGGTTTGCAAACAAGTTTTGGATCAGAAGGAGACTATTCTTCAACTGGAGGCTGAAAAAGGAGAACTTCTTGTGCAGAATTCAGATTTGAAAGAAGAAGTGAACCAGTTAAATTCCCAACTTGAACATATGAAAAAGCAGGTTAGAATGATGAATACTGCTACTGATAAGTTGGAGGACATTTTGGGGAATCATCAACAAGGAAAAACTGGTTTAGGTTTTGTTGATCAGACTCAGATTCCTAAACAGATGAGTTTTGTTCCTGCTACTCAAGCTCATGATTCTATGGCTGGAATATCAAAGAAGAGACCTCAGAAGCAAGCCCAGATAAAAGGTCAGAATCATATTCAGATGAGACATCAAAAGCAAGCTCAGAAGAGACCTCAGATGCTACCTCAGAAGCAACCCCAGAAGTACAACAGAAGAAGGAGGAATCATACCTGGACCTGTCATCATTGTGGTAAGAAGGGACATATCAAACCTTTTTGCTTTGAACTGTATGGCTATCCTGAACACTTTCAATATAGAAGAGTGCAACCAGCTGCACCAAGACACAATGTTCAGAAGGTGTGGAAACCTAAGGTGCAGAATGTTGGCCTGATTGCTCATACCTCATTGAGAGCCACTTCAAAAGAAGACTGGTACTTTGACAGTGGTTGTTCAAGGCACATGACTGGTGTGAAGAAGCTGCTGAGCAATATCAGATCATACTCCAGAAGTTATGTGACATTTGGAGATGGTGTAAAAGGTCAGATTCTGGGTATTGGTGATTTGATCAGAGAAGGCTTGCCCAGACTTAATGATGTGCTACTGGTGGAAGGATTAACCTCTAATCTGATCAGTATTAGCCAGCTGTGTGATCAGGATTTGAAAGTTAATTTCAACAAGCAAGAGTGTATTGTTACTGATCAGGAAGATAAGATTCAGATGAGAGGCTGCAGATCCAAAGACAATTGTTATTTATGGGTTTCTGAAGAAGAAAGAAGTCTGACTTCTTGTCTTATGAGCTCAGAAGAGGAAGTCAAACTCTGGCACCAGAAACTGGGACATTTGCACTTGAAAGGCATGAAGAAAATCCTAAGTACTGAAGCTATCAGAGGTGTGCCTAATCTGAAGATCAATGAGGACAATGTTTGTGGTGATTGTCAAATTGGAAAACAAACAAGAAAGTCTCATCCCAGATTAGTTCACCAGGTAACTACTAAAGTACTAGAACTTGTTCATATGGATTTGATGGGGCCTATGCAAGTAGAGAGTATTGGAGGCAAGAGGTATGCTTTTGTAATGGTAGATGACTACTCAAGATACACATGGATTAACTTTGTTAGTGAGAAGTCTGATACTTTTGAAGTGTTTAAAGACTTATGTATTCAATTACAAAGAGAGAAGGATTGTGGTATTGTCAGAATCAGGAGTGATCATGGCAAAGAATTTGAAAACAAGAGCTTCTCAGAATTCTGTGCTTCTGAAGGTATAAAGCATGAGTTTTCTGCACCTATCACACCTCAGCAAAATGGTGTAGTTGAGAGGAAGAATAGGACATTAGCAGAATGTGCAAGGGTTATGCTGCATGCTAAGAAGTTGCCATATATGTTCTGGGCTGAAGCAATGAACACTGCTTGTTATATTCATAACAGAGTCACTCTGAAGAAGGGTACTACATCAACTCTGTATGAATTGTGGAAAGGGAGAAAGCCAACTGTGAAATATTTCCATGTTTTTGGGAGCAGATGCTACATTTTGGCTGACAGAGAGAATAGAAGAAAACTGGATCCTAAGTCTGATGAGGGCATATTCCTGGGTTATTCAGTAAACAGCAGAGCTTACAGGGTGTTTAATTCCAGAACCAAGGTTGTGATGGAGTCCATTAATGTGGTAATTGATGATCTGACTGCTGAGAAAGATAGAAGTGAGCCTGAAGTTGTTCCAGAGTCTGAAGCTTCAGAAGAACAAACTTCAGAAGCAGAAAAGCATTCAGAGTCTGAAGAAGCAGAAGATCAACCAGATCAAGTCCCAAATGGTAAAGGGCCATCAATTAGAGTTCAGAAGGATCATCCTAAAGACTTAATCATTGGGAGTTTGGATCAAGGGGTCAGAACCAGGAGATCAGATGCTGCTGCTACTGATTCATGCTTTGTGTCAAAGGTTGAGCCTAAAAATGTGAAAGAAGCCCTAACTGATGAATTTTGGATTGAAGCAATGCAAGAAGAGTTGAATCAATTCAAAAGGAGTGAAGTGTGGGATCTAGTTCCAAGACCAGAAGGGTTGAATGTGATTGGCACTAAGTGGATATTCAAGAATAAAACAGATGAAAGTGGTACTGTAGTCAGAAACAAGGCAAGGTTGGTTGCTCAGGGTTATACTCAAGTTGAGGGACTTGATTTTGATGAGACATTTGCACCTGTGGCCAGACTAGAGTCCATAAGACTACTGTTGGGTGTTTCCTGCATTCTCAAGTTCAAGCTATTTCAGATGGATGTGAAGAGTGCATTTCTGAATGGATATCTGCAAGAAGAAGTATATGTTGAACAACCTAAGGGTTTTGTGGATCCTAAGTTTCCAGATCATGTGTACAAGTTAAAGAAGGCGTTATATGGATTGAAGCAAGCACCAAGAGCATGGTATGACAGGCTGACTCAATTTCTTGTGGCTCAAGGTTACAGAAAAGGAGGTTCTGATAAGACTTTGTTTGTGAAAAATGAAAATGGGAGTCTGATGATTGCTCAGATTTATGTGGATGATATAGTATTTGGAGGGATGTCTCAGAAGATGGTCAAATTGTTTGTTCAGCAGATGCAATCAGAGTTTGAAATGAGCCTAGTTGGTGAACTGACTTATTTTCTTGGTTTACAAGTCAAGCAAATGGAAGATACAATCTTCATCTCTCAGAGTAAATATGCCAAGAACATAGTAAAGAAGTTTGGAATGGAATCAGCTGCTCATAAGAAGACACCAGCTGCTACTCATCTGAAGCTAACCAAAGATGAACAAGGAGTATCAGTTGATCAGAGTCAGTACAGAAGCATGATAGGGAGCCTATTGTATTTAACTGCAAGCAGACCTGATATCACTTATGCTGTTGGAGTATGTGCAAGATATCAAGCTGAGCCTAAGATGAGTCATCTGACACAAGTGAAGAGAATCCTGAAGTATGTGAATAGCACAAGTGACTATGGAATCATGTATTCACACAGTTCAAGTTCTGAATTGATGGGATATTGTGATGCTGACTGGGCTGGAAGTGCTGATGACAGAAAGAGCACCTCAGGAGGTTGTTTCTTTTTAGGAAATAACTTAATATCATGGTTTAGCAAGAAGCAAAACTGTGTGTCATTGTCAACTGCTGAGGCTGAGTATATTGCTGCTGGAAGTAGTTGCTCACAATTGGTGTGGATGAAGCAGATGCTGGAGGAGTACAACATTGAACAAAGAACTATGACATTGTTTTGTGACAATTTGAGTGCCATCAACATCTCTAAGAATCCAATTCAACACAGCAGAACCAAACACATAGACATCAGGCATCATTTTATCAGAAACCTTGTGGAGGACAAGATTGTTCAGCTGGAACATGTATCTACTGAAGAACAAGTTGCTGACATTTTCACAAAGACCTTGGATGCTAAGCAGTTTGAAAACTTAAGAAGCAAGTTAGGTGTGTGTTTGCATGAAGAGTTATAGCTATTACTGCAAACTGGATGTGAGGAAGATAGAGTACCTGCCAGTTGTGCCTATGCTAAGTGTGATCCTGGACCTGAGTCTGAATCTGATATGTTCTCAAGGATCTGTGTTACCTGTGCAGTTTCCCTTCCCTATCTGAAGACTATGATTTGTCAGAATTTTATGGCTAAAAAGGGGGAGAAAATCTTATGCAATGTGTTGGCTTTGTTGGCTCTAAGAATTAGAAGATGTATTGCTCTGATATGTGTGTTATTAATTCAGAAGGTGACTAGTTTTGCTCTACCAAGCAAGATATGTCCAGATATGATCAAGGGGGAATATGTGTCTCAGGGGGAGTACAAGTTTGTTATATTCCTGAAGTGTAGTGATCCTGAAGTGTTGGCTCTGATATGCTCTGATACCATAAATTCAGAAGTAAGGGGGAGTTTGATGTATGCTGAGTATATGCTGAGTTGCAGGGGGAGTATGTGTGATGATCAGGAGTTGATCAATAGCTCTGATACCTTGGAGTAGCTCTATCAGAAGTTCAGAAGTTGAAGCTGCATGTTTAACATAGCTGAATCCGCTGCCTAAACTAATTGCTATGATGTATTATTGTAGAGCTGATTATAATGAAGATTGAAGGACTTGGATGGTTTTAGCCAAAAATTTGCCAAAGGGGGAGATTGTTGAGTCTTTTGTGTTGGCTGCATGTTTTGGCAAAACCAATGTATTGAATAGAAGCATCTCCATATTTGAAACATTTCTTCAGTTGCAAGTTTTGTGTTTTGAAGCCATTCAGAAGCAGAAAATGTCATCAGAAGCTGAATGCACTGTAGCAGTTCAGAAGCTGATTTCAGGTTCTGAAGCCAGCGTTGACTTTTGTTGACCACATCAGAAGCTGGGTTTTCAGATTAGTTTTTGCGCGTATCTTGGGAGATTTAGCAAGGAATTATCTTTGTATAAGTGCTTCTAGAATGCTGAATTATTTGGAGAAGATTTTATTGAAGATTTGGTTCTAAGATATGAAATTCGTATTTTCTGTTTTAAATCTTTCAAAGATATCAAACAGTTTTATTTGTTACTTGATTGGACCAATCTTATTTCCGTAACAAATCAATACAGAAGATTTGGAGCATAATTAAGAGGCTTGCTGAAGGTTATAAAAGGAGGAGCTTTGCTATTGAAGACTTACGACTTAGAGAGTTAGAAAATCAGAAAATTGAGTCTGTGTTTTAACTTAGAGTTTATTGTGCACCACTCATATGTTTTGAGTTGGTTTAGAGTTTTATAGTGTTGTGATTCATTCTAAGCCTTTAGGTACGAATGAAGTCTTTGTGTTTTTGAAGTTTTTCTGAAAAACAGAGTGTCTTTGCTTAAGGGTTTCAGTAACAGGTTTGTTACTTGAATAGGAAGTTAGTGGTCTCTAATACTCAACGTGTTGGGTAGAATTCAAGACTAGGAGGAAGTTAATTGCTTAGGCTGGGAACTGGGAGTCAGTGTCTTGAGTCATAAGGATTAATTCCTATAGTGGAATTCCTTCCTGGATTGGTATCCCCCAGAGTAGGAGGTGTTTACTCCGAACTGGGTTAACAAACCTTGTGTGTTCTTTAGCTTTCCTGCACTTTTTATTTCTGCTATTTATCTGCTTTAATTGTGCTAAGTCATTGTTCAGAACCTGTTTTGGTTCAGAACCTGAAATCTCTTAAGTATTGCCTGGCCAGAATTTCAGATTCTTTCCAACTCTTCGTCCTTGGCCACAAGGTTGGCATCCGCACTAACCAAGCCGCCTCCTATCCAATCTCTCTTCCCTTCGGAGATTCTTAGCCGCTTTTGGCACAATAGGAGAGAATTTGTCACTTCATCTCGATCTCTCTTCGTCCTAGTGATTTCTCCTAAAGCTTGGAGGTGCTTCAATTCTAAGTCTCCATTTTTGTTTTGGAGTTCTTGAATTTTAGCTTTGAGCTCCTCCACTTCTTTGCTGGGAATGGTTGCAATAGGTTTAGGTGTAGGAGGTTTTGGAGGGCATATGACCACAAAGGGTAACTTGATTGCTTTGACCCTCTCCTTCACCCATTGAGTATAAAGGGGTTTGGTGATACAGTTTCTCTTGCCAACCCTTCCTTTGCGCACTTGGTTCCATGCTCCCCGGATTCTCTCTAGCAATGCCGGGTCTTGATCGCCTTCCCTTAAGAAGAAAGCTTCCAACAAAAGGTCATTGGGTTTATCTTCCATTGAAAAACCTAGTTGTCGGAGAGAGAGGACCGGATTGTAATTGATACATCCCTTAGTACCAATGAGGGGTACATTAGGGAAGTCCCCGCAACTGAGGATGATTTCCGGGTCCTCTAAATTCGGAGAAAACCAATGGATGTCCTTCTCGGCGAGGGTTGTCATCCGTTGTGACCATTTGAGCTTGGCCTGGTTTTCCACAAAGTCTCGGTTTCTTGGCATGTGGGACATCATCCAAATTTGCACCACAGGAGTACAACAAGAAATTTTGCGTCCCCTTGCTTGTTCATGCCTAGAGTAGAGGGTATGATAAAAATCCGCCAAAATTGTGGGAACCGGATTTTTAGTCATAAATACCTCTAAAGCCGGAAAGTCTATGAAATCGTCCATGTTGGGGAATAAGACAATCCCGTAGACTAAGAGGGCTAGGATGGCGTTGAATGCTCCTCCCTCTTTGTTGGCTAACATCTCCCGAGCTTTGGCCTCCAAGAACTTTCTTGTGAATCCCTTAAGGTTTCCTCTAACTTCCAAGTTAGATGCTACTTCTTGGACATCCAGGTATAAGGATTCGGCGATGGCTTCTAATGTGGGGTCTTTTCCCGGATCGAGATAGAGTTCATGATCCTTCATGTTACACCCCAAAATCTTCTCAAATTCTTCCAAAGTCGGCGCTAGTTGGAAGTCTTGAAATGTGAAGCACCGTAGAGGTGGGTTGAAGAATTGCGCCAAAGTGGTTAAGGCCGTTGAATCTATTCTCACGGGTATGTAAGACCCTAGATTTTGTGTACAGTGGTTTGTAGAGCGTTAGCGGTGGCTACGTGTCTTAGAGTTTTAATGTTAGTGTTTTGTGTTATATTTTGTGTAATATAACTGTTTTTGCTGTTTTTGAGCCTGTTTCGCGCTTGTACGCCGAAAAGGAATGAGATTTGGTTTATGAGTTTCTTTTATAAATAGGAAGTTTTCCATGAAAATAGTTTTCGGAGGTTTGACTTTATTTGAGTTTTTGATAAACGAAGAGAAGATTTTTATCAGTTGTTTAAAATTTTGCAGACTCCGAATTTTGTGAAAATTTAGAGATGAGTTTTATATATCGACGCGAGTCGGAAAATACTTTCAGAAAAATTTTAGAAGGTACGGTTTGAAAGTTCAGTCGGAGAAACTGTTTTAGCGATAATTTTTGAAAACGGAATATTACGGACGTTTATTCCGTATACTGTTATTTTTGTATGTTTTGCTTGTCGCGACGCGCGAGAGCTGAGTACGAGGGTGTTTTTCCAAGAGGGAAAAATATCTAGAGGTGTGTGTTATGAGGACTTGATCTAGAGGGCTAGGGATTAGCCATGGAAAGTGTTTTTTGATCCAATGGGTGAGATTGAACAAGAGGAAATAGTTAGTAAAGAGTAGTAGACTTTTGGGGACAGAGAGAGAAAATTCATTCCCAACACTCTATCTTCTTCTTCTCCACGTGAGTTCCATTCCCTTTCTAGAGTTTCATAAAAATTTTCTTTTCTACCATTGTTGACCATTTGGAGCTTGGAAAATTCTCGAGGAATTAGTAGAAAAACCATTGCAAGGTAAATAACTTCTTCCTTTACTTTAGCTGGCCAAACCATTAAGGTTTGATGTATTTTTGGAATTTTATTTGTTGAGAAAATTGGTAGAATATGGCTATACTATGTCCTAGGCCATGAGGATGATTCTTGAGTGAGTAGTCATCATGTTTGTGACTAGTTGTTTTAGTTTCATTAAGTTTCATGAGTTTTGGATAGTTAGGGTTTTTGAGGAAAAGTCATATTGATCAAGAACATGTTTTGATTTGTATTTGAGAAAATAAAAATGGTTTTTGAGGTTATGAGGAAGTGGGATTGTATAGAAAAAAGTTTTGTTTCAAGGATGTGAAAAATTTTACCTTGTGGACTTAGAAAATTTTTTGAAGAAAGTCCTTGAGTTTTGCTTTAATGTTGTTTTGATTGGGAAAGAAATTTTTGTAACATGTGTTTATGGTGTGTGATTTCCATTTGCTAAAACCTTGTTAATGCTTGTTTTCAAAGGCTTAATTAGTGATCAATTGGTGCAAGAATTTTGAGCTATTGGTATAAACACAAAAGTTGTAGGTATGGATGTTAGTTTTCTAATGCCGTTGGTCTGACGTCAAAACGATTTATAGAACTTGAGTTATGGTCAAATTACTGCACGTAGGTCACAGTGAATTTTTATGGACTTTCTGCACAACTTTTCCGAATTTGAAACGAAAACTGGTATTGATCGGTACAGAATTGGCCTTGGGTGTAAACATGAGGGTTTTAGATAATTTTGTTAGCTTTCCAGTGGCTTTGGTTTGACGTGAAAATGACTTTTAGTTTTTGAGTTATGATGAAAATACTCCAAGGAGGTCTTAGTGAAATTGTACGGTGACAGCATTCTCTGTTTCATGTTTTTGCGTCTTTTTCACACGTCTCTGTTTTAAATTGGTCTTTGGTATAAACATGTGAAATGTTGTAATGTGTTTCGAAAATGGAAAAAAATGACGCAATCGATTTCGTGAACATTGATCTATATAGAAGGGGTATGATCTAGAAGGGGTATGAGCTAGAAGGGGTATCCTAGTTAGAAGGGGTATCGCCATTTGTTGGATATATCATATGGAAGTGTTTATTGATTTATACGCTGCTTGTTTTAGGAAGCGCGTTGTGCGGTTTTGAACGAGTTTCTGTTGTGGATAATTGCCAAGGTAAGGGCTCCACTATTTATTTCCGTCTTTCACTGAAATTGGACATGCTTGAATTATTTTGTTGTGATGTATTCTTGAGTGAATTACATGTCTAATTTCGTGTATTCTCGTGATGAGAACGTGTTTAGAATTATATGTGCTGTTTACATATAAATTGGGAGAAATATGTATGCATATTGAGTTGATACATATGCTTGAGTTAATTGCTTTACACATGTCTAGTGGAATGTATGTGTAGACTTGTCGATGTGGTAATTACATATTAAGAGAATATGTGTTTTGTTGCATTAGTATATGTAGAGAGGGCATATGCTCATGCATTCATAGTTATGCGTTTCGCCAAGAGGGCTGCGCCGGTGTTATCCCACCTGATTGAGTTGGTATAGAAGAGCTATACCCGGTGTTATCCCACCGTTATCGAGTTGGTGTAGAAGAGCTACACCTGGTGTTATCCCACCAATAGTAGGAGGTGTTATCCCACCTAAGACCTACGACCTTCTATAGAGAGGTTTTCCGGAAAAAGTCATGCATGTGGAGTCCAGAGAGAGCTGGATGACCACGATCATTTTTAGAGTCCGCATTATAGGCTATGTGTGCATTGCTTATAATATGCTTGAGTATCGCAATTGCTATGTGTTGTGCCTTGATTTAAGGAACCCGTTGGTGGGGAGTATTATGTGTTTATAATGAGTTTTCTCTATTGGTAAATGAGCTTTGATGTGGTATGTGTATAAATCTCTCGCACCGGATATATATATACTTGTATTTTGTGGTGACCCTTGCATATTTGTATGAACGGGATTATCCCACCCCAGGTGTTAGGGATCCGTCTGAGACGCTTGGAGATGAGGGTGGTGGTTGCAGTGGCCATCAGAGTTAGGAGGGGGCTGGAGTCTCGTTAGCTAGACTATGCGCCGGTGTTAGTGTACACCGTGCTTTTGTGTATAGGCATAGATGCTAGTTTTATTTTGGGATACTTGTGCTTGATGCACCTTTTTATTTTGGACTGTAATATATTCAGGTGTACACTTGCTTTGTGAAGCCCTATGATATTTATATATCAGTTTTCTTTGTACATTTAAATGCCGGCTCAATTAAATGTTTTATGCGCACTCTGATCGAAACTAAAATGATTTCAAAGCTTGTTTTTATTTGAAAAAAAAAATAATACCCCTTTTTGAGTTTAAGAAAACGGGGTGTTACAATTGTGGTATCAGAGCTCGGCTTTAAATCTTCAAAGGGAAAGTGTACATTGGGATTGTTAGTCCAAAGTTGGCTAGAGATTAGCTAGAGTTGTGTCCGTCGAGCGATCGACTTTGGGTTCTGTTATGGGTAATGATGTGTGAGAGATATTTTCTGAGGAAAATTTTGGGGATAAGGACTCAATCAATAATTGGTATGTGAAGGATAGAATATGCCTCCAAGAAGGGCACCTGCTGTTCCTAGAGACGAGGATGTGGACATGAACCAGATGGCTCATGCCATGAACACTATGGCAGTTGCTGTGGCTGCCCAGACTGAAGCTAAGGCGCAGAGAGACATGGAAAAGCGTGAGAGAGAGATTGTAGCTGCGGGGTCTAGGCTACTTACAAGTTTCAATCACCAAACTCCTCCAAAGTTTAATGGGGAGGGAGGTCCGGAAACAGCGGATTTGTGGCTCCAAGCATTGGAGAGGATTTTTGGGGCGATTCATTGCCCGGAAGGGGAGAAGGTGACTTTAGCCACCTATCAGTTACTTGGAGGTTCCGAACACTGGTGGAGGAACACTCAACTTCTCATGGAGGGTGTTTATGAGGAGATAACTTGGGAGAATTTCAAGAGGAGATTTTTGGCCAAGTATTTTCCGGAGACGGCTAGAGAGCGCTATGGAGAACCAGAGATTGTGTCACTTGCGAGTTTGGGAGTGACGTCAGAGATTCGAGTAGAGGAACTTCGAGTTGTTCGACAGTTTCAAGATGTTTTTCCGTCAGAGATTCCAGAGTTTCCTCCGTGTAGAGAGGTAGAGTTCTTCATTGATTTGCAACCGGGTACGGGTCCGATTTCGGAAGCACCTTATAGGATGGCTCCAGCTGAGTTGATAGAGTTGAAGAGTCAGCTTGAGGAATTGTTGAGCAAGGGTTTTATTAGGCCGAGTGTGTCACCGTGGGGAGCACCGGTGTTGTTGGTTAAAAAGAAGGATGGTAAATCCCGTTTGTGTGTGGATTACCGGAAGCTGAATAAGGTTACTATCAAGAACCGGTATCCATTGCCGCGTATTGATGATTTGATGGACCAGTTGAGGGGAGCCTCAGTATTTTCAAAGATTGATCTGAAATCTGGTTATCACCAGATAAGGGTAAGAGAAGAGGATGTACAGAAGACGGCATTTCGGACGCGCTATGGGCATTATGAGTACTTGGTGATGCCATTCGGAGTAACGAATGCACCTGCGATATTTATGGACTACATGAATCGGATCTTCCATGCATTTTTAGACAAGTTCGTGGTAGTGTTTATCGACGATATCTTGGTTTATTCAAGGAGCGAAGAAGAGCACGAGGAGCATCTCCGCTCAGTTTTGCAAGTTTTGCGAGAGAGGAAGCTATATGCCAATCCGACGAAGTGTGAATTTTGGTTGGAAAAAGTGAATTTCCTGGGTCATATCATATCACAAGAGGGGATAGCAGTGGATCCAGCCAAGATTGACACAGTGCTTGCGTGGAAGCAACCTCAGACAGTTACGGACATAAGGAGTTTTGTGGGCTTGGCCGGTTATTACCGACGTTTTATTGAAGGCTTTGCGAAGATTGTGGCACCGATGACGCAATTGACAAGAAAAGACCAACCGTTTGCTTGGACGGAGAAGTGTGAATCAAGTTTTCAATTGTTGAAAGAGCGATTGACGACTTCGCCAGTTTTGGTTTTACCTCAGGCAGATGAACCGTATGAAGTGTATTGTGATGCTTCTCATCAAGGTTTGGGTTGTGTGTTGATGCAACACAAGAGAGCTGTGGCTTATGCATCGAGGCAGTTGAAAGTTCATGAGAAGAATTACCCGACTCACGATTTGGAGCTTGCGGCAGTCGTGTTTGCTTTGAAGATTTGGAGACATTACCTGTATGGATGCACTTTTGTCGTGTTTAGTGACCACAAGAGTCTCAAGTACCTTTTTGATCAGAAAGAGTTGAATATGAGGCAGAGGAGGTGGATGGAAACCTTGAAAGATTTTGATTTCACGCTAGAATACCATCCGGGAAAAGCCAATGTGGTGGCGGATGCTTTGAGTAGAAGAAGTGTATCGGTGTGTTCGGCACAGATGGCGAGTCAACAAGAGTTGTTGAGAGAATTCCGAGATCTACACTTGGAAGTTGAGTTGGCACCAGGCAATTTGAAGTTGGGCATGATCACGATCTCAAATGGGTTATTGGAAGAAATTGCAAGTTGTCAAGATGACGGGTTACTTGTGGAGAAAAGAGGCCTTATAGCTAGAGAAAGTAACAAGGATTTCAAGGTGGGATCAGACAACATCTTGAGATGCAACGGTAGAGTGTGTGTACCCGATGTTAGGAATTTGAGGAGCACGATTTTAGGGGAAGCGCACAAGAGCAAGTTGAGTATTCATCCCGGATCTACGAAGATGTATCAGGATCTGAGGCGAGATTTCTGGTGGCCAGGTATGAAGAGGGATGTGGCTGAGTATGTAGCATCTTGTTTAACATGTCAGAAGGCAAAGATTGAACATCAGAGGCCCGCGGGAATGTTGCAATCGTTAGATATACCTGAGTGGAAGTGGGATAGCATATCCATGGATTTTATCACTGGGTTGCCCAAGACCAGAAGGAAGCATGATAGTATATGGGTCATAGTGGATCGGTTAACAAAGTCAGCTCATTTTCTACCGGTAAGGATTACAGATACGGTAGCGAGATTAACCGATGTTTACATTGCCGAGATTGTGAGGCTTCATGGAATTCCGTCGAGTATAGTGTCGGATCGAGATCCTAAGTTTACCTCACATTTTTGGAGGACTTTGCATGAGGCTTTGGGGACCAAACTGAGGTTGAGTTCGGCTTATCACCCCCAGACCGATGGACAGACCGAGAGAACGAATCAGTCGTTGGAAGATTTGTTGAGAGCATGTGTTTTAGATGATCGTGGAAGCTGGGACAATGTGTTGCCATTGATAGAGTTCACGTATAACAACAGTTTCCATACGAGTATAGGGATGGCACCCTATGAGGCTTTATACGGGAGGAGGTGTCAAACTCCTTTGTGTTGGTACCAAGATGGAGAGAGTATGATAGTAGGACCTGAGATGGTGCAACAAACAACAGATAAAGTTCGAACGATACGGGCACGGATGAAAGTTGCTCAAGATCGACAAAAGAGTTATGCGGATAGGCGTAGGAAGCCTTTAGAGTTTGAGGCGGGGGATCACGTATTCCTCCGAGTTACTCCAACAACGGGTGTTGGAAGGGCTTTGAAAGCAAGAAAGTTGACTCCTAAGTTCATAGGACCGTATCAGATTACAGAG
The DNA here is from genome assembly GCA_018208015.1 of Medicago ruthenica. Lineage (NCBI taxonomy): Eukaryota > Viridiplantae > Streptophyta > Magnoliopsida > Fabales > Fabaceae > Medicago > Medicago ruthenica. The sequence goes on along the minus strand of CM031377.1, from coordinate 54,166,224 downwards.
AGAATTGGGAAGGTAGCTTATCGGGTAGCTTTGCCACCGGTACTATCTCTGATACATGATGTGTTCCATGTGTCGCAGTTGAGGAAATATATTCCGGATCCATCGCATGTGATCATACCAGATGACATCCAACTGAGAGAGAACTTGTCATTTGAGGTTCCGCCGATCAAGATTGCGGATAGAAAGATGAAGCGGTTGAGAACAAAAGAAATACCTTTGGTGAAGGTAATATGGAACGAGACTACGGGTGACGCAACTTGGGAGCTTGAGAGCAAGATCAGAGAGTTATACCCCGGGTTGTTTATCGACGTCTAAGTTTCGAGGACGAAACTTCTTTTAGGGGGGTAGTAATGTAAGACCCTAGATTTTGTGTACAGTGGTTTGTAGAGCGTTAGCGGTGGCTACGTGTCTTAGAGTTTTAATGTTAGTGTTTTGTGTTATATTTTCTGTAATATAACTGTTTTTGCTGTTTTTGAGCCTGTTTCGCGCTTGTACGCCGAAAAGGAATGAGATTTGGTTTATGAGTTTCTTTTATAAATAGGAAGTTTTCCATGAAAATAGTTTTCGGAGGTTTGACTTTATTTGAGTTTTTGATAAACGAAGAGAAGATTTTTATCAGTTGTTTAAAATTTTGCAGACTCCGAATTTTGTGAAAATTTAGAGATGAGTTTTATATATCGACGCGAGTCGGAAAATACTTTCAGAAAAATTTTAGAAGGTACGGTTTGAAAGTTCAGTCGGAGAAACTGTTTTAGCGATAATTTTTGAAAACGGAATATTACGGACGTTTATTCCGTATACTGTTATTTTTGTATGTTTTGCTTGTCGCGACGCGCGAGAGCTGAGTACGAGGGTGTTTTTCCAAGAGGGAAAAATATCTAGAGGTGTGTGTTATGAGGACTTGATCTAGAGGGCTAGGGATTAGCCATGGAAAGTGTTTTTTGATCCAATGGGTGAGATTGAACAAGAGGAAATAGTTAGTAAAGAGTAGTAGACTTTTGGGGACAGAGAGAGAAAATTCATTCCCAACACTCTATCTTCTTCTTCTCCACGTGAGTTCCATTCCCTTTCTAGAGTTTCATAAAAATTTTCTTTTCTACCATTGTTGACCATTTGGAGCTTGGAAAATTCTCGAGGAATTAGTAGAAAAACCATTGCAAGGTAAATAACTTCTTCCTTTACTTTAGCTGGCCAAACCATTAAGGTTTGATGTATTTTTGGAATTTTATTTGTTGAGAAAATTGGTAGAATATGGCTATACTATGTCCTAGGCCATGAGGATGATTCTTGAGTGAGTAGTCATCATGTTTGTGACTAGTTGTTTTAGTTTCATTAAGTTTCATGAGTTTTGGATAGTTAGGGTTTTTGAGGAAAAGTCATATTGATCAAGAACATGTTTTGATTTGTATTTGAGAAAATAAAAATGGTTTTTGAGGTTATGAGGAAGTGGGATTGTATAGAAAAAAGTTTTGTTTCAAGGATGTGAAAAATTTTACCTTGTGGACTTAGAAAATTTTTTGAAGAAAGTCCTTGAGTTTTGCTTTAATGTTGTTTTGATTGGGAAAGAAATTTTTGTAACATGTGTTTATGGTGTGTGATTTCCATTTGCTAAAACCTTGTTAATGCTTGTTTTCAAAGGCTTAATTAGTGATCAATTGGTGCAAGAATTTTGAGCTATTGGTATAAACACAAAAGTTGTAGGTATGGATGTTAGTTTTCTAATGCCGTTGGTCTGACGTCAAAACGATTTATAGAACTTGAGTTATGGTCAAATTACTGCACGTAGGTCACAGTGAATTTTTATGGACTTTCTGCACAACTTTTCCGAATTTGAAACGAAAACTGGTATTGATCGGTACAGAATTGGCCTTGGGTGTAAACATGAGGGTTTTAGATAATTTTGTTAGCTTTCCAGTGGCTTTGGTTTGACGTGAAAATGACTTTTAGTTTTTGAGTTATGATGAAAATACTCCAAGGAGGTCTTAGTGAAATTGTACGGTGACAGCATTCTCTGTTTCATGTTTTTGCGTCTTTTTCACACGTCTCTGTTTTAAATTGGTCTTTGGTATAAACATGTGAAATGTTGTAATGTGTTTTGAAAATGGAAAAAAATGACGCAATCGATTTCGTGAACATTGATCTATATAGAAGGGGTATGATCTAGAAGGGGTATGAGCTAGAAGGGGTATCCTAGTTAGAAGGGGTATCGCCATTTGTTGGATATATCATATGGAAGTGTTTATTGATTTATACGCTGCTTGTTTTAGGAAGCGCGTTGTGCGGTTTTGAACGAGTTTCTGTTGTGGATAATTGCCAAGGTAAGGGCTCCACTATTTATTTCCGTCTTTCACTGAAATTGGACATGCTTGAATTATTTTGTTGTGATGTATTCTTGAGTGAATTACATGTCTAATTTCGTGTATTCTCGTGATGAGAACGTGTTTAGAATTATATGTGCTGTTTACATATAAATTGGGAGAAATATGTATGCATATTGAGTTGATACATATGCTTGAGTTAATTGCTTTACACATGTCTAGTGGAATGTATGTGTAGACTTGTCGATGTGGTAATTACATATTAAGAGAATATGTGTTTTGTTGCATTAGTATATGTAGAGAGGGCATATGCTCATGCATTCATAGTTATGCGTTTCGCCAAGAGGGCTGCGCCGGTGTTATCCCACCTGATTGAGTTGGTATAGAAGAGCTATACCCGGTGTTATCCCACCGTTATCGAGTTGGTGTAGAAGAGCTACACCTGGTGTTATCCCACCAATAGTAGGAGGTGTTATCCCACCTAAGACCTACGACCTTCTATAGAGAGGTTTTCCGGAAAAAGTCATGCATGTGGAGTCCAGAGAGAGCTGGATGACCACGATCATTTTTAGAGTCCGCATTATAGGCTATGTGTGCATTGCTTATAATATGCTTGAGTATCGCAATTGCTATGTGTTGTGCCTTGATTTAAGGAACCCGTTGGTGGGGAGTATTATGTGTTTATAATGAGTTTTCTCTATTGGTAAATGAGCTTTGATGTGGTATGTGTATAAATCTCTCGCACCGGATATATATATATACTTGTATTTTGTGGTGACCCTTGCATATTTGTATGAACGGGATTATCCCACCCCAGGTGTTAGGGATCCGTCTGAGACGCTTGGAGATGAGGGTGGTGGTTGCAGTGGCCATCAGAGTTAGGAGGGGGCTGGAGTCTCGTTAGCTAGACTATGCGCCGGTGTTAGTGTACACCGTGCTTTTGTGTATAGGCATAGATGCTAGTTTTATTTTGGGATACTTGTGCTTGATGCACCTTTTTATTTTGGACTGTAATATATTCAGGTGTACACTTGCTTTGTGAAGCCCTATGATATTTATATATCAGTTTTCTTTGTACATTTAAATGCCGGCTCAATTAAATGTTTTATGCGCACTCTGATCGAAACTAAAATGATTTCAAAGCTTGTTTTTATTTGAAAAAAAAAATAATACCCCTTTTTGAGTTTAAGAAAACGGGGTGTTACAGGGTAGGAGATCAAGGATTAGCCCATAGCTTGCCTCGAAAATACTCTTGTTGACCGAAGAGAGCCTTTTACTTAGAGCTAATAAACTTTCCACCTTAGGAGCTTTAATCTTGAAGGCGAGTGTATTTTTATTCCCGGAATCCATATTTCTTTTTGCTAATATTTGGTTGTTCTTTTTAAATTCCTATAAAGCAAAATGATGCGAAAATTACTTTCATGAATGCAAATGATATGCAAGGGTATGGTTTATGAGGGTTCGGAACTTCCCCCCAATCCTCACGTGTAGGCTCTAAAAGGTGAAATTTCCTAAGAAGAGGTCCCTAGAGTCATAGATCTCACATGGAATTAGGGTTGTCTATGGACATACGTCGACATGACTTCAAGTAATTCCACGTGAAAATCTCCTCTAAGCGGGGTTGGGCATCCTACCTCACGGACATACCTCAACGCGGGCTTCCGCTCACAACCACCATTCTAACTTAGTTTTTTCTCAAGCTCGGGTAGAGAGCCTCACACGTCCGGCATTAACCCGAACAATGTGGAGTAACATCGCTCAAGTAACCCCCGCATTTGATATATATGATATGAATATAAAGCTAAATAAAACATTTATAAACATAAAGCATAGATATGATATAGATGAATAAAAATAAAAGCATGGCGCGCAAATAAAATAAAAACAATTAGCTTAAAAACCAAATAGAATAGGCTTGACTCGCTAGTGGGAAAGGGGTCCCCAATGAAGTCGCCAGCTGTGCGCCCTCGTTTAAAAACGCGCAATCCTCCGAGGACGTTCGCGGACGCTCGGAGGGCCTTGTGAAGTCGCCACCAAAGTTTTTGTGTAAAGGGAACGTTGATAAACCCTTAAGTTTTTTATTTGAAGGGAAACGATAATAAAACCCTTGACGATGAGGAAAAGGACTGGTCATCGCAACCATTGTCGGGTTCGGGAGTCGATTACGCAAGGGGAAGGTATTAGCACCCCTCACGTTCGTTGTACTCAACGGGAACCTTCTATTTGGCTAAAGCTAAAAATGTTTTTAAATGTTTTGCGCGCATGCTTATCTATGTCAAAAGGGAAAAAGAAAAAGAAAGATGCGAGGGAAAAAGAAAGTTTTTTATTATTGCGCTTGACAAAATGTCGATCTTGCTCCTACGTATCTCCCGGTAGTCGGAGAATTCAAAGCGTACGTAGTTCTTTGGTAGAAAAACGTACATATGTTGGTTAATTTTAAATGGACGATGTTTTAACCGAATTCTCGCGATTAAACGTAGCTTGTATGCTCGCGCTTGGGAGACTTATTAAGCGTATAGCTTGTATGCTCGCGCTTGGGAGACTTATTAAGCGTTTGTTTACGAATCGCGCTAGAATGTTAAAAGGCATGTCCGTTAGGTAAAAGGGTTCGAGTTGGTCGCTATGGGACCAAAATGGGTACAATGGACTCAAACGAGTCGATCATTGACCGGAGTGACTCCAACGAGTCGGGGAAAGGTTCGATTGATCCAATGGGATCAAGAACGGGTACAATGGACTCGAACGAGTCGAACATTGACCGGAGTGACTCAAACGAGTCGAGGGATCGAATCTAGTGGCCACGGGGGACCAAAAGGTTCGGATTGACCACAAGGGGCCAAGAATTGGTTTGGTATTGTTGGATACGTTGAAAATGGAATGACGATTGTCCAAACGACGAGACATACGTCACGCATTCGTACAATCGGGGCAATGGAGAGACATACGTCACACCATCCCTTTTTCATTCAAGTTTTTGGTTGAATTTCTTAGAAATCCCAAAGTTTATCAAAACATTTGGTTTGAAACTTAAAGTGAAGAGGTTTTTAACAATTTTGTTAGAAAACGCACAAGTTCGGCTCATTTTGCGAACGGTTTTGAAAAGCGAACAAATTCGGCTTATGTTCACGTTTGGGTTTTGAAAATCATGAACAATGTTTATTGTTCAAGTTTGGATTTGAAAGTGATGAACATAGCTGGTTTGTTCAAGTTGTTTTGAAAGTTTTGGGACATAACTTGTTTTGCAAGTTATCCACAAAGTGTTACCCGAACTTGCGAATTTTCCAATATTATGCAAAATCCTTGAACTGGTTTGAATAACATGAATTTTAAAACTCCTAGGTTCTGAGCTCTTGGGCTAGAACCTCAAAAATTGGCCATTTGGGAGCCTAAACTCAGATTTTGAGTTCTGTCATGGTCGCTCTGCGACCATGACTTCGCACTGCGAACAATGCGAATTTTTGAGTTCAGAAGCTCTTTCTGAACTGTTGTTCAGAAACAACTTCTGAACACACTCAAGACCTTTTAGGAGAGTGAAAAGATTTGAGTTTTTGCAATGAAAAGAGCTGGACAAACCAGTTTTGATGTTTTGCAAACCTTGGGATTTCTTTTGAAATTCAAAAGGGGTTTTTAGAACAAAAAGGTTTTGGACCAAAATTGATATGCAAACACAATTGAAAATGCAAGACAAAGGCTTAGAAACTTACAGAGATCCTTAGCAAAGCTCCAGCTGCAATGAACTTGGATTGGTTGAATGTTCTTGCAAAGGTTTTGAATATGGTGATGAACTTTGAACTTGTGATGCTTTGTGTTTGGATTGGTTTTTTTTTCTGGTTGTTTGCAAGTGTTTGTAAGCTGGAATGAGTAGTGTTTCTTTGTGAATAAATGCTCTTAGAATGCTGCATTTCCTCTTGCCTTGCATCTCTATTTATAGGCCAAAATGCAATCCAAAGTAATGATGGAAAATCCATAGGACCTAGCTGATTTGTGGGCTAAATTCAGGCTAAAGGGCTTTGCATTTAATGCTAATGGATAGAGGCAACCCTGCCTTGTGCCAAGGGTTAAATCCTTGACTGATTTCAGCCACAAATTCAATGGTCTTTGGATAGAAATGATGAGAAACATGGCTGGATTGCAATTGGCTATGCTTGGGGATTGATCCTTGCAATCTCAATGGTTGATCAATAAAAATGTGCACTGTGATGTGCAGAGATTGGGGGATGTAAAAGGCAAAATGTGGCTGGTGTGAGAGGGATAAAAAGCTGTTGCAAAACAGGGCAAGCAATCATGGCTTTTGCAAGTGCAAAACCAGCTGGGTTTGACTGGTTTTGGGGGAGCAAGCAGGAAGAAAGTCCTCAAGCAGGTGGCTGGCAACCTTGGGGTGGTTAACAGGTCACTTGGGAGGGACAAGAGCTGCCCAAGGGCAAGCCCACTTGCTTGTCACATGCTAGGTTGGAAGAAAAAGCTTCTTTCCTTGGCATTAATGGCAAGTCTCTCAATTCTGGCTTTGCTGAACCCAATTGGCCATGAATGTTGATTAAAATAAATATGCAAATGATGTGTAACAAAAACTGGAATTAAATCATAGAAACCAAAAATCTGCAGAAAAATCGCAGACTTCGCACTGCGAAGTCATCATTTTTGAAATGTTGACTTTTCTGTTGACTTTGGTTGACTTTGACCTTTTCCCTCTCTTTGATTTTTTTTTATTTTTGTTTTAAAAGGCTTAGGACAAAATTGGGGTACGACAGTGGCTTATGATAACGATAAGCCTATGATCCTATACTCATATGATAAGTATTGGGAAGTTGGTTCCCTTAAGAAATGTACTTAATATGCAAAAGCTCATAGTAAATTATTAGACGTACTTTCAAGTACTTAAGAGAAGAATTAATGAGAATGCACTCAATTAAGTGTGCGTATGCACAAGAATGAATCCAATGATCAAAGACAGAAGATTATATGACTCCGGATTATGCCGGATGGGATTTCTCCGAAAGGGCTATCCACACGTAAGTTATAAGACTATGTTAAACGTGTCCAGCAGGCTCCGGGATACGCCGGATGGGACTTCTCCGAGAGGATTGTCCACACGTATGTTAAAAGATTAAGCATGTCCAGCAGGCTCCGGGATACGCCGATGGGACTTCTCCGAGAGGGTTGTCTACATGCAAAGTTAAGTTGTGTTCAGCAGACTCCGGGATTCGCCGGATGGGACTTCATAGAGAGAGTTGTCCACACAACGATAAGAGGAGTCCGGTGTTAGCCTGATATGATAGGAATTTTCACCGGTATGATGGGAGATGTACTTCGGGGTTACTCCACCCGGATGCACTCCGTAAAATAAACCAAGATAATGTATTGTTTGTTCAACGCTAACTTCTAACTTTATGTTATGAAAAGATGAATATGAATATGAATATGTATATATATTATACTAAGAGAAAAGATCAGTAGTCATTAGACATCAGCAAGTGATCATAGATTTCCCCTCGATCATTAAGCATAAGGTTATGTATATGATAAGTATAAGATAAGATAAAGACAAGTAGCGGTCTTAAGTTTTCCCCTTGATCGCGGAATATGTAGAGAATGACGGCGATCGTAGGAATCCCCAAGATTGCCAAGAGTAGGCACGGTGACCCTAGGTTTCCCCCATGGTTGCCAACAGTAGGTTGGGTTGGAGCTCACTGAGACGTAATGTCTCACCCCAATCCTTCTGGTGCAGGTTTACAGGTTAGCAAGAGATTTTCAGATGAAGTTCTTCAGGAAGACGCTGGATGGAGTGCAGTTTCTCGTCATGGTCAAGCTCAGGAGTTTATTAGTATATGTTTAAGTATTTATATACGATGTTGGATCAATGTAAAAACGAGCTACTTGTACCCCTATTCAGTTGTATTGTATGTATTATTATCAGTGAAAATTTAATGTATCCGATATCAGATTAATACTCATGCTAAATAATCTAGATAATTTAGTATGGGTGTTACAACTAGTGTAGCAGGATGTAGTTAGTTATTATGACTACACAGGATAGCAGGAACATGCAAGTAGCCCTCTATGGGTAAAGTTAAAACTTGGCGATAATAGGTATCCCCAAGATTGCCAAGAGTAGGCACGCCGACCCTAGGTTTCCCCCATGGTTGCCAACAGTAGGTTGGGCTGGAGCTCACTGAGACATTATGTCTCATCCCATTCCTTCTGGTGCAGGTTTACAGGTAAGCAAGTGGTTTTCAGATGAAGATCTTCAGGAAGACGCTGGATGGAGTGCAGTTGCTCGTCATGGACACGCTCAGGAGGTTGTCAGATTATATACGTGTATGAAAGTGTATTGTATGACATTTGGATAATTGTATAAACGAGCCAATTGTACTCACTCAGTTGTAATGTATATATTATTATTATTGAAAATTTTAATGTATCCGATATCAGATTAATACACATGCTAAATATTCTAGATAATTTAGTATGGGTGTTACAATTGGTATCAGAGCAGGTCGATTCAGACCGTGCCTTGGGTCATTAAAAAATTCAATAAAGTAGTGGAACCATTGGGTTCCGGATGTTGTTCTAAATGTCACATCTAGTTGAGCCTGATCAACTCAATCTAGTATATGGCAGTTAGGATAAATGCCCGAGAGCTGAATGTGACTAAGGAGGAATGAAGTTTATGAGGGGTGAATATTAAGGTGGCAGAATTTTAAGACGGAATTGGCGAAGAAGTATTCATGCCAAACGGTGGCCATCAACCATGAGGTAGCGAAGCCTATGAGTGGCAAGATTTCCGAAACATAAGAGATATTTAAAAGGTAAGGTGAAGTACCTCAACCAAGTTAGACGCGCCGTTTAACGATGCCTCGTCTGTGGAAGACATAAGGATTAAGGAATCATGGGATATTCTAAGGAATGACTTGGAACCGCAGTTTGAGAAGTTAAAGTGAAGTGTGGACTAAGTAACGATTATGAGCACAAAGTTAAGGAATTGCAGTACCAAACCTAGAGACTCGAAGTGAGGAATTATCGGTCGGTTTTGAAATCTCTAGACTCCCAGCAAAGATAGAGAGCGGAAGAATCGAACTCGAATTGGATAAGACTTTAATGTCCAAACAGTTAAGAGAATTAATTATGGATTAAGTGAGTTATTTGGACAGATGAAACTAACCACTCAAGTGTGGTCAATGAGCGTGAATCGCAAGTAAGTTTAACCCTATCAGATCAGCCGCACCTCCCGAACCATAAATGCCGGATTTGTGAATTGAGGAGAGAAGATGGTATGCAACCTAAGGACTACGATGAATGAATAAGAGCTAATAATAAGACCCGTTGCATGTTGAAGTGTAAATCAGATATTCAGATGTGTTCTATTAGTAAGGAGATTGGAAATAAGCTAAGTTTACTTGAAATTTTATACAATGAAGGTTAGGATTGAGGTTAATGTTAAGGAGTTATATGTTCTCAACTGAAGAGTTTTCTTCCACAAATATTATAGAAGCTGAAAGAGATCACCTCGTGTCGATAAGTTTCCGAGGGCAGTAATAAGGTATAGATTTAAATTGTGAACACAATAACAAGTTACTGGAGGAATCCAATAGATAATTATAAGTGCCGAAGCCAAGATCAATTAATCGGGTGCTCGAAGAGACGAAATCTATATTTGGGCATGCTGGAGAGCCGGCAAAAGCTTGAATCTATGTCAAAATGGATAGTTTCGGAGAAACTCGAAGGTAACTTAAGAGATATGGTAAGACCATAGAGACCGAAGTTGTCTCGGAAAAGAGTATAGGTATGAAATCCTTCCAGATAAGAATAGAAGGGAAAGTAAACGAGACTCGAATCATCAGTGGATTTAGTGTATGGAAGATGTGGATCTCCAGAAGCTATAAATTGTTTTAGAAGTTGCCACAAGTGGTTAATGACTGAATTTAAGTTGCCTCAGGCATGCTTTCAATCGGGTTTCTGCAATGTTTAATGATTATATATGATGTACTGACCAAGAGATAATTACAGAAATTCAAAAAATGGAGAGTTAAGTTGGAACCAGAATATAAGCCGCATGATAGGAGCATTGTTAGTCTCGTAACAGTTGCTGAAAACCGTTTACAGGTTTTGGCATATTTTCGTGAAAGTAAGTATATGGTCCATGTACGAAAGGAAACACAAAGTCAGGATATGACCAATCCGTAAGTTAAGCAGATGGTCTAAGCCACAAGAGAAATGATAACGTCAGATGGTTTTGTTACGGTAATTACAAAGTGACAAAGTAAAAGGATTGGTCGATGAAATTTTATGTAACAATAGTGGTGTATTGCTCCAATTCTAACTCGAGTTGTTAAGAATCAGAGTGGCGCAGCGGAGTAGTAATCCAAGAACGAATTAGTGAACAATACCAAGTTGAAGCTTAGAGAAAGAGAAGATGTTAAGTGCTTATTTCTTATAATACGGTATAGCAGTAAGAAGAGACGACTTGAACATATCACAAGTTCTAATGGGAAATTTTGAAAGTTAAGTTGAGGGATACTTCAAACTTCGAAACCCAGGAGAAATGGAATATTGGAATAGTTTAAGAATATATGGTAAGGAATAAAAAGGATGTGATACTAGTACTAAGTCTAAATCAATGGAAGTTATCGCTAAAACGGTAGTTCAGCCATTTTAGCTTAACAACATCAAGTATACTTGAATAGTCAGTTAGTCTAAAGAGAATTAAGCATGAGCCAACAACGGTACAGGTTGCGCTTGCAAGATAATATATTTGAATTTGAGGCATTGATCAGAAATGATAATGCAGTGGCGTGTAAGTTTATCCCACATTGTACCCACACTATGTTAACATGTCGCAGGTACCGGGTTATGTTTAGTAATGTGTACTTATTAGACGGTGTTTATGCTACTCAGATAGTAGTGTAGCCCTTTCCTTTTCAGTTATGTGACATGAATAAGTGACTAAGGTATGCAGCTAGTAATGTTTAAAGAGATAAGATGCTAATCAAAGTGGATTATTGATATCGAACGCGTTTTAGTTAAGAATATTTAAGGATCTTGGACTCGACGTCTAGAATGAGAAAATAAGTTTACGATGCCGAGAGAATGTAACCATAATTTACGTTATAGGTTGTTGTACACTTAAGAAATAAACATGAGTAACATTGGCGGGGCAAACCTGGCAAGCCAGTTGAAAGGAAAATCCCGAATGTTACAAAATGACTTAAGAGTAAGAAAAGAATTCCCAATTGATGTGGTAGTGTCTCAAATATGCTAAGACTAAAAATGATGTCCCGTTAGTCGGACAAGGATGATGTAAGGTGCTGTGAACCCATCAGTAGTGTACACTGTTGGTGTAAGCCCTAGAGGCCAATAGTTTATGTTAAACTTTTCATATGTATCATGACTTTTATTATTAATAAAATATGGCGTTCTTTATTACACTTGTTATAAGATAAATAAAGTCCCTAGAATAGTTGGTTCATGTGATGGAATATTAAGTGTGACTTAATCATGAGATTACATCAACGGAAAGAACACTATTCTTAAAGGTATCCGTAGTCGAGCTTTAATATGAATTGGGATAATAATAAAGCATGGAGACTATTATGTATGTAGACTGATGACCATATCTCATGGGTCATGAATATGAGATATTAAGTCTATACATAGGTATAAGTATTAGGAGTAATATTTATACTGGATTGACCCATCGTGAGAATACTACATAGTATGTTATGAAATCGTCATAAGTTATTCTCATAATGATAATAGTGTATATCACTCTTAGACCTGAAACCACTGTGATCCCTAGATGTGGACTCAAGTGTTTTATTGCCATTCAAACGTTATCTGTAACAAGATAACTAGAACGTTGGTTAATGGGCACTCGACGAATCATGCTGAGGGACATGAGTGTCCTAGATGGGATTTGTCCCTCCTTCATAACAGGAGATATATCTTTAGGCCTCTTGATGAAATATGACTGGAAAAATGCATGGCCATGCCAAATTAAGTCAATATGAGATATTGGACTTATTTGTTATTCAGTATATTTCGGGATCAAGAAATATAAATATTGAGCTAAGCAAGGGTGACGTAATCTATGCCTTGTGTTCAATAAATATATCAGGACAAAGGAGTAATCGTACGCATAGATATTATCACGGAAAAGGTTTCGTCAGATCACTTGACATTCTTGTCACTTGGGTAGCAGTGATGTGTTGCTAGATACCGCTCACTGTTTATAATATTAAATATGGGATTTAATATTATTGCCAACGTTACAAGAACCTATAGGGTCACACACAATAGAACGGTAAAAAGGAGAAATATAAGTAATACTTATATGATGGGGTGCGTTTAGCAATTGACGCTAATTAGTTAGCGGAAGCTGATGGGTTAATGGGCTTATGGAAGCTCAAGCTGATTTTGTGCAGCAAGGAGCTCTATAAATAGAAGCTCTAGTGCTGAAATCAGCAAGTGCTTTTTCGTGTAACCCTAAAAGGCTAAACCGAATTCCCTACTTCTCTCCCTAACCTCTGATCGCTTGGCTAGCACCGGGAACCCGAGGAAGTCGTTCGTGTGGACGAGTAAAGGCTTTGCTTGCTTGCTCAGCTGTGATCAAAGAAACTGTTTCTGCACTACAAGAGGTAACAACTCTATCACTGATTCATGTGATATTCGTAATGATCCAAGGAAAGGAAATCGAAAAATTTTTAAACTTCCGCTGCACTTTTTATGACGATTTTCCTTCATACACGTGCTCGTTTATGTATGTAAATTATATGTTATAAAATATACTATATGATAATATGTGAGACGGTCTATACCGCTCATCATCTGGACTGAATTCCTATGAGTTTTGGATTTATCAGTATAGCAAATATTTATGCTACGACAAGAAAACGAGAATAAGTAGTGACAAGAACGATGGGAGATTGGCAAACTCCCAGTATGAAGAATGATTCCTAAGTTATTAAGATACGCGTTGACGCCGTAGACTAGCTGCAGCGGAGTACGAGTAATCTGTAAGAATTCCGCAAATCTTTGAGATTTTGATAGTGAGGGTAATGATTGCAATTGTGATAAGTTGCACATCATGATGTCAGGAAGAAAGGAGCAGGTGCTAGAGGTGAAACTCCTGCTTGTACTTAGAATATTAAATGAAGTTGGAATGATCCTTGCATTTGCATGTGCGTATACAATATCAGATGTTTTTCAGTGTAAGGATGATTCTATATGGAAGGGTATGACGTAGGTCTATAAGTAAGATGTCGTCGTATGAGATGAAAGATAAAGATAATAATTCATGGGAATTAAATGCAGTGCAAGAAACCCATTGAAGAGTGGGAATATTTGAGGATAATAAGAACGACCTAATGCCGTCAAAGTAAGATTACACGGACTATGAAAATTTATGAGGTTCAGTACGAATGTCTAGGACTTAATAACTTCAATTTGATTTTGCAAGAAGTGCATGTACAAGAAGCATAGCTAAGTGAGTCGGGTAGATTGGTTCAGACAACCGCAACCCTGCTACGTAAGAATTATGTAGTGTATATCAGGCCTTTCTATTGAGGGAAATATTGTCGAGTATTTTCGACTTATAGAATTGGAACCCCCGTCCGCTGACCGGGCAGCGGAACCCCCGACTAATCTACGTAGTGTGATCAATCGCCGAGTTTTAATTTAATTTATTTAATTATGAGGTGTTAATAATAATAAAAGGTGTTTTATTGTTGTTGTGTGAATAATTATGGCCTTAGTCTTATTATTTCTTTTATTTTGGATTTTTTAAATACGGCCTGCGTGTCGTGCCTCTCTCTTGAATTCTATATGTACTTTCTCTTCTCATCCAATCCCTCGTATGTAAAACGAGTTTCTTTATATGTAATGTAATTAGAATACAAGGAGGTAATAGGACCATTGACGTTGGATTAGCCCTAGAAGTCTAGCTTGGAGAAGCAAGGTCGTTTCTAGGATTAGTTTAGATTCTTTCATTGGCTTGGGAGAATTATAGCGTTAGGAGGCCATAATCATGTCACTTTTATTTTGTATAATTGTTATGCATGCTTGAATGATTGGAGTGCGAATATATATGATATATAAGCCGTGGTGAGGTGAGATCAAACTAAATAAAATCCTTCAAAGTGATATATTAAGTTTAATGCTTTCCAAAAGAATAACACCCTTCAAGACTAATATCGAATGTGTGGGTTCTGCCTTAGCGAAGCACATGTTCTATGTTTGTAAGTCGCGGTGCGGTAATATCATTTACCCGATTCTTATTCTATTGGGTTTAACTTAACTAAATTAATTTTAATATGATTAGAATAAATTTAGAAGCAAGAATTGGGAAATATCTATATGATAGATCAGAGTAAGAATTACTCGCCCAATTGATTTGAAAGTTGTATGAGATACAATTGGAAATGTTCCTACCTAAATAGCTGAGTTTTGGGTGATCAGCCCTAGCTGACTCAAAACAAGGTGAAATAAGGATTTCAACCCGCTAGAAAATCTTCCAACGGGATTTTCCGAATTAAATGTTTGAAGGTCATTTGATTTGAATAAAATAGTGGGAGCATATTTAATTAAAGGCCAAATTAAATATGTTATTTTCATGATACTTATTTTGTATATTTTAAATTGTACATGGCAACTAACACTTCAAACAACATTTTGCGATCAATCCTTGATAAGGATAAGCTGAATGAAACAAATTTTTTAGACTGGCACCGTAACTTGAGGATTGTCCTCCCACATGAGAAAAAGCTGTATGTGCTTGATGAACCTGTTCCTGAAGAGGTACCAGCTGCAAATGCTCCCAGGGCTGAGAGAGATGCTTATAGTAAGCATGTCAATGATGTCGTGGAAGTCGCTTGCATCATGCTTGCAACTACGACCTCTGAGCTTCAGAAGCAACACGAGAATATGGCTGCGTTCGATATGATCGAACACCTTAATACTCTTTATGAAGAGCAAGCTAGGCATGAAAGGTATGATGTCTCCAAGGCCCTTTTTGGAACTAAGCTGTCAGAAGGAAGTCCTGTAGGACCTCATGTACTCAAGATGATTGGGTACGTTGAGAACCTCGCGCGATTGGGTGTACCCCTTTAGCAGGAACTTGCTATTGATCTTATCTTGCAATCGTTGCCAGAAAGCTTTAGCCACTTTGTCATGAATGACATGGACAAAACTCTTCCACAGCTTGCAGCAATGTTAAGAACTGCTGAAAAGAACATGACGGGAAAGGGTAAGACCATCTTGATGGTTAACAATGGAAAGGTCAAAAAGCATAACAAGAAGCCTAAAAAGTCTAAGGGAAATGGCAAAGGCAAAGAAGTTGCTAAGCCATCAACCAAAGCTTTGAAGCCTACTGGAGGTGTGGCTAAGGAGGGCAAGTGCTTCTACTGCGGTAAGACCGGGCACTGGAAGCGCAACTGCCCAAAATATCTGGAAGACAAAAGGAATGGAACAGTTTCTTCCACTTCTTCAGGTATTTTTGTTATAGAAATTAATATGTCTACCTCTACATCATGGGTATTAGATACTGGATGTGGTTCTCATATTTGTACTGATGTGAAGGGGTTGAGAACGAGTAGAACATTGGCAAAAGGGGAAGTCGATCTACGAGTTGGCAATGGCGCAAAGATTAGAGAACTGTTATTTTGTACCTGCAATTAGCAGGAATATTATTTCCGTTTCTTGTTTGGACAAGTCTGGTTTTTCATTTACAATAAAAAGACAAATGTTGTTCTATTTATTTGAATAATATTCACTATGCTAATGCCATTATGAGTAATGGACTTTATATTCTTGATCTTGATATGCCAATCTATAACATAAATACGAAAAGGATGAAACCTAATGAGTTGAATCCAACTTATCTTTGGCATTGTCGTTTAGGCCATATAAACGAAAATCGCATTTACAAACTCCATAAAGATGGAATTTTGGACTCTTTTGATTTAGAATCATATGAGAGATGTCGATCTTGTTTATTGGGAAAGATGACAAAGACCCCATTCACCGGAACAGGTGAAAGGTCTAGTGATCTTTTGGGACTCATACATACTGATGTATGTGGACCACTAAACACACCTGCTAGAGGAGGGTTTTATTACTTCATTACATTCACTGATGACTTTAGTAGATTTGGATATGTGTATCTAATGAAACATAAATCTGAATCATTTACTTTCTTCAAAGAATTTCAAAATGAAGTTGTCATACCCCATTTTTTGACTCATATTTTTCTTTGTTTTAATATTTTATTATTTCATCATTCATGACTTTTAATTATTACTTTTTGTTATCATATTTTATTTACACTTTTCACCACTTTTATTACTATCATTTTATTATTATTAAATATTATTATTATCCTTAATATTATTAATATTATTGTTATTCTATTTTCATTAATAATATCATTATTATCTTTTATTATTATTAAGGTTTTATTAATTAATAATATTAAGCTTTTCATCATTTTTATTATTATCATCATTTTGATTCTCATTACTTTTTATTCTTTTTTATTTTTATTTGCATTATCATTTTTTTATTATTATCACTTTCATTATCCTTATTATTATCATTATTCATTTCCACCTTTTATTTTAAAATACAAAAAATTCAAAAAAAGGGAAGTTCGCAGTGCGAAGTTACCTTCGCACTGCGACCTCTGCGATTTTCTGCAGAATTTTTATTTTCTTTGATTTATCTGCTTTGTTTTCATTTGTAATTGTTATTATTAGTATTATTACTATTGTTATTGCCATTTGTGACTGATTTAGTGCAGCAAGGCAAGAATCAAAGTGTGACATTAAAGGTAAAAGGAAAGAAGGATTTTCTTCCAACCTTACATGTGCTCAAACAAATTGGCTGCCCTTGGTCAGCTCTTGTCCCTCCAAATTGACCCATCATCCAACCTGAGCTTGCCAGCCAGCTACTTGATCCCTTTCCTTCCCTTTTTCTTCACCAAAACCAGTCAAACTTAAGTGGTTTTTGCTTGCAAAAAGCTGTTTGTGCTGCCCTGTTTTGAGCTGGATTTCTCCTCCCACACACCAGCCCACATGCTCATTTTGCTTCCCCCAATCTCCCTGTACATGGCAGTACACGTTTTCATTGCTTGGACTTCCAAGATTGCTAGGATTGATCCCAAGAATCACCCCCTTTGCAGCTGCCATGTTTTTCAGTTTTTCTCATCATTACCTTCTAGAATCAGCTGCATTTGTGGCTGAGATCAGTCAAGGTCTTGCCCCTTGGCACAAGGCAAAGCAACTTCTATCCATTATAATTAAATGCAAAGTGTTTTAGCCTGGATTTAGCCCCAAATCAGCTAGGTTCTAGGATTTTGTTCATCATTACATAGATTTGCATTTTTTGCCTATAAAAGGAATGGCAAGGCATAAGGATTAAAAAAAACCAGTTGCACACACAATCAATAGACCAAAAAAACAGCCTTACACACACGAAATTCACACCAAATTCCATCACATTGCAGCATCTAAACAGTTCATACACAAACCAAAGCAAAACCAATTAGAGTCCATTGTTCATAGCCTCTAACCAATCAAGCAAACCACTTCCAACCTATTGCTCAAGCATTGCTAGGAGTTCTGTAAGTCTCCTATAATCTTTCTCTTTCATTTTGTTTGCTGTTTGCATCATTTGCTTTGTTCAATTTCATTTTGTGCACAAAAACCCCTTTTGAAACTCAAAAGGGACCTCAAAGGGGCCAAACCTTAAAACTGAGTTTTTACACCCCATTTTCTTCAATTTTGCAAAGCTTTTTAACCCCCTTTAGGTTCTGAAGCTTGCTCAGAAGCAGTTTCTGAACTTCTGTTCAGAAACAGCTTCTGAGTTCAAAATTTCGTATACTTCGCAGAGCAAAGTATTGCTCGCACTGCGAACACATCAGAACTTGACTTTGCAGAGCCAAGTTCTGGTTGCTCTGCGAAGTATGTGAAACTCAGAACATGAATCAGGCATCCAAATGCCAAATTTTTGGGGTTCCAACCCTTGATTCAGAACCTAAAGAGGGTTAAAACCATTTTTGTCCAAACCCAATTCATAATCATGCACAACTTTGAAAATTTCACAAGTTCGTGCGATAAATTTTGAGTAACTTGTGAAACAAGTTATGTTCCTTAATTTTCAAAACCAAGTTTGAGCAAATAGGCTAAGTTCTCTATTTTCAAAACCAAACTTGAACAACCATGTTGTTCATGATTTTCAATCCAAACACGAACTTAAGCCAAGCTTGTTCATTCTCTTTTAAACCAAGCTCGAAATTGAGCCGAACTTGTGAACTTTCCAAATTTGTGCATGTTTTACGATTTTGTTCATCATTCAAACTTGGACTACGCTTGTTCTTGAGTTTCAATAGCTTAAGCAGCCAGTAATGTTCATGATTTTAATAAACTCGAACAACAAACTTGTTCGTGATTTCCCTTTTTTAACTTTCCCTTTTAAAAGCATTTTGGTTCCCTTTGAGATTCCTAAGAGTTCCAACAAAACCAAACTTGAATGAAACGGGAATGGCTTGACGTATGTCTCCCCAAACCTCGGTTGCACGAATGCGTGACGTATGTCTCGTCGCTCGGGCAACCGTCATTCCACCTTTGATGCGTCTCGCACGCTCAACCTTCCCTTGGCCCTCTTGTGGCCATTTTTAACTTTTTTTGGCCCTCGTGATCAATTCGAACCTTTCGCGCCTTTGCGCGTTTATTTTCAACCATTTACGCCCTGCGCGAATTTATCGCCTCCGCGCGTTTGTCGTTTATTTTCAAACTTTTTACGCCTCTGTGCGTCTGTCTTTTTTTCTTAAAACATTTACGCCTTGCGCGAGTTTATCGCCTTAGCGTCCGTCTTTCACCATTAAAACCTTTTACGCTTTCGTGCGTTTTAAAACCTTTGTTCAAGTCCGAGTGCAAATCTTTTTTTTATCAAATCATTTACATTTATGCATTGTCGTCAATGGCCAGTTCGGCAACAACCCGAACAGTTGACATTTACTTTCATTACTTTCTCTTTTTTTTCAAACTTTTTTCGCTCGGACGCGATCAAATCTTTTTTAACTAAAACGAACCAACATACAAACTTTTTCTACCCAAAGAAATACGTACGCTTTGAATTCTCCGACTACCGGGAGATACGTAGGAGCAAGATCGACATCTTGTCAAGCCCATTAATAAAAAAACTTTTTTCCCTTTCGTTTGTTTTTATCTCTTTCTTCACTTCACATTATGTTTTTATATTTCCTTTTTATATGTTTAAACACGCAAGTAAAACATCGAAACATTTTAAGCCTAAGCCGACTAAGAGGTTCCCGTTGAGTACAACGGATGTGAGGGGTGCTAATACCTTCCCCTCGCATAATCGACTTTCGAACCTAAAATCTTTTTCAAGGTAATTTCGAACTTTTTTCCTTTTCTCCCCGGAAAATTAAAAGTTCAGTCGTGATTTAACATTAGTGATTCAATGCTTCTCAATAGCTTGACATCCGAAATTCGACGCGACAAAGATGGCGACTTCACTGGGGATATGCATAAAACACTTTGTTTGTGCATAAACGAGTCAAGCCTATCTCCGTCGGCTTTTAGGCTAATTTGTTTCATTTTACTTGCGTGTTTATATTTTCTTATCATTTATTTGTTTATTCTCTTGCTCTACATTTACATATATCATTTTGCTTCATATCTTTTACATATATCAATTGTGGGGTTACTTGAGCGATGTTACTCCACATTGTTCGGGTTAATGCCGGACGTGTGAGGCTCTCTACCCAAGCTCGAGAGAAAACTAAGTTAGAATGGTGGTTGTGAGCGGAAGCCCGCGTTGACGTATGTCCGTGAGGTAGGATGCCCAACCCCGCTTAGAGGAGATTTTCACGTGGAATTAATTGAAGTCATGTCGACATATGTCCATAGACAACCTTAATTCCATGTGATATCGATGACTCTAGGGACCTCTTCTTAGGAAATCTCACCTTTAGAGCTTACACGTAAGGATGGGGGAAGTTTCGAACCTCTGTATACCGTACCTTTGCGTACCACCCACCCGCATTCATTCATAATTGTTGCATTTTGTTTCATTCTATCAGGGGCAACCAATAAATTTTGTTTATTACTGCTTTTTTTAATAATAACCATTGGTTGAGAATGCAACGGACCAATTTGTTGAAAGGTAGTAATTCTGAAAATTCAGAATCTGATTGACTTCGCAGAGCAAAGGTATCTTCGCACTGCGAAGTTAACTCTGAGATTCGCAGAGCAAACTTACTTCGTAGTGCGAAGCATGCGAATTTTGTCAGC
The DNA here is from genome assembly GCA_018208015.1 of Medicago ruthenica. Classification (NCBI taxonomy): domain Eukaryota; kingdom Viridiplantae; phylum Streptophyta; class Magnoliopsida; order Fabales; family Fabaceae; genus Medicago; species Medicago ruthenica. Next base: position 54,145,601 of record CM031377.1, on the reverse strand, counting down.
TCAGTTTTCAAAATTTACTAACCCTCATTAACTCCCTCCAACCACTCATTTCCACTATCTCTTATCTAACCGTTATTTTTATTATTAAACTCATATAACTCAAGCTTTTCATTTCCTTTTCATAAACAACTCTTCAAAACTCAAAAAAAAAAACATACCCATTTCTTCATAAATCTTTCTTTCTTAATTTCAAGTTTAATCTCCCTTTTCTGCAAGTAGCAAGGTATGATTTCTTCCTCTCTATCTTGTCTTTTACTTCTGATTCGCGTTTTGGGTCTTAGAGTTTTTTTTTAAAAAAAAAAAAGATTTTTGAACTTCCATTTTTAGGGTTTAAGGTTATGATTAGCTTCTTTTCCTTCTTGCCTTGCTAGGACAAGTTGTAATTTAGTGAATGTACATTATGGGTAGTTAAAATAGGCTCATTTCCCTTTCCATTTTTAAGTGATTTTACACGAATTCACTTTACCCATTTTTGTAGAAATTGGATCAAAACTAGTTGCTATGTTAGTTGTGTTCATACCCAGGCATTTATTCTTAATCATGTATCTAACCTGCATTGTATGAAGCCTTGCTTAAGAGTCTAGGGTAGCTTTCTAGGGATTTCTGATTTTTTCTGTTAGGGTCGCAGAGCAAAGATGAACTTCGCACTGCGACCCCATTTTCTGGGCAACCCAGATTTTTACGCATAGCTTCGCACTGCGACCATGAGTTCGCAGTGCGACCTTAGCAGAAACAGAACCTATGTTTTTCTCATTTTTTCCTTTCAATTCCATTTGTTTCACCTCATATCACTTGTAATCATACTGACTTTGCCCTTTTTCTTGTAGATGGCACCAAGACCAGCGGGAAAACGCTCGAGGGGTGAAGCGTCAGGATCTAGACCCCAATGGGCATTTGACGCCTCTCGCTTCCTAAGCCTCCGAAATCAAGAGAGGTATGAGGAGCTTCTCGGCCGAGCATTCTGGGCTGAAAGACAGTTCATCATAAGCGAGCAAGGCACCTATCGAGAGCTGGCCCGGCTGATTAATCACCGTCGTTGGGGAGTTTTGGTGAACCCTCCCCTAAACCTTAACTATGACATAATCCGGGAATTTTACGCAAATGCCATTCCCGTGGATCCGGAGGGAGAGTTCACCTATCAAACCATGGTGCGTGGTCGGATCATTAGATTCGATCGCGACGCCATCAACACTTATCTCCACAACCCCTTCCAACTAGAGAATGATGAACTTTGTGCTTTCCATAAGCACCAAAACCGTGGTAATTGGAACCACGATCTCTACGCCCAGACCATCTTCCAATCCGGAAAGAGCTATGAGCTCAATGCGGCGGGGCAGCCTACCAAAGCCCTCAAGAGTAACCTCACCACCTACGCTCAAGTCATCTTCCACCTTATAGTCCACAATATAAAACCGAAGAGCCATACCTCCTCCACAACCTTGGACGTCACCCCCCTAATCTACTATATCCTCACCAATAAACAAGTAGATGTGGCTAGGGCAATCTGCCAAGAGATTAAGATAGTGGTCGAGAGTGGCATCAAGCCACCGGCCAAGAAGATGTGCCCGCTTGCTTTCCCGGGTCTTATCATGGGACTCTGCCGGGAAGCCCGAGTAGCCATCGCTCCTCATGTGTTCGAGACCATAAAGAACCCGATCACGGATGAGTACATCTCCAGACACTGCACAGGAAGGAGAGCGGCGAGGGCACAGCAGCCACGGCCTAGACCTCCACCAGCATCACAGGATCATCACACTTGCACTTTCATATTGGAGCAGAATGCTTCCACTCATCGATACATGACCATGATGCATGATTCCATGTATCGCCTTCAGAGGCAGTTGGGTAGGCCGACAGATCCCGATGATCAGATACCGACACCAGATATGTTCGCAGCTCATGGTGCTTGGCCTGGGGATAGGCCATAGTATTCAGAGGGAGGAGGCAGTGGTACAACGGCCGGAGGCCAGGGAGGTGATGATGGAGGAGAGGATGAGGATGATGAGGACGAGGAGGACGAGGACGAGGAGACTGAGGATGATGAGGCTCTCACTCCTTGAGTGGCCCCCTTTTTTTTGATATTTTCTCATGTTTTTTTTATGTTTATGTTATTTCATTTTTCTCGTACACTCTTCCTATGTTTAAAACTTTGTATCCATATTTGAACTATGTACTCTTTCTTTTATTATCTGGCCTTTTAATCGTCGTCATTTATGCCTGTTTAATTTTAATATGCGTTAAATGTCATTGTTTACTATGAATTGTTGGTGATTTGAAATTGACATTTTTTTCTAAAACCACGGATTAAGCCAAAGTTAATTAACTCAGCCACGGATAAATGGTAATGATAAATTTGATTAATTTGCGCAAAGCTAAATGCATGCTTCCTGTTTTAGTGTGATCAAACTCAAAATGAAGATATATACTTAACACAAAAGCTATATCATGCAATTTGCGTTGTTAGTATGTTTATTCGATGAACCATTTAGGACCAGCCCAAATGTGAGGAAGCCTCAAAATTATTATACATATGCAGGAGGCCGGCATTTTTGTTAACTCGATCCTTTTATGTTAAATCTAAACGCTGTTTTAAACTGTATGAAAGCATTAACATGATCGAGGCATTTTTTTTGAATATGAGTGAAAACATTTGACCACAAATAGCCCACCCTGTGAGAAGTGAGCATTTGTCAACCCTTTGAGCCTAGCGAATCAGAATTATTGACTATGAACTGCCAACTTTCATAAGCTCAATTGCTTAATGAGATTGCCGGAGTTTGTAAAATATTTTTTCAGTTCATGGTTAAATCATCACTAAATTCTGATAATTTTCTCTCAAATTTTTGAACCCCTAAACCATCATGATTGTTATCCCTTGCCAAAGGAGAAAGGAACCTTCAATTAGGGTATTTCCTTTGATTCAGTTGAAAAAAAGAGAGGTTGTGAAAGCCAAGAAATGATGAATTTCGTAAAAGATCTTGACAACCAAAGAAGAGAAAGAAAGAAAGAAAGAAAGAAAAACAAATCGAGAAATCTCAAAAGAGAAAAGAAAAAGGAAAATCAATGAAATCCAAGAATTGTCAAGATTGAAAGAAAAGCGTTCGTGTATCACCAAAGGTTGTGATTCGAATAAAGGAAGGTGTAAATTAGAAAGAATGTTCCTTCTCGCTTGGCCTTTTGAATTCAATTTCGCCACATATGACATTTCTTTTGTAACCCAGCCAAATTACAACCCTTGAAGACCTTGTGATCAATGCTTTCATGCTTTTAGGAACGATGATTAGATGGACACATAACTCGATCGGAATGTTGTCAAAATTGCCGGATGAGTGTTCAATACCCCTTACATCAATATTAAATTTGTTCATTTACTTAAATGAGTGATAGGTTGGTTCATTGATAAAACATATTTCTAACTTGAGCTGTACGAAATAAATTTTGTGTTTGGTATGTGTTTCGAATTTTTCAGTGCAATCTCGGATTAATGGGAGCATTAAAACTGCATGCGCGAATTTCATATGAATCATACCAACCAATCAAAGCCCGACCTCGCTCGGCATCCAAACATCAAAGCCCGACCTCGCTCGGCGACCAACCAGTCGAAGCCCGACCTCGCTCGGCATCCAATCATCAAAGCCCGACCTCGCTCGGCACCCACACATCAAAGCCCGACCTCGCTCGGCAGCCATTCAAAAACCCAATATTCATTGGCATCCAAACATTAAAACCAAATATTCATTGGTACCCAACAAAAAGCCCAATTCTCGTTGGCACCCACAATTCTAAGACAAAACCCAACTATGCCCAGCGCACCATCATACAAAAAGCCCAACCATGCTTGGCACCCTCCCTACCATTCACAAAGAACCCGGTCATCATTAACATTCTTCGGTCCCCTACAAAAGACTCAATTGTCATCAGCAGTCCCAAACACAATCAAAGGAGCCACGCCTTTAGCAGTCTACCACCCCATAATTTCATTTCCCAACATACTTTACTTTTCATTAAATTCCCATTTGTTCATTTTTTATTTTTTATTCTTGATGATAGTACTTTCAAAACAAAAAAAAAAAACTTTTTCAAAATTTATTTTGTGAGTCTTTTATCTTTTATCAATAACAAACACATTCCTTTCGAACTCGTGAATATTCGGAGTGTACATCGATGTCTGTCCTTAAAGCAGATAAAGCTTCGCAGGCCGAGCACGGTCAATTGCAAAGAAGGAATTCCCCAGCAGAATCCTCAGTGAATCAATCGGGAATATCCCCAATGATTTGAGAGCCCGAAAGGACAATTCAGGCAAGGACTTGCCAACCAAAGCATAAGCATTCCCGACGGAATCACCAGTTCTTCTCCCCAGCGGATTAGCATAATCCCCAGTGGATTAACAAATTCCCCAGGAAGACAATCTTTGTCCGATCAATCAAAAGCCCAATTGTCATTGGCACCTACACAATCAAAAGCCCAATCACCATTGGCATCGAAGGATGGATATCGATCATGCTTCCAAAATGATCCTTATATCCCCAGCAAGGTCACAAGCAAAGCCCAATCTTATTGGCATATCCCCCAGTGGAGTCTCAACCCCGAAAGCCCAATCATCATTGGCACAACCATCCCAACTAAAGCCCGACTTTGCTCGGCACCCGAATCATAACCCCCAGCGTCCAACGTGACGTCTGTCATCCCCCAGGTCAGCATAATTCATGCATCATATCAAACTCATCCATTAACATGCATCTCATATTCATATCATGCATTTCCCACAACAAACAGTCGAGTGTCATCCCCAGCCTGTCTGGTCTAGGGATTTCAATCTCCTTTTCACCAAGCGGTAGTTCTTTAACGAACAACTTGTGCTTCTCTCATTGTATCATCGTATCAAGGGGCAATTCCTTAACAAACATGTTGGGTATCCCCAGTACAAGTCCATCTCTCACACGACGTCCCCAGTGACAGTCATGCATTCATGCATTCATACATATGCATACAACATACTACATATCATACATGGTTGTTCTAACTATCATGAGTCTCATCAATCAATCACAAACAATTCGTGAATTCTTTTTCCCCAAGTGTCATCCCCAGTCTGTCTGGTCCAGAGATGTCACCCTTTCACGCCAAGTGGCAGTTCGAACGAACAGCTTGTGCATCTTTTTTATCATGTCTTTATGCCAAGTGGCAGTTCTTTTATGAACAGCTTGTGCATATTCCCCAGTGTTGTGCCAAGTGGCAAGTTCTTTAATGAACAGCTTGTGCATCCTTTCTCCCCAATTGAAGGGGCAGTTCTGTAAGGAACGGCTTGTCAGCCATATCCCCAGTGTCGTCAGTGACAAGTTTGGTAACCATCCGAACAGCTGACATCTTTCTTTTTATCTTTCGTCGTCAGTGGCAAGTTCGGTAACCATCTGAACAGCTGACATTTACCTTTTCATTCTTTTTATTTCCTGTCGTCAATGGCAAGTTTGGCAACAACCCGAACAGTTGACATTCTTTTTATTTCCTGTCGTCAATGGCAAGTTCGGCAACAACCCGAACAGTTGACATTCCTTTTATCTTTTGTCGTCAATGGCAAGTTCGGCAACAACCCGAACAGTTGACATTCTTTTTATTTCCTGTCGTCAATGGCAAGTTCGGCAACAACTCGAACAGTTGACATTCCTTTTATTTCCTGTCGTCAATGGCAAGTTCGGCAACAACCCGAACAGTTGACATTCTTTTTATCTTTTGTCGTCAGTGGCCAGTTCGGCAACAACCCGAACAGCTGGCATTTACCCTTTATTCATGTCGTCAGTGGCAGTTCGGCATTAACCCGAACAGCTGACACCCTTCCCCAGTGGAACCATGTTCCCCAATAGAGTCTGATCCCGTTCCTTTAACGAGCCCGGGTATCCTTTTGTCTTTTCTTTTATCCCCAAGGTGGTCATTTTTATCGTCTTTGCATTCATATTTACATTACAAGCATTCATAGCATTTGCATACATGCATTCATAACATTTACAATTCAAGAAAAAATATTTAGTCAAAAAATGGCGTACTCTATATTTAAGTCTACCCGACCCGTCCATTTCAAATTTCACTTTCAATCTCCGGGGCGAAGAAACTTAAATAGGGCCATCTGTCATACCCCATTTTTTGACTCATATTTTTCTTTGTTGTAATATTTTATTATTTCATCATTCATGACTTTTTATTATTACTTTTTGTTATCATATTTTATTTACACTTTTCACCACTTTTATTACTATCATTTTATTATTATTAAATATTATTATTATCCTTAATATTATTAATATTATTGTTATTCTATTTTCATTAATAATATCATTATTATCTTTTTTATTATTATTAAGGTTTTATTAATTAATAATATTAAGCTTTTCATCATTTTTATTATTATCATCATTTTCATTCTCATTACTTTTTATTCTTTTTTATTTTTATTTGCATTATCATTTTTTTATTATTATCACTTTCATTATCCTTATTATTATCATTATTCATTTCCACCTTTTATTTTAAAATACAAAAAATTCAAAAAAAGGGAAGTTCGCAGTGCGAAGTTACCTTCGCACTGCGACCTCTGCGATTTTCTGCAGAATTTTTATTTTCTTTGATTTATCTGCTTTGTTTTCATTTGTAATTGTTATTATTAGTATTATTACTATTGTTATTGCCATTTGTGACTGATTTAGTGCAGCAAGGCAAGAATCAAAGTGTGACATTAAAGGTAAAAGGAAAGAAGGATTTTCTTCCAACCTTACATGTGCTCAAACAAATTGGCTGCCCTTGGTCAGCTCTTGTCCCTCCAAATTGACCCATCATCCAACCTAAGCTTGCCAGCCAGCTACTTGATCCCTTTCCTTCCCTTTTTCTTCACCAAAACCAGTCAAACTTAAGTGGTTTTTGCTTGCAAAAAGCTGTTTGTGCTGCCCTGTTTTGAGCTGGATTTCTCCTCCCACACACCAGCCCACATGCTCATTTTATTTCCCCCAATCTCCCTGTACATGGCATTACACGTTTTCATTGCTTGGCCTTCCAAGATTGCAAGGATTGATCCCAAGAATCACCCCCTTTGCAGCTGCCCTGTTTTTCAGTTTTTCTCATCATTACCTTCTAGAATCAGCTGCATTTGTGGCTGAGATCAGTCAAGGTCTTGCCCCTTGGCACAAGGCAAAGCAACTTCTATCCATTATCATTAAATGCAAAGTGTTTTAGCCTGGATTTAGGCCCAAATCAGCTAGGTTCTAGGATTTTGTTCATCATTACATATATTTGCATTTTTTGCCTATAAAAGGAATGGCAAGGCATAAGGATTAAAAAAAACCAGTTGCACACACAATCAATAGACCAAAAAAACAGCCTTACACACACGAAATTCACACAAATTCCATCACATTGCAGCATCTAAACAGTTCATACACAAACCAAAGGAAAACCAATTAGAGTCCATTGTTCATAGCCTCTAACCAATCAAGCAAACCACTTCCAACCTATTGCTCAAGCATTGCAAGGAGTTCTGTAAGTCTCCTATAATCTTTCTCTTTCATTTTGTTTGCTGTTTGCATCATTTGATTTGTTCAATTTCATTTTGTGCACAAAAACCCCTTTTGAAACTCAAAAGGGACCTCAAAGGGGCCAAACCTTAAAACTGAGTTTTTACACCCCATTTTCTTCAATTTTGCAAAGCTTTTTAACCCCCTTTAGGTTCTGAAGCTTGCTCAGAAGCAGTTTCTGAACTTCTGTTCAGAAACAGCTTCTGAGTTCAAAATTTTGTATACTTCGCTGAGCAAAGTATTGCTCGCACTGCGAACACATCAGAACCTGACTTTGCAGAGCCAAGTTCTGGTTGCTCTGCGAAGTATGTGAAACTCAGAACATGAATCAAGCATCCAAATGCCAAATTTTTGGGGTTCCAACCCTTGATTCAGAACCTAAAGAGGGTTAAAACCATTTTTGTCCAAACCCAATTCATAATCATGCACAACTTTGAAAATTTCACAAGTTCGTGCGATAAATTTTGAGTAACTTGTGAAACAAGTTATGTTCCTTAATTTTCAAAACCAAGTTTGAGCAAATAGGCTAAGTTCTCTATTTTCAAAACCAAACTTGAACAACCATGTTGTTCATGATTTTCAATCCAAACACGAACTTAAGCCAAGCTTGTTCATTCTCTTTTAAACCAAGCTCGAAATTGAGCCGAACTTGTGAACTTTCCAAATTTGTGCATGTTTTACGATTTTGTTCATCATTCAAACTTGGACTATGCTTGTTCTTGAGTTTCAATAGCTTAAGCAGCCAGTAATGTTCATGATTTTAATAAACTCGAACAACAAACTTGTTCGTGATTTCCCTTTTTTAACTTTCCCTTTTAAAAGCATTTTGGTTCCCTTTGAGATTCCTAAGAGTTCCAACAAAACCAAACTTGAATGAAACGGGAATGGCTTGACGTATGTCTCCCCAAACCTCGGTTGCACGAATGCGTGACGTATGTCTCGTAGCTCGGGCAACCGTCATTCCACCTTTGATGCGTCTCGCACGCTCAACCTTCCCTTGGCCTTCTTGTGGCCATTTTTAACCTTTTTTGGCCCTCGTGATCAATTCGAACCTTTCGCGCCTTTGCTCGTTTATTTTCAACCATTTACGCCCTGCGCGAATTTATCGCCTCCACGCGTTTGTCGTTTATTTTCAAACTTTTTACGCCTCTGTGCGTCTGTCTTTTTTTCTTAAAACATTTACGCCTTGCGCGAGTTTATCGCCTTAGCGTCCGTCTTTCACCATTAAAACCTTTTACGCTTTCGTGCGTTTTAAAACCTTTGTTCAAGTCCGAGTGCAAATCTTTTTTTTATCAAATCATTTACATTTATGCATTGTCGTCAATGGCCAGTTCGACAACAACCCGAACAGTTGACATTTACTTTCATTACTTTCTCTTTTTTTCAAACTTTTTTCGCTCGGACGCGATCAAATCTTTTTTAACTAAAACGAACCAACATACAAACTTTTTCTACCCAAAGAACTACGTACGCTTTGAATTCTCCGACTACCGGGAGATACGTAGGAGCAAGATCGACATCTTGTCAAGCCCATTAATAAAAAAACTTTTTTCCCTTTCGTTTGTTTTTATCTCTTTCTTCACTTCACATTATGTTTTTATATTTCCTTTTTATATGTTTAAACACGCAAGTAAAACATCGAAACATTTTAAGCCTAAGCCGACTAAGAGGTTCCCGTTGAGTACAACGGATGTGAGGGGTGCTAATACCTTCCCCTCGCATAATCGACTTTCGAACCTAAAATCTTTTTCAAGGTAATTTCAAACTTTTTTCCTTTTCTCCCTGGAAAATTAAAAGTTCAGTCGTGATTTAACATTAGTGATTCAATGCTTCTCAATAGCTTGACATCCGAAATTCGACGCGACAGAAGTAGAAAACCAACTTGGCAAGAAAATCAAAATGCTTCGATCTGATCGAGGTGGCGAATATTTGAGCCAAGAGTTTGACGATCATCTAAAAGAGTGTGGGATCTTATCCCAGCTCACACCTCCTGGAACACCACAATGGAATGGTGTTTCCGAAAGAAGAAATCGAACCTTGTTAGACATGGTCCGATCTATGATGAGTCATGCTAATCTTCGAAACTCCTTTTGGGGACACGCCTTATTAACTGCAGCTTATACACTTAACCAAGTTCCATCCAAAGCAATAGAAAAGACACCATATGAGATATGGAGTGGTCGAAAACCCAATGTAAAACATTTAAAGATTTGGGGTTGTGAAGTTTATGTGAAACGACTAATGTCCACTAAACTTGAACAAAGATCTGACAAATGTTTCTTTGTGGGATATCCTAAAGAAACTAAAGGATACTACTTTTACAAACCATCTGAGGGAAAAGTGTTTGTCGCTAGAGATGGAGTATTCCTTGAGAAGGAATTTGTTTCCAAAGAAATTAGTGGGAAAAAGGTAGATCTTGAAGAAGTTCAAGATCCACAAAGTAGTAGTACGCCAATGGAGGAACAAGAGCAGGATACACAAACTGTTGTGACAGAAAATCCTACTCCAACAACACAAGAACAACGTAGGTCAAATAGGATACGTCAAGAACCTGAGAGATATGGGTATCTCATATCAGAAGAATGTGACGTATTGCTCATGGATCAAGATGAGCCTATGACTTATCAAGAGGCCATTACTGGTCCTGAATCTGAGAAGTGGCTTGAAGCCATGAAATCTGAAATGGATTCCATGTACACAAATCAAGTTTGGAACTTGGTTGAAGCACCTAAAGGAATTAATCATATAGGATGCAAGTGGGTTTTCAAAAAGAAAACTGACATGGACGTAAAGGTAAACACCTACAAAGCACGATTGGTTGCTAAAGGCTTCAAACAAATTCATGGTGTAGACTATGATGAAACCTTTTCACCAGTGGCAATGATTAAATCCATTCGGATCTTACTTGCTATCGCTGCATACCATGATTATGAAATCTGGCAAATGGATGTTAAGACTGCTTTCCTTAATGGAAATCTCCTTGAGGATGTGTACATGACACAACCTGAAGGATTTGGCATTCCTAATAACATTCAAAAGGTATGCAAATTGCAGCGATCAATCTATGGATTGAAACAAGCTTCCAGAAGTTGGAATCTTCGTTTTGATGAAACTGTACAACAGTATGGATTCATTAAAAATGAAGATGAACCTTGTGTTTACAAGAAGGTTAGTGGGAGCATAGTCTCATTCCTGGTATTATATGTGGATGACATATTGCTTATCGGAAATGACATCCCTACACTACAAGAAATTAAATTTTGGTTAGGGAAATGCTTTTCTATGAAAGACTTAGGTGAAGCCTCCTACATATTAGGAATCAGGATCTATAGAGATAGATCACAAAGATTGCTTGGCTTAAGTCAGGGTACATACATAGACAAAGTCTTGAGACGTTTCAATATGTATGAGTCCAAGAAAGGACTCAAACCTATGTCATCAGGTATAAGTTTGTCAAAAGCACAATCCCCTTCAACTGATGAAGAAAGGGATCAAATGATCAATGTTCCATATGCATCCGCAATTGGATCTATCATGTATGCTATGTTATGTACTCGACCAGATGTCTCGTATGCTTTAAGTGCTACGAGCAGATACCAGTCTAATCCAGGTAACAGTCATTGGGTTGCTGTTAGCTGGAAAAGTTCAAAGCAGGAAACGGTCGCTGATTCTACAACCGAGGCTGAGTATATTGCTGCATCTAATGCCGCAAAGAGGCTGTTTGGATCAAGAAATTCATCTCTGATCTTGGTATAGTTCCAAGCATTGTGGATCCCATTGAATTATTATGTGATAATAATGGAGCAATCGCACAAGCTAAAGAACCTAGATCTCACCAAAGATCCAAACACGTACTTAGGCGCTATCATCATTCGAGAAATCATCGATAGAGGAGATGTGAAAATATGCAGAGTACCAACATCAGACAATGTTGCTGATCCACTGACTAAAGCTCTAACTCAGCAGAAGCATGATGGTCATACTAGATCTATGGGTATTAGGTCTATGCCTGATTGGCTCTAGTGCTAGTGGGAGATTGTTGGTGTAAGCCCTAGAGGCCAATAATTTTTGTTAAACTTTTCATATGTATCATGACTTTTATTATTAATAAAATATGGCGTTCTTTATTACACTTGTTATAAGATAAATAAAGTCCCTAGAATAGTTGGTTCATGTGATGGAATATTAAGTGTGACTTAATCATGAGATTACATCAACGGAAAGAACACTATTCTTAAAGGTATCCGTAGTCGAGCTTTAATATGAATTGGGATAATAATAAATCATGGAGACTATTATGTATGTAGACTGATGACCATATCTCATGGGTCATGAATATGAGATATTAAGTCTATACATAGGTATAAGTATTAGGAGTAATATTTATACTGGATTGACCCATCGTGAGAATACTACATAGTATGTTATGAAATCGTCATAAGTTATTCTCATAATGATAATAGTGTATATCACTCTTAGACCTGAAACCACTGTGATCCCTAGATGTGGACTCAAGTGTTTTATTGCCATTCAAACGTTATCTGTAACAAGATAACTATAACGTTGGTTAATGGGCACTCGACGAATCATGCTGAGGGACATGAGTGTCCTAGATGGGATTTGTCCCTCCTTCATAACAGGAGATATATCTTTAGGCCTCTTGATGAAATATGACTGGAAAAATGCATGGCCATGCCGAATTAAGTCAATATGAGATATTGGACTTATTCGTTATTCAGTATATTTCGGGATCAAGAAATATAAATATTGAGCTAAGCAAGGGTGACGTAATCTATGCCTTGTGTTCAATAAAGATATCAGGACAAAGGAGTAATCGTACGCATAGATATTATCACGGAAAAGGTTTCGTCAGATCACTTGACATTCTTGTCACTTGGGTAGCAGTGAAGTGTTGCTAGATACCGCTCACTGTTTATAATATTAAATATGGGATTTAATATTATTGCCAACGTTACAAGAACCTATAGGGTCACACACAATAGAACGGTAAAAAGGAGAAATATAAGTAATACTTTTATGATGGGGTGCGTTTAGCAATTGACGCTAATTAGTTAGCGGAAGCTAATGGGTTAATGGGCTTATGGAAGCTCAAGCTGATTTTGTGCAGCAAGGAGCTCTATAAATAGAAGCTCTAGTGCTGAAATCAGCAAGTGCTTTTTCGTGTAACCCTAAAAGGCTAAACCGAATTCCCTACTTCTCTCCCTAACCTCTGATCGCTTGGCTAGCACCGGGAACCAGAGGAAGCTGTTCGTGTGGACGAGTAGAGGCTTTGCTTGCTTGCTCAGCTGTGATCAAAGAAACTGTTTCTGCACTACAAGAGGTAACAACTCTATCACTGATTCATGTGATATTCGTAATGATCCAAGGAAAGGAAATCAAAAAAATTTTAAACTTCCGCTGCACTTTTTATGATGATTTTCCTTCATACACGTGCTCGTTTATGTATGTAAATTATATGTTATAAAATAAACTATATGATAATATGTGAGACGGTCTATACCACTCATCATCTGGACTGAATTCCTATGAGTTTTGGATTTATCAGTATAGCAAATATTTATGCTACGGCAAGAAAAAGAGAATAAGTAGTGACAAGAACGATGGGAGATTGGCAAACTCCCAGTATGAAGAATGATTCCTAAGTTATTAAGATACGCGTTGACGCCGTAGACTAGCTGTAGCGGAGTACGAGTAATCTGTAAGAATTCCGCAAATCTTTGAGATTTTGATAGTGAGGGTAATGATTGCAATTGTGATAAGTAGCACATCATGATGTCAGGAAGAAAGGAGCAGGTGCTAGAGGTGAAACTCCTGCTTGTACTTAGAATATTAAATGAAGTTGGAATGATCCTTGCATTTGCATGTGCGTATACAATATCAGATGTTTTTCAGTGTAAGGATGATTCTATATGGAAGGGTATGACATAGGTCTATAAGTAAGATGTCGTCGTATGAGACGAAAGATAAAGATAATAATTCATGGGAATTAAATGCAGTGCAAGAAACCCATTGAAGAGTGGGAATATTTGAGGATAATAAGAACGACCTAATGCCGTCAAAGTAAGATTACACGGACTATGAAGAAAATTTATGAAGTTCAGTACGAATGTCTAGGACTTAATAACTTCAATTTGATTTTGCAAGAAGTGCATGTACAAGAAGCATAGCTAAGTGAGTCGGGTAGATTGGTTCAGACAACCGCAACCCTGCTACGTAAGAATTATGTAGTGTATATCAGGCCTTTCTTTTGAGGGAAAGATTGTCGAGTATTTTTGACTTATAGAATTGGAATTCCGATAAGCAAGTTAAGTGGAGATTTGACTAGTAGAGAATTCTAAATTTCGAGGACGAAATTTCTTTAAGGGGGGTAGATTGTAATATCCTGCTTGGACGTAACTTGTAACACCCTAAACCCCACATTTTATTTTCTAATAAAATTCAATAAATAATTAAACACGCAGGGGTGTCACACATCTTGATCAAAACAAAATGGCTTCATTTAATATTGAAAATGTCGCAGCGGAATAAATTTCAAAGATTTCAAGTCATTGTCATATCATTTAAATCAACATCAAAATTGAATTCCAAAGTGAATTCTAAAACAAAGTCTTAAATAAAAATAAGCTCCCAATCCCTAGTGTTACTAATCAGAGCATCGACTCAATAAAACTCCCAAAATCGACAAATAAACAGGAAGACTCCAACACCATCCTTCGAGACTCACTGCTACTAAGATTCTTCTTCCTGCAAACCTACACCATAAAGGCGTAGGCGCCCAACCCGCCACTAGAGGGTGAGAATATATTCAAAATAAGAATCGCATAATCATAATGAATAGAAACAAGGCATGAAAATATAAGCATCTTCAATTATATATTCATATATAAATTATTCACATCCTTAGATAATCATATTTTCACATCGTTAGATAATCAACTTCCCATTGTTAGATAATCAACATTCACATTATTTAATAAATCACAATGAACAAGTATCACTTAAACAAAGTCAATTATCAATTAAGGAATTAGCAACTCATCAACGGAACACAATAATGTATGCAATGCTCCTAGACTCGACTGTATATGCATGTGGTACCAAACCTATCACCAACGTCAAATATTTTGGACATCAGAGGTATGTTACTGATTTTGTCCACACCATCGTCAAATATTTTGGACATCAGAGGTATGTTACTGATTTTGTCCACACCATCGTCAAATACAACATCGTTAAATAGACTCGACCATGAATGCATGAACATCAAATAATGACTCAACAATGCACATCTTTGTATGACTGAACAATTAAACATATTTAAGTAGCACCATCGTCAAATATCAAATCTTCAAATATCACATCTTTATATAGCACATCTTTAAATCACATCATTTCAAATAACACATTTTTATATAATACATCTTTAAATCACACATCTTCAAATAGCACATCTTTATATAACACGTCTTTAAATAACACATCAATTACATCATTAAATAACACATAAATACACATCATCAAATAATTCATCATTACACATCGTCAAATAAATTATCTTTATTCATCAATTAATATATAATCAATTCAATTTACCATAACATTATACACGACACATACATCCTTAATATTACCTTATTATTAATTTAAACTAAAGATCAAATCCTTATACCGATAACTATATTCTCATTCTCACTACAATTTCATTTACCTACTCTACCTATATTCTATTCCCTTGTTCCTGGTTATAGTCCTTTTAATGTCTCTTACCTAAATTTGCCTAATTGCCTCAAAGCATCAGTATATTAACATATTTTTCTTCATATCGTCTACTTTATAAATCCAATAAATACAAGAGGTTAACATAGCGTCTTGGTCATGCTTCGTGTTAATTCCTTAAGGTTATGCGAGTTCCTTCCTTAGCTGCGTGTAAGTGTTATAAAACTATGAGCCATACTATACCATGAACCTAAAATAATAACTATCAATTAATAGGACCAGGAAAAGAATGCTTATTTATTAATCCATTCCTATATGTTCTGGCATGGCAGCACCACATTTTTCTTATAATAATAATAATAATATACCTTTGTACCTTCCTTTTTTTCTTTTCATATTTAATTGGAGGTAATTTGCTAAAATTCCTAGTAATGCCATCTATAAATCCAACTTATACTATTTTTCCTCAATTGCTCTAACACTAAATTGTTCAATTTCTAATATAACTTATAAGTGGGCCACCTGTAACATATAAGTTCCCAAGTTAGACTGATAAAATTATTTGCCATCACTTTATAATGAAATTGTAGAATCTTACTAATTAATGTGTTATACAGCCAGATATCAAATCCGTGTTGATAATAATTGGGGTATAGCAATCAGACTAATTTATAGCAAAGTAAACACATTAGTCTGTAATAGTGCATAGTCTTTCGCTTAGTTCCTAATAACAACTAACGTTGGCCATACTAGAACTTCTCAGATGCTAATGTTCCCGAAGTTTAGGGATCAATATGACTCAGTTTTTCTTATATATTTCAAAACAGAGTATAACCATATTTCAATCACGAATTCAAAACTAAAATCAAACATATAATCACAACAACATATAAGAACATGAATTTAGCGAAAAATAATCAAAAGAATTAAGAAAACAATGGAGGTTAAGGACCCCTTCACTACCCACATGAGTACACAACCCTTATGATGAATAAAACTCCCCCCTTACCTCTGGTTTGCAGAATTTAAATGAATTCCTACGGTGAAATCTTTCTCTAGGTTCTTCTCGCTATTCCTCCTTGTCTCTTCTCTCCACAACCCTAGTTTTTCTTTGATCCCTAATCTTTTCTCTGTTTGTTGTAACCCTAATTCTCTCTAATGCCCTTCTCTATTTATAGAGGTTATTTAAGTTTTAGTTGTTCTGAAACTCTATCCCTTATCTTTTAAAAATTCATATTTTATTTTTTTTTCACATAAATTTAGACATATTTACTATATGCACCCCACTTCCCTATTCTCACCAAAAAGGCTATTATCTTCTTAAAAATTATTTTCTCTCATCTTTTAACAAGCCAACCAACTCATCTATTTCTCAATAAGTACAACCAATTAAATAAATACGATCAAACAAACAAATAATAATAATAATAATATTAATATCTAATACTAATTACTAATAACTAAGATTAAAAATCGGGGTGTTACATAACTTTTATCGATAATTAAGAATTAATGGAAAGATGGCATTTTGGTAATTATTGGGAAGGAAGGATTTATTTATATGGGAGGCAAGATATTTTCTTCATTCTTCTCTCCCTTCACTCTCTCCAAAATCATATTTTCTCTCATCCTCTCCCTCTAACTCACGCCCTCCTCACTCTTGCCATCACCCATCAAACTTCATCCAATTATTGTGAGATTTATGCAAGCAAGCTCAAGTTTTGGAAGTTTAGAACAAGAGAAAATAAGAGGAGAAACAAGGAAGAATCAAGGAGTTAAGCTAGGGTTTGGAACTCAGAAGTTAGCAAGCACCAATCAAGGAATAGGTGAGCTCCCTAGGGTTTTAGAACCCGTTTTGAGTAAGTTTGAGAGTTATTTACACTTTGAGCAAATTTTAGGAAAAGTGCCCTAATTGATGTTATTTGCTAATTCCTTGTTCCAGCTATGATTTAATTGTTTATATGCTTAAGAAAATCCTTTTATTACCTTTGGGAAAGCTTGGGTGAATTGGAATGGTTTGGAATGATGAAAAATGCTATTTTTGAGTTTTCTGGACCTGTCATGGTCGCTACAGCGAGCTGGAGCTCGCTACAGCGACCAGGCATGATTTTTTGCTGCCTACGGTCGCTACAAGTGACCAGGCCATCGCTTCAAGCGACCAGCCCCAGAACAGCCATGACAGCTTAGCTGTTTTGGGTGTTCAGGAGCGCGTAGGCATGGTTTTTCGCATCCGTTTTCTCCATAAACATTTTAGAAACAATAACTACCATTCTAACTCATTCAAGAGGCTCCCAAAAAGGATGAAAATGTAAGGAACAAGGATTGAGCCATGACTTAGAATAGTTTAGAATTGTAAGGGCAAAACCTAGACGAATACAGGAACTTTATTACAATGTTTCAGTAAGCTCTAAGAACGATATGTCTAGAACCTTAAATAGGTTAACAGGAATAGAATTATACTCAGGTATGTTAAGGGTTGTTTTCCAGGATACCCTTAACCAGGCAGATTATAGTGTACCTTAGTCAGTGGTACCAAGTTTCCTCAGTTCAGGCATAGCTACATATATATCAGGACGTGCCTCAGTTGTTCACGTCAGAGTAACATTGGGGGTACACGTATCAGTTTTATCAGGATATGTATATCTATATACCAGGAATAATAAATTAATAATCAGGATAAACTTTGTGTCTTTTGTGCTCTCGACCAGTTAGAGAGGACAGGGGGTTTCAGCATTGCTGAAATGGGCCAGGAACTTTCCTGAGGATAACCACACAGAGTTATAGTGTGTCTCCTGTGCTCTCGACCAGTTAGAGAGGACAGGGGGTTCCGGATACAGCTGGAACGGGCCAGGAATCTTCCGCAAGGATAACCACACACTTAGACAAGAGGAGTCCGGTGTTAGCCTGATATGATAGGAATTTTCACCGGTTATCAGGGGAATGTGCTTCGGGGTTACTCCACCTGGGGGCATTCCGTAAAATGAACTCAGATAATAATGTTTGTTCAACGCTAACATCTAACATGATGATATGTATCAGTTAATACTTTATTATGTTATCAGGCAGAGAATAGTTACCATGCATGTATCAGTTATTAGGCAGTGATCTTAGGTTTCCCCTCGATCACCCAGTTATCAGGTTATAGTCTAGATCTCATGACTATTCAGTATCAGGCTTAGGCAGTGATCCTAGGTTCCCCCTTGATCACTAGTGTAGCAGGATGTAGTTAGTTATTATGACTACACAGGATAGTAGGAACATGCAGGTAGCCCTCTATGGGTAAAGTTAAAACTTGGCGATAATAGGTATCCCCAAGATTGCCAAGAGTAGGCACCGCGATCCTAGGTTTCCCCCGTGGTTGCCAACAGTAGGTTGGGCTGGAGCTCACTGAGACATTATGTCTCATCCCATTCCTTCTGGTGCAGGTTTACAGGTAAGCAAGTGGTTTTCAGATGAAGATCTTCGGGAAGACGCTGGATGGAGTGCAGTTGCTCGTCATGGACACGCTCAGGAGGTTGTCAGATTATATACGTATATGAAAGTGTATTGTATGACATTTGGATAAATGTATAAACGAGCCAATTGTACTCATTCAGTTGTAATGTATATATTATTATTATTGAAAATTTTAATGTATCCGATATCAGATTAATACACATGCTAAATATTCTAGATAATTTAGTATGGGTGTTACAAATAATAATAATAATAATAATAATAATAATAATAATAATAATAATAATAATAATAAAAAGAAAGATAAATAAATAATAATAAAACTTTTTTTTTATTATTAAAAAAAATGAAAATTGATTTTTTTGATTTTTTTTGCATGATGAAGATTTTTTTTGAAGAAAAGTCTTGGACATAATTAGGGTACTACAGCTGGCTTCAGAAGCACTGTTGAGAAGCTGCTTCAGAAGCACAGTTCAGAAGCTGCTTCAGAAGCACAGTTCAGAAGCTGCTTCAGAAGCACTGTTCAGACTCTGGGTTCAGAAGCACTGTTCAGACTCTGGGTTCAGAAGCACTGTTCAGACTCTGGGTTCTGAAGCATTGTTCAGACTCTGGGTTCAGAAGAACTGTTCAAACTTCGGGTTCAGAAGCACTGTTCAAAAGTTGCTTCTGAAGTACTGTTCATAAGTTGCTTCTGAAGTACTGTTCAGAAGCTGCTTCTGAAGTACTGTTCAAAAGCTGCTTCTGAAATACTATTCATAAGCTGCTTCTGATTCTGATTTCAGAACCTCAGGGAGTAAAAAATGTTTGAAAACAGTAAGAAAAAAAGAAGCAATCCACTTATGTTTTGGTGATTTGTAATCTTTGTGATTTTTTGGGGTTTTTGAATGATGTTTTTAGTGCAAAAATGAGTTAAAGATTACTAAAAATGCAGGAACAGCAGAACAAAGTTCTGTGACTTTTTCTCAACTTCTGAGTTAAATTTCTCACTCAAAACTGAACCAAATACAAAAATGAAAATACCATTGTAAAGTTTGCCATGAATACTACATCTTAGTGGTTTTAGATCTACCAAAAGATGTCATAGAACCTAATATATTTTGGCCTCAAGTCATGCCCATGAACTTATGATAAAAAATGCATTTTTTATGAAAAAAGGCTACAAACACTTAGGGTGTGTTTGGTAACACAAATAAGCTAGCTTATAGCTTTTTGGATTAGCTTATAAGCTTGCTTGATAAAATTAGATGTGTTTGGTAACAAGCTTTTTACATTAGCTTATAGCTTTTTTCCAGATGCTATTTCAAGTAGCTTTTGAGCTTATAGCTTATAGCTTTTGACATTTTCTTCCATTTTTAACCTTTATTCTTATTTTATTATTTTTTAAACAAATGACCACTAAACCCATGTTATCAAAGTAACTGCCAATTTATTTTTCTTTTCCGGTTTGCTGAACAGCCAAGCACTTTCTTTTTTCCTTTTTATATAGATCCTCTTACATTCTATTAGTTTATATATTATTTATAATTTCAAATAAAACTATATAATTTCCAAAAAATAAAAAGATATATTATATAAAAGTTTTTTAAAATATTTATTATATCAAAGTTAAAACGTTTGATTACACAAAAATCACAATTTAATTTATATACCACATTTACCATCTTAAAGATGAAATTAATTAAAATATTTAAAAATAAATATACTAAGTAAAATTGTTTATAAACAAAATAATAAATAAAATATATATGTACTTTTATGTCATTTTATATTTATCAGCCACTTCAACAACTAATTTTACCAAACACATTAATTTTAATAAGCGAGCTTTTCAGCTATAAGCTATCAGCTATCAGTCATCAGCTATTTAGCTAGCTTTTCAGCTATCAGCTAGCTTATAGCTTATTTTTACCAAACACACCCTTAAACAGAATGCAAAAAAGGAGATAAGAAGGTTCAAGATACTTACAAATTCCTAGCCAAAGCTTTATATGCACAAGAAAAAGAAAGGGGCTTTTGGATGGTTGTGGTTTCTTGAAGATGGAAGTGATGGAGAAGATGAACAATAACAAAATGGTGTTTTGCTACTATTTTCCTCTCTTTGTGTGATGTTTCTTGTGATTTAGTTTCTGTTTTGATTCTGTTTGATTTGTTGTGGTGGTTTGTAAAGAAAAAAAACAGAAAAACAGAGCTTTTCTCTTTCGAAGTTTGTTATGAATTCTTGCTATTTTTTGGTTCTGTTTTTTGCTCTAAAAATTCCTCTTCTTTCATTCATTTTCGTGCCTCTTATATATGCAATTTTGTGATCATTTGCAATCATAAAAATCCTTTGAAAGCTTGACCTTTTTGTGTGCTATGGCAAAGACTTTGGTTAACATTTAATGAAAAGGAAAGGAAGTGACCTTGCCTTGTGATTTTGGTGAAGACTTTGGTTAATTCTGGACAACTAGGGACTGAGTTTGACAGAAGTTGATGGAAGAAAAACAAGAAAGGAGGGGTGCTGCCCTGACAAAGGTTGGGAGAAAACAGGGAGAAGGGGCGCTGCTTGCAGGGGCAGCAACTTGTAGCCTTCTTTGACAAAGAAAAATGGAAGAAAATGGAAAGGAAAGGATGTGCTGGAACAGGACAGCAGCTTGCAGCTTATTTTGACTTGTTTCATGAAGAAGAAAGGAAGGAAATGGCAAGGAGGAGGTGCTGAAAAAACTGGGGCAGCAGCTTAGTTTGACATTGTTTCCTTTTTTGCACATGTTTCTCTTTTAGAGACAAACAAACATAATAATAATAATAATAATAATAATAATAATAATAATAATAATAATAATAATAATAATAATAATAATAATAATAATAATAGTAATAATAATAATAATAATAATAATAATAAAAAGAAAGATAAATAAATAATAATAAAACTTTTTTTTTTATTATTAAAAAAAATGAAAATTGATTTTTTTTGATTTTTTTTTGCATGATGATGATTTTTTTGAAGAAAAGACTTGGACAAAATTAGGGTACTACAGCTGGCTTCAGAAGCACTGTTCAGAAGCTGTCTTCAGAAGCACTGTTCAGAAGCACAGTTCAGAAGCTGCTTCAGAAACACTGTTCAGAAGCTGCTTCAGAAGCACTATTCAGACTCTGGGTTCAGAAGCACTATTCAGATTCTGGGTTCAGAAGCACTGTTCAGACTCTGGGTTCAGAAGCACTGTTCAAAAGTTGCTTCTGAAGTACTGTTCATAAGTTGCTTCTGAAGTACTGTTCAAAAGCTGCTTCTGAAGTACTATTTAGAAGCTGCTTCTGATTCTGATTTCAGAACCTCAGGGGGTAAAAAATGTTTGAAAACAGTAAGAAAAAAAGAAGCAATCCACTTCTGTTTTGGTGATTTGTAATCTTTGTGATTTTTTGGGGTTTTTGAATGATGTTTTTAGTGCAAAAATGTGTTAAAGATTACTAAAAATGCAGAAAAATAATGCAGGAACAGCAGGAACAGCAGAACAGAGTTCTGTGACTTTTTCTCAACTTGTGAGTTAAATTTCTCACTCAAAAACTGAACCAAATACAAAAATAAAAATACCATTGTAAAGTTTGCCATGAATACATCTTAGTGGTTTTAGATATACCAAAAGATGTCCTAGATCCTAATATATTTTGGCCTCAAGTCATGCCCATGAACTTATGATAAAAAATGCATTTTTTATGAAAAAAGGCTACAAACACTTAAACAGAATGCAAAAAAGGAGATAAGAAGGTTCAAGATACTTACAAATTCCTAGCCAAAGCTTTAGATCCACAAGAAAATGAAAGGGGCTTTTGGATGATTGTGGTTTCTTGAAGATGGAAGTGATGGAGAAGATGAACAATAGCAAAATGGTGTTTTGCTACTATTCTCCTCTCTTTGTGTGATATTTCTTGTGATTTAGTTTTTGTTTTGATTCTGTTTGATTTGTTGTGGTGGTTTGTAAAGAAAAAAAAAAAGAAAAACAGAGCTTTTCTCTTTGGAATTTTGTTATGAATTCTTGCTATTTTTTGGTTCTGTTTTTTGCTCTAAAAATTCCTCTTCTTTCATTCATTTTCGTGCCTCTTATATAGGCAATTTTGTGATCATTTGCAATCATTAAAATCCTTTGAAAGCTGGACCTTTTTATGTGCTATGGCAAAGACTTTGGTTAACATTTAACGAAAAGGGAAGGAAGTGACCTTGCCTTGTGATTTTGGTGAAGAATTTGGTTAATTCTGGACAACTAGGGGCTGAGTTTGACAGAAGTTGATGGAAGAAAAACAGGAAAGGAGGGGTGCTGCCCTGACAGAGGTTGGGAGAAAACAGGGAGAAGGGGCGCTGCTTGCAGCCTTCTTTGAGAAAGAAAAATGGAAGAAAATGGATAGGAAAGGATGTGCTGGAACAGGACAGCAACTTACAGCTTATTTTGACTTGTTTGATAAAGACGAAAGGAAGGAAATGGCAAGGAGGAGGTGCTGAAAAAACAGGGGCAGCATCTTAGTTTGACCTTGTTTCCTTGCACATGTTTCTCTTTTTGAGACAAACAAACATAATAATAATAATAATAATAATAATAATAATAATAATAATAATAATAATAATAATAATAATAATAATAATAAAAGTAGTAATAATAATAATAATAATAATAATAATAATAATAATAATAATAATAATAATAAAAAGAAAGATAAATAAATAATAATAAAACTTTCTTTTATTATTTAAAAAAAGAAATGAAAATTGATTTTTTTGATTTTTTTGCATGATGATGATTTTTTTTGAAGAAAAAACTTTGACAAAATTAGGGTACTACAACTGCCCCTATTTAATTATATTTTACTAGAAAATATGAATAACGATGGTTTTCATATTATCATTGTAAAAGATAAGTAAATATAAGGACCCGAATTTTGTCCTTCAAGATAGAAAAGTGTGTGAAAAGACAGTAAATTGACGATGCGAAAATGTAAATGGTCATCTCCAGTCGTGGCTGGTACTTAGACTGATACGATTGAAAATGATCGTCGCCAAGCAAATCCTGGTGAAACGATACAGACAACATGCCTCCACCGGGGGAAGGTTGATCATATCCAGCCGCTTACGCTGGAGGTAGATCCCTAAGGACAAAGGTGAACTTATTCAGCCGCTTATGCTAAAGGTCGATCCACTGGGGATAAAGGTGATCATATCCAGCCGCCTACGCTGGAGGTAGATTCCTAAGGACAAAGGTGATCTTATTCAGCCGCTTATGCTGAAGGTCGATCCACTGGGGATAAAGGTTATCTTATCCAGCTGCCTACGCTGGAGGTAGATTCCTAAGGACAAAGGTGATCTTATTCAGCCGCTCATGCTGAAGGTCGATCCGCTGGGGATAAAGGTGATCATATCCAGCCGCCTACGCTGGAGGTAGATTCCTAAGGACAAAGGTGATCTTATTCAGCCGCTTATGTTGAAGGTCGATCCACTAGGGATAAAGGTTATCTTATCCAGCCGCCTACGCTGGAGGTAGATTCCTAAGGACAAAGGTGATCTTATTCAGCCGCTTATGCTGAAGGTCGATCCACTCGAAAATATGATGTTTGACTGATTACCGCCAAGCGGGTCTTGGTGAAATGATAATGATATGATATGATTGTGTAGACTCACTGGGGGAGTGATAATGATATGATATGATTAGGTAAAATCGATGGGGGAGTTTTAACTAGGGAACTCTAGTGGCGTGAGCAAGTCCACTCGGGAATGGGACAGTTTGGGAAGAAATCCCCTGGGGGGATTTTTTTTTTTTTTTAGAAAAACTTACTGGGGAAGTTCTTGAATGAGGTTCACTAGGGAACACTGGGATGACTCGCTGAGGAGTGTAAGAACATGGGATACTCACTGGGGAGTGTTTGCTGGGGAAGCATGAGGAATTGTGAGGGAGAGTATGATATGAATATGAGATGCATGTTAATGAATGTGTGTGATATGATGCGTGTAGCATGCTGACTCTTGGGGTAAACCAAGGACATGTTGGGCTTCAGCTGTGATTGGGTGCCGAGCATGGTCGGGTTTTTTTTTATGGAGTAAAATGGTTAAGGTACGATTTTTGGTTTTCGATCCTTCGGCATTCGCAATACCCATTGCTTTTGATGTTTCAGATTAATGGCTGCTGACGGAGCTTTCGACATCTCGTTGATTTCCTGTGATACAAACATCTCACTGGGAACCATTGATTTCCTTTAGATACTTTTAAATCAAAGTGATCATGATTTCAACAGATTTTATGTTATTATTTTTTTTATTTCAAAATTGTATCATCAAAATAAATAGCATTTATTGGAGATGAAAAATGAAAAAGGTAAAATAGAAGGATGCACTTTATTAATGATCAAACACGATTTAGTACATGGAATGGCAGCACACTAAAGGTGTAACTCGACAAAGATGAATAAGAGAAACGAAGATGGGGATAGGGAAAACACTGGAAGTTCCCATTGAGTCATGACGACCGCTACTTTCTTAATAACCCTAAATCCACAACACTTTGCTTCTGGGGATGGCGAAGGAATTGGTTCTTCAGTTGATGTTAGGAGCGAACTGTCCTGATGTAGTTACCTGCCTTTTTTCTTTTTCCCAACTTTTGCCTAAGTTGCCTTTTCAAGTTTTCGACTTAGCGAGTTTTCTTTTGTTTTTTTTATATCCCTAATTTTTGCCTGGACGCCCTTTCGAGTTTTCAGTCCACCGGGATGCCCCTTTTTGCCTAAGTTGCCTTTTAGGTTTTCAACTTAGTGGGCGTTCTTTTGTTATTAGGCATAGTATTTCTTGACTACATCGGAATTCACAGGACGTGGAAAGTCCTCGCCGTCCATTGTTGTGAGAATCAAGGCTCCTCCAGAGAATGCTTTCTTCACTAAATAAGGGTCTTCATAGTTCGGGGTCCATTTTCCACGCGAATCTTTGTGTATAGATAAGATCCTTTCGAGTACTAGGTCTCCTTCTTGGAACTCTCGAGGACGGATCTTCTTGTGAAACGCCTTCTTGAGCCTGCTTTGATATAACTGACCATGACATAAGGCTATCATCTGTTTCTCATCGATTAAGTTTAACTGGTCAAACCTTGCTTGGATCCATTCTGCTTCTTCTAATTTGGCCTCCATCAGGACTCTCATTGAGGGAATTTCCACCTCAATGGGGAGGACTGCCTCCATGCCATATACCAGGGAGAAATCACGACCTGGTTCTTCTCAAGTGTGTGGACAAACATGAGGCAGACTTGCTAATCAAAGGGACCCTTCGTGGATTTCTTTGATTAGCAAGTCTTCATCATGTTTGTCCACACACCTGAGAAGAACCAGGTCGTGATTTCTTTTGTAGAGAACATCACCATTCAGGAAGAATTTATCTGATAGTCGTCTTAGAGTCTTTTTATCCCTATTTGAAATGTTTGCAGGATATTCTTGATCTCTGAGGTAGACCTTGATGTCATGGTACCATGGCTTGCCATCAGATGCCTCTTCGATGGATAGACAGAATGCCGGCTCGTCTCGGTGCTCTACCTTTATAAGTGGCGCTTCATTGTGAAATTTCACTTTATACATTGATGATAACGTAGCCAAGGCATCTGCTACTTGATTTTCTTCTCTAGGGATATGATGGAAGGTGATTTCGTCAAAGAACTTTATTAGCTTCAAGACATGAGCGTGGTACAGGGTCAGCTTGGGATGACGGGTTTCCCATTCTCCTTTTACTTGCTAAATGACTAGGACCGAATCTCCATATACCTCCAAAATCTTTGTAACACCCATATAGAGATTGCCTAGGATCTCCTACGAGTATTAAAATTTCGTACTGGATACATTAAATACAATACAGAAAGTTGTTGATTAATTATACAATGCATAAGTCTCTGATACAATCCAAAATCCGATACAAAACATTCTCGGTAATATACGTCTTAATACATCATTTTTGTACAAATATCCATATAAATAAAAGCAACACGATCAATCCAAAGCTTTCTCTTTACCTTTACGTCGTGTTTCCTGTGAACCTGCACCAGAAGGAAAGGGATGAGAAATGATGTCTCAGTGAGCTCCGGCCCTACCTACTGTTGGCAACCACGGGGGAAACCTAGGGTCGCCGTGCCTACTCTTGGCAATCTTGGGGATACCTACGATCACCGTCATTTCTCTACATATTTCGCGATCAAGGGAAAACCTAGGATCGCTACTTGTCTCAATCATTTCTCATCATAATCTAACTTAACTTATACTTAGTGATCTTGGGGACATCCTATGATCACTACTTGTTCACTAGGAACTAATTGGCATATTTCTCAATATATATAATTATACATATTCATCTTTTCATATCTTTAAGTTAGAAGTTAGCGTTGAACAAACAATAATTATCTTGGTTCATTTTACGGAGTGCATCCGGGTGGAGTAGCCCCGAAATACATCTCCCTTCTTACCGGTGAAAATTCCTATCATATCAGGCTAACACCGGACTCCTCTTTTCTTTTGTGTGGCTGCCCTCGCGAGCGGTAACTTCACCGTTCCAGCTGCCATTTAAGGCGGTAACTTCACCGGAACCCCCTGTATTCTAACTAGCGAGACTACAGGAGACACATTAACTTTTTCTCGACTAAGATGCGTAGCTGCCCTCACGAGCGGTAACTTCACCGTTCCAGAATAAACCGGAACCCCCTGTATACTAACTAATGAGCCTACAAGAGACACATCTAGTCCTTTTTAATAATTAATTCTCATTCTTTAAGTAAATATTCTTAAATACTTAACCTATAAAAGGTTCTTAACTTAGAGCAATAGATCATTCTCATTAAATCCCTTCTTAAGTACTTGGAAGTACTTATATTACTTTTCTATAGCTTTGGCATATTAAGGCATTCTTAGGGAAAACAACCTCCCATTACATAACTCATGAACTTATGGTCTTAGGCTTATCGTTCTCATAAGCCATTTCTTGGTTATTGGAAACATTCCCATAACCGCCTAAACTTTAATCTCTCAATCTTAAACAATCCTCAACATAATAATGTTATTGCATAATCCTTATTCCTTATGATTACATCCTTTTTGGGAGCCTCTTGTATGAGTTAGAATGGTAGATATTGTTTCTAAAATATTTACGGAGAAAACGGATGCGAAAAACCATGCCTACACGCTCCAGAACACCCAAAACAGCAAAGCTGTCATGGCTGTTCTGGGGCTGGTCGCTTGAAGCGACAGCCTGGTCGCTTGTAGCGACCGTAGGCAGAACAAAATCCTGCCTGGTCGCTGTAGCGAGCTCCAGCTCGCTGTAGCGACCATGACAGGTCCAGAAATCTCAAAAATGACATTTTTCATCATTCCAAACCATTCTAACACACCCAAGCATTCCCAAAGGTATAAAAAGGATTTTCTTAAGCATATAAACCATTTAAACATAGCTGGAACAAGGAATTAGCAAATAACATAATCTAGGGCATTTTCATAAAATTTGCTCTAAGTATAAATTACTCTCAAACTTACTCAAAACGGATTCTAAAACTGTAACACCCATATAGAGATTGCCTAGGATCTCTTACGAGTATTAAAATTTCGTATTGGATACATTAAATACAATACAGAAAAGTTGTTTATTAAATACACAATACATAAGTTTATGATACAACTCAAGATCCGATACATAACATCCTTCATAATACATATACATCATGATACAATATCAAGGAAAACATAAGCAGCACGAACAATCCATAGCCTTCTCTTTACCTTTACGTCGTGCTACCTGCGAAGAACCTGCACCAGAAGGAAAGGGATGAGACATAATGTCTCAGTGAGCTCCTACCCTACCTACTGTTTGGCAACCTCAGGGAACCTAGGGTCGCCGTGCCTACCTCGGCGATCTTGGGGATACCTATGATCGCCAAGTCTTAACTTTACCCATAGAGGGTCATCTGACTGATCCTGCTGCACTGGTGATCAAGGGGAGACCTAGGATCACCGTCTGATAACTGCTAACTGATATCTGATAATTGTCTGAATAAATATTTCCTGACTGATAATGTAATAGAATAATAACTGATACTTTATGTTAGCTGTTAGCGTTGGACAAACATTATTATCTGGGTTCATTTTACGGAATGCCCCCGGGTGGAGTAACCCCGAAGCACATTCCCCTGATAACCGGTGAAAATTCCTATTATATCAGGCTAACACCGGACTCCTCTTGCCTAAGTGTGTGTGGTTATCCTCACGGAATATTCCTGCCCGTTCCAGCTGTATCTGGAACCCCCCGTCCTCTCTAACTGGTCGAGAGCACAGGAGACACACTATAACTCTGTGTGGTTATCCTCACGGAAAGTTCCTGCCCGTTTCAGCAATGCTGAAACCCCCTGTTCTCTCTAACTGATCGAGAGAGCAGAGGACACAAAGTTGGTCCTGATTATTAATTTTATTCCTGGTATATATATATATACATATCCTGATAAAATATGACTAAGCCTGAACTGAGGAACTCGATACCATTGACTAAGGTATCCTATAATCTGCCTGATAGAGGGAATCCTGATAAACTACTCTTAACATACCTGAATGTAATTCTATTCCTGTTAACCTATTCAAGGTTCTAGACATATCTGTAGTACCCTAATTTTGTCCTAAGCATTTTAAAACAAAAAATCAAAAAAAAATCAAAGAGGGGAAAAAGTCAAAAGTCAACAAAAGTCAACAGAAAAGTCAACATTTCAAAAATGCTGACTTCGCACTGCGAAGTCTGCGATTTTTCTGCAGATTTTTGGTTTCTTTGATTTAATTCCAGAATTTGTTGCATATCATTTCCATAATTATTTTAAGTATCATTTCCAGAATTTGTTGCATATGATTTTTCTGCATTTTCAATTGTGTTTGCATAGCAATTTAGGTTCAAAACCATTTGGTTCTAAAAAACCCCTTTTGAATTTCAAAGAAATCCCAAGGTTTTCAAAACATCAAAACTGGTTTGTCCAGCCTTTTTCATCCCAAAAACTCAAAGTTTTTCACCCACCTAAAAGGTCCTGAGTGTGTTCAGAAGTTGTTTCTGAACAAAAGTTCAGAAACAGCTTCTGAACTCAAAAATTCGCATGCTTCGCAGTGCGAAGTCATGGTCGCAGTGCGACCATGACAGAACTCAGAATCTGAGTTTTTGTGTCCAAATGACCATTTTTTGAGGTTCTAGCCCCAGGGCTCAGAACCTAAGAGTTTTTAAACCCATGTTCTTCAAACTATAACAAGGATTTTGCATAATCTTGACAAAATCACAAGTTCGTATGACATTATGTGGATAACTTGCAAAACAAGTTATGTTCCCAAACTTTCAAACAAGCATGAACAAACAAGCTATGTTCATCATTTCAATCTAAACCTGAACAATAAATATTGTTCATGATTTTTCAAAACTCAAGCATGAACATACACCAAATTTGTTCGCTTTTCAAAACCGTTCGCAAAATGAGCCGAACTTGTGCGTTTTCTAGCAAAATTGCTAAATCTTCCCATTTTGGGTTTTCAAACCAAATGTTTTGACATACCTTGGGATTTCTAAAGGATTCAATCCAAAAACATGAATGAAAAAGGGATGGTGTGACGTATGTCTCTCCATCGCCCCGATTGTACGAATGCGTGACGTATGTCTCGTCGCTCGGACAATCGTCATTCCATTTTCAATATGTACAACCCCAACCAAACCAAAACTTGGCCCCTTGTGGTCAATCCAAACCTTTTGGTCCCCCGTGGCCATTAGACTCGATCCCTCGACTCGTTAGAGTCCACTCGGTCAATGTTCGACTCGTTCGAGTCCATTGTACCTGTTCTTGATCTCAGTGGATCAATTGAACAATCGCCCGACTCCTCGGAGTCCACTCGGTCAATGATTGACTTGTATGAGTCCTTTTACCCTAACGGACGTACCTTTTAACAATTCTAATGCGATTCACGAACAAACGCTTAATAAGTCTCCCAAGCGCGAGCATACAAGCTACGTTTTAATTGCAAGAATTCGGTTAAAACATCGTCCATTTAAAATTAACCAACATATGTACGTTTTTCTACCAAAGAACTACGTACGCTTTGAATTCTCCGACTACCGGGAGATACGTAGGAGCAAGATCGACATCTTGTCAAGCGCAATAATAAAAAAAACTTTTTTCTTTCGTTTGTTTTTATCACTTTCCCCCCTTTATTATATTTTTGACATAAATAAACATGCGCGCAAAACATTTAAAAAACAATTCAAGCTTTAACCAAATAGAAGGTTCCCGTTGAGTACAACGGACGTGAGGGGTGCTAATACCTTCCCCTTGCGTAACCGAC
Organism: Medicago ruthenica; assembly: GCA_018208015.1. Classification (NCBI taxonomy): domain Eukaryota; kingdom Viridiplantae; phylum Streptophyta; class Magnoliopsida; order Fabales; family Fabaceae; genus Medicago; species Medicago ruthenica. The sequence goes on along the minus strand of CM031377.1, from coordinate 54,114,522 downwards.
TCCCGAACCCGACAATGGTTGCGATGACCAATCCTTATCCTCATCGTCAAAGGGTTTTATTATCGTTTCCCTTTAAACAAAAAAAAACTTAAGGGTTTATCAACGTTCCCTTTACACAAAAACTTTGGTGGCGGCTTCACAAAAGACCCTCTGTGCGTTTACGAACGACCTCGGAGGATTTGCGCGTCTTTTTCCCAGGAAAAAAACGAGGTGCGCACAGCTGGCGACTTCACTGGGGACCCTTTTCCCACTAGCGAGTCAAGCCTAACCTATTTGGCTTTTAAGCCAATTGTTTTTATTTTCTTTGCGCGCCATGCTTATTATTTTATACATGTCATGTTTATGCTTTATGTTTATATTTGCTTTATTTTGCTTTATATTCATATCATATATATATCAAATGTGGGGGTTACTTGAGTGATGTTACTCCACATTGTTCGGGTTAATGCCGGACGTGTGAGGCTCTCTACCCGAGCTTGAGAAAAAAACTAAGTTAGAAGGAGGTTGTGTGCGGAAGCCCGCGTTGACGCATGTCCGTGAGGTAGGATGCCCAACCCCGCTTAGAGGAGATTTTCACATGGAATTAATTGAAGTCATGTCGACGTATGTCCATAGACAACCCTAATTCCATGTGAGATCTATGACTCTAGGGACCTCTTCTTAGGAAATTTCACCTTTAGAGCCTACACGTGAGGATGGGGGGAAGTTCCGAACCTTCATATACCAAACCCCTGCATGTCATAACATTTGCATTCATAAAACTTTTTGCATAAACAAAAAAAGAGGGGCATATTTTTGCATTCTCATTGCATTCATACATGCATTTTCATTTCAAAGAAAAACCCTCACATCATTCCCTCACCAAACACCAAAAAAGGGAAGTACCAGACCCCGTGTACAGTAGCGTTTCGGAAGAGATCCGAGCAAATCGGAAGGCCATCGAAATTCTTGAAATCATTTCTTTGTCCAAGTAATTTATCTTGTTTTTTCAAAAAAAAAACAATCATTTTGCTCTTCCCAAGGCAAATGATTAATTTTTATGGGACCCCCATATTTCAAATCATTGCCATCATTAATAAAGTTGTAGTTTATGTTCAAAAGAGTTCGTTTTTCTTTCGTTCTTAAATAAATTTTTGCAACCCCAAAAAAAAATCATCATCATACACCACCAAAAAAAATAACACTGCTACAATCCCTTTTGACTTCAATCTTCAAAATAACCAAACGGAAGATGATAATAAGGACGATTTTGAACCTCCTGAAGGATTGTCCAGACTTGGGGATCAAGATGATAGGGTAATACAACCTCACCAAGAGAACCCTCAAAAGTATAGCACCACAGTTCTCCCTCTGCCGGGGCACACTCTATAAGAGAAATCATAGTCTCACTCAGACGTGTGGATAAACATGAAGCAGTCATGCTCACCAAGGAAATCCATGAGGAGTCCTTCCAAACCCATGCCAAGATATGTCACAAGTGACAAATTTATGCCAACAAGGGGCACATCCCTCCAACACCTCTGAATGTCATGACATCACCCTAACCTTTCTCTATGTGGGGCATAGACATGTTTGGAATGATTGAGCCAAAGGCTTGAAAAGGGCACCAGTTCATACTAGCTGCCATCAACTGTTTCACCAAATGGGTCGAAGCAGCTTCCTATGCAAACATTGCCAAACAAGTGGTCGCCCAATTCATCAAAAAAGAAACCATTTGCCGTTACGGCACTCCCCACAATTTCCCACAAAAAGCCAAGCCGTTACGGCACTCCCCACAATCTCCCACAAAAAGCCAAGCCGTTACGGCACTCCCCACAATTTCCAACAAAAAGCCAAGCCGTTACGGCACTCCCCACAAATTCCCACAAAAAGCCAAGTCGTCATTGGCATTCCTCACATCACCCATTTCCAAAAAAAAAAAAAAAGGCCCAATTTTTATTGGCATCCCCAAACACAAAAAGCCAAGTTGTCACTGGCATTCCTCACATCTCCAACAAAAGACCAATTTTTATTGACACACACAATTGCCAAACAAAAAGCCCAATTTCCATTGGCCCTCACAAACCCCATTTCCAACAAAAGCCCGACCTTGCTCGGAAGCCAAACAAAAGCCCGACCTTGCTCGGCATCCAAAAAACAAAAGCCCGACCTTGCTCGGCATCCCATCATAAAAGCCCGACCTCGCTCGGCATCCCATCATAAAAGCCTGACCTTGCTCGGCATTCAATCACAATAAAAGCCCGACTTTGATCGGCATCCAAACACCCAAAGCCCAATTTTCATTGGCACTAAAAAAAAAACCAACCATGCTTGTCAATCTTCGTTGGCAATCCAAACACAAAAAGCCCAATTGCCATTATCATTCAAACACAAACAAGATTCGACCAACTGAACCCCATAAAGGAGAAACACCTCACAGCATTGGGGCATGGACAGCTCGACAAGAAAGTTCATTCTCGAGAATTTAGAGAAGGAGACTTAATGCTTGGAAAAAAGGTATTACCCATCCACAAGGATCCCCCTATCAATAAGCTCCGGCGCAGTCAAAAAAATATATGCCAAAAAGAAGAAAGAGCTCGCTAAATCGAAAACCCGAAAGGGCGGTTTAGGCAATAGAGAGCGTCCTGGTAGATCGAAAACCTGAAAAGGCGGTCTAGGCAAAAATTAAGGACATCAAAAAAGGAAATATACCCAGTGGACTGAAAACTCGAAAGAGCGGTCCAGGTAAAAGTTAGGGGTTTCAAAAAAAAGAAGGCAAAAGACTGCGGCACGTGAGGTCCGGACATAATTCAAGAGGGAAAGAATCAACCTCATTATCATCTTTCAAAAAAAAAAAGGGTTATTTCGAAGTCATAGGGAAAGTAGCACGTGAAACCCAAGCAAATCTTCATTTGCCTTTTTGTTTCTTCCTTTTTCTCTATCTCAGTAATCACCTCTTATAGGGATTACATTTTCACGAATAGTTACCCATACAAGGGACTAAGTTTCGTTGAATCAAAATCATCTTTAAACCTTTTCATTGTTATGCGTCCTTACTTGCTCATAAAGTGTGTTTTTATTCATGATAAATAATGCATTGAAATATGGGAATAACATAAAAAACAAAAAAAATGTGTGTTTTTTACTTGGACGCTAAATGTCGAAAGAATTTCGTTGGTCCCCGGTATTGCATCAGAGGACTCAAAACTTGAAGCTTTGCATCAGTCATTTTAAGACTCATGCTCTTCAGCAGAAACAAGTGCGTAGCTCACGACGCGTAAAACGCAAAGATCCCGGGTGTCGGAGGAAACAAATTTCCCCAAATAAAGCTCACCCCCATACATCTTTTTCATCCACTAAGGCCGGATATCGATCATGCTTCCAAAATGATCCTTATATCCCCAGTGAGATCACACCATAATCAAAAAGCCCGACCTCGCTCGGCAACCAAAACCAAAAAGCCCGACCTCGCTCGGCAATCAAAAACAAAAAGCCCAATTTTCATTGGCAAACCAAAGTCCAATATTCATTGGCAAACCAAAGAACTACGTAAGCTTTGAATTCTCCATCCCACCAGGAGATACGTAGGAGCAAGATCATCATCTTGTCAAGCACAACAAACCAAAGCCCAATCATCATTGGCGCCTACTCACAAATTTCCAGCCCAAACCTCATTGACACCCCCAAGGAGTCTCAACCCCAAAGAAAAGTCCAATCATCATTGGCAGACAAACACAAATCCCCAGGGCAGGCCCGAACTACACCGGTTTTGATCCCATTTGGGTATGTAGGCAAAGGACTTGGTCCTTCCAAACCAACCAACCAAAAAAAAAACAAACAAACAAAAAGACCAATTGTCATTGGCGCAACCACAACCAAGACCGACTTTGCTCGGCACCCAACCAGTATCCCTCATATCATGCATGCATATCCAAATCATTCATACACATGCATTTCATTTCATAAATCATGCATCCTCAACAAGGATTCTCCAGTGAGTATCACATATTCACCAACATCCATCAACAGTCAAGTAAGCGTTCCCCAGTGAACCTCCTTCACTAACTGTCCTCAGAAGGAATCTTTGTCTGAGTCCATCTCATATCATATTGCATTGCATATCACTGCATATCATACTGCATAACATGCATCATACAATCATGTTTTCGGTTCAACCAGGGGCACCTATTTAGGGTAAGACCACAGCTCGTTAGGAATCGACTTTCAGTGAAAGTGCCTGAATAAGATTACCTAGCTTAGGTATCGACCTCTAGTGAAAGTGCCTAGACAAGATCACCTCCCCCAGTGTTCGACCTTCAGTGTTAGCGGCTGAATAAGATCACAGCTCGTTAGGAATCGACTTTCAGTGAAAGTGCCTGAATAAGATTACCTAGCTTAGGTATTGACCTCTAGTGAAAGTGCCTAGATAAGATCACCTCCCCCAGTGTTCGACCTTCAGTGTTAGCGGCTGAATAAGATCACAGCTCGTTAGGAATCGACTTTCAGTGAAAGTGCCTGAATAAGATTACCTAGCTTAGGTATCGACCTCTAGTGAAAGTGCCTAGATAAGATCACCTCCCCCAGTGTATCGACCTTCAGTGTTAGCGGCTGAATAAGATCACAGCTCGTTAGGAATCGACTTTCAGTGAAAGTGCCTGAATAAGATTACCTAGCTTAGGTATCGACCTCTAGTGAAAGTGCCTAGATAAGATCACCTCCCCCAGTGTATCGACCTTCAGTGTTAGCAGCTGAATAAGATCACAGCTCGTTAGGAATCGACATTCAGTGAAAGTGCCTGAATAAGATTACCTAGCTTAGGTATCGACCTCTAGTGACAGTGCCTAGAGTAGATCGCCTCCCTCAATGTTCGACCTCTAGTGAAAGTGCCTAGAGAAGATCACCATCCTCAGGAATCGACCTCTAGTGAAAGTGCCTAGATAAGATTACCTTCATCCCCCAGTGGATCTACCTCCAGTGTTAGCGGCTGGATACGATCAACCTTTTCCAACCATTGCATTTGCATTTCGCGAAGGACAAAATTCGGGTCCTTCTTTTTACTTAATTGATCTTCGCAAAGAGTTCATGAGATGCCCTCGGCACTCACGCACTCTATGCGAAGACACAATTAAGTAGGGGCAGCTGTAGTACCCTAATTTTGTCCTAAGCATTTTAAAACAAAAAAATCAAAAAAAAATCAAAGAGGGGAAAAAGTCAAAAGTCAACAAAAGTCAACAGAAAAGTCAACATTTCAAAAATGCTGACTTCGCACTGCGAAGCTCACTTCGCACTGCGAAGTCTGCGATTTTTCTGCAGATTTTTGGTTTCTTTGATTTAATTCCAGAATTTGTTGCATATCATTTCCATAATTATTTTAAGTAGCATTCATGGCTAATTGGGCCAAGCAAAACCAGAATTGAGGGACTTGCCATTAATGCCAAGGTTGGAAGCTTTTTCTTCCAACCTAGCATGTGACAAGCAAGTGGGCTTGCCCTTGGGCAGCTCTAGTCCCTCCCATGTGACCTGTTAACCACCACAAGGTTGCCAGCCACCTGCTTGAGGACTTTCCTCCTGCTTGCTTCCCCAAAACCAGTCAAACTAGCTGGATTTTCTCACTTGAAAAGTCATGAGTGCCTACCCTGTTTTTGCAGCAGCTTTTCACCCCTCACACCAGCCATAAGTAGCCTTTTTCATCCCTCAATCTCTGCACATCACAGTGCACGTTTTCATTGATCAACCATTGAGATTGCAAGGATTGATCCCCAAGCATTAGCCAATTGCAATTCAGCTTTGTTCTTCATCATTACCTTCTAGAATTGGTTGAATTTGTGGCTGAAATCAGGCTGAGTCTTGCCCCTTGGTACAAGGCAAGGTTGCCTCTATCCATTAGCATTTAATGCAAAGGGATTCAGCTTGATCTTAGCCACAAATCAGCTGAATTTTGGGATTTGCTAATGATGAAAAAGATTTGGTTTTGGCCTATAAATAGAAGGCAATGCCCAAGGTTTCAAACACAACTGATAACAGCATTTCAAGAGCAGAAACTCTACTCATTTTAGCTTACAAACCCTCACAAATAACCAGAAAAAACCAATCCAACACAAAGCTTTACCAAAGTTCAAGTTCATCACCAATAGCAAAAAAAACCTTTGTGAAAGCCTTCAACCAATACAAATCCATTGCAGCTGGAGCTTTGCTAAGGAGTTCTGTAAGTTTCTAAGGCGTGTTTGCATAGCAATTTTGGTTCAAAACCATTTGGTTCTAAAAAACCCCTTTTGAATTTCAAAGAAATCCCAAGGTTTTCAAAACATCAAAACTGGTTTGTCCAGCCTTTTTCATCCCAAAAACTCAAAGTTTTTCACCCACCTAAAAGGTCCTGAGTGTGTTCAGAAGTTGTTTCTGAACAAAAGTTCAGAAACAGCTTCTGAACTCAAAAATTCGCATGCTTCGCAGTGCGAAGTCATGGTCGCAGTGCGACCATGACAGAACTCAGAATCTGAGTTTTTGTGTCCAAATGACCATTTTTTGAGGTTCTAGCCCCAGGGCTCAGAACCTAAGAGTTTTTAAACCCATGTTCTTCAAACTATAACAAGGATTTTGCATAATCTTGACAAAATCACAAGTTCGTATGACATTATGTGGATAACTTGCAAAACAAGTTATGTTCCCAAACTTTCAAACAAGCATGAACAAACAAGCTATGTTCATCATTTCAATCTAAACCTGAACAATAAATATTGTTCATGATTTTTCAAAACTCAAGCATGAACATTCACCAAATTTGTTCGCTTTTCAAAACCGTTCGCAAAATGAGCCGAACTTGTGCGTTTTCTAGCAAAATTGCTAAATCTTCCCATTTTGGGTTTTCAAACCAAATGTTTTGACATACCTTGGGATTTCTAAAGGATTCAATCCAAAAACATGAATGAAAAAGGGATGGTGTGACGTATGTCTCTCCATCGCCCCGATTGTACGAATGCGTGACGTATGTCTCGTCGCTCGGACAATCGTCATTCCATTTTCAATATGTACAACCCCAACCAAACCAAAACTTGGCCCCTTGTGGTCAATCCAAACCTTTTGGTCCCCCGTGGCCATTAGACTCGATCCCTCGACTCGTTAGAGTCCACTCGGTCAATGTTCGACTCGTTCGAGTCCATTGTACCTGTTCTTGATCTCAGTGGATCAATCGAACAATCGCCCGACTCCTCGGAGTCCACTCGGTCAATGATTGACTTGTATGAGTCCTTTTACCCTAACGGACGTACCTTTTAACAATTCTAATGCGATTCACGAACAAACGCTTAATAAGTCTCCCAAGCGCGAGCATACAAGCTACGTTTTAATTGCAAGAATTCGGTTAAAACATCGTCCATTTAAAATTAACCAACATATGTACGTTTTTCTACCAAAGAACTACGTACGCTTTGAATTCTCCGACTACCGGGAGATACGTAGGAGCAAGATCGACATCTTGTCAAGCGCAATAATAAAAAAAACTTTTTTTCTTTCGTTTGTTTTTATCACTTTCCCCCCTTTATTATATTTTTGACATAAATAAATATGCGCGCAAAACATTTAAAAAACAATTCAAGCTTTAACCAAATAGAAGGTTCCCGTTGAGTACAACGGACTGAGGGGTGCTAATACCTTCCCCTTGCGTAACCGACTCCCGAACCCGACAATGGTTGCGATGACCAATCCTTATCCTCATCGTCAAAGGGTTTTATTATCGTTTCCCTTTAAACAAAAAAAAAAAACTTAAGGGTTTATCAACGTTCCCTTTACACAAAAACTTTGGGTGCGGCTTCACAAAAGACCCTCCGTGCGTTTACGAACGACCTCGGAGGATTTGCGCGTCTTTTTCCCAGGAAAAAAACGAGGTGCGCACAATATCGTTCTCATATGTCACTCTTAGGCCTTACTTAAACATTTAACTTTAATTCATAAATTTCCAAGCTTTGCATAATCTTTGCTCATGTAATTTCTCAACCATTGGAAGCCTTTAGAATGAACTAAAATGGTGGTTTATGTTTCTAAAATGTGTTAGGAGAAAACATTTTCAAAAAGCCATGCCCGCGCGCTCCAGGACCCCCAGAACAGCCCAACTGAGTGGTGCTGTTCTGGCTTGGTCGCTACAAGCGCCAGCAATCAGAACTTGGTCGCTACAAGCGCCAAGTTGGTCGCTTCTAGCGACAGTAGGCAGGGAAAAACCCTGTCTGGTCGCTACAAGCGACGGCTGGTCGCTGTAGCGACCATGACAGTACAGTCATGTGTAAAAATGCGTTTTTTCACCATTTTTGCCCATTCAAGGATACCCAAGCTTCCTAAACATGATAAAAATGATTTTCCTTCATAAATTAACAATTATAAACACATATGAGCAAAGATCTAGCAAACAAGGAAATTAGGGTAAACTCTAAAACTTTCTATAACTTGCAAAACTTATCAAAAACACTCTAGATGGATTCTAAAATCTGAAATGAGCTCACCTAAACCTTAATTGGTGCTGGTTATGCTTGTTCTTAGAAACCCTAGCTTGCTCCTTTACTTGCTTCTTTCTCTATTTGTTCTAATCTCCTCAAAACCTACTTGCTAGCAACTTCACAAGGATTTTAGGTGGAAGCTTGAAGGATTGGAGTGAGAGGGAGTGGCGTGAGAGTGAGAGAAATGAGGGGAAGAGACTGATTTTTGAGTGAGTGGAAGAGAAGAAAAACATTATGGCAAAATATCTTCCTTTCCTATTTCTTATAATCCCCCTTTTTGAAATATTCACAATATTGCCATTGCCACTTATTACCAATTTGCCACGGTTATTAATTACTTCTAACACTGATAACTGATACTTATAAGCGGGATATTACAATCTACCCCCCTTAAAGAAATTTCGTCCTCGAAATTTAGAATTTACCTGAAAATAAATGGGGATAGTTCTCTTGCATCTCTGACTCTAGCTCCCACGTTGCTTCGCCGTCGGGAGAACCTTTCCATACAACTTTAACAATAGGAATTTCTTTGTTTTGCAAAGTCTTAACATCGCGATCAATTATCTGGTCTGGCTCAGGTTGAAACGTCAAGTCTGATCTCAAATCAATACTGTCCAGTTCCACTGGTTGAAAAGGATCAGGGATGAACTTCCTCAGCTGGGAGACGTGGAATACATCATGCAATCCTGACATGGCTGGTGGTAGTGCTAACTGATAAGCTGCCAGACCAACACGACGAAGTATCTGAAATGGTCCAACATATCTTGGACAAAGTTTCTTAGTTCGGAATGCTCCTCTTAATCCCAACTTGGGTGTAACCTTAAGAAATACATGATCTTCTTCCTCAAACTCTAAGGGTCTTCGCCTCCTATCAGCATAACTTTTCTGGCGACTCTGTGCTGTTCTCATTTTATCCTGAATGGATTTAATCTTTAGATGGTAGATGATTGTTCCAACTTCCTCCATCTTCTAGGATACACGCACGTAGCATATCCTCTAATGTCTGAATTGTTCTCTCTGATTGTCCATCTGTTTGAGGATGATGGGACGTACTCATCTTTAATCTTGTCCCCAAAGCTTTCTGAAAGGCTTTCCAGAAGTGAGATGTGAAGATCGGATCACGATCAGATACAATACTAGCAGGTACGCCATGGAGTTTCACTATCTCAGAGATAAACAATTCGGCATACTGAGAGGCTCGGTAAGTAGTCTTAACCGGCAAGAAATGAGCTGACTTGGTTAACCGGTCCACTATTACCCAAATGGAGTCGTGTCCTCGCTGTGTTCGAGGTAGTCCACTCACAAAATCCATGGTTATATCTTCCCATTTCCATTGTGGAATTTCCAAAGGTACTAACATTCCTGCAGGCCTTTGATGTTCAATCTTCACCTGCTGACATACAATGCATCGCGACACAAATTCCGCAATGTCTCTCTTCATGCTAGGCCACCAATAATCTCTTTTCAAATCTTGATACATCTTGGTGGTACCTGGATGAATGCTGAAACTGCTCTTATGCGCCTCTTCTAAAATCAACCTTTTCAATTCCTCATCATTCGGAACATAAATTCTTCCTTCAAACAGTAGCGTTCCATCATGTGCAAAAGAAAACTCCGGTTGGCCAATTTTCCTTTGAAGATCCATATCCATGCTTTGCGCTTGTGCAATCCTAGATCGTAGGTCGCACGAAATCTCTAACTTGTTTAACAAGATGCCACCATCCAAATCGGTAACATGGAGGTTAAGGTCTCTAAACTTTTCATACAACCCACACGTGTGCATCATCACCTCAGCTTTAACCAAAACCTTACGACTCAAAGCATCTGCTACCACATTAGCCTTTCCTAGATGGTATTTCGAATCAAAATCAAAGTCTTTAAGGTATTCCATCCATCGCCTCTGCCTCATATTAAGATCTCGTTGATCAAACAAATATTTCAAACTCTTATGGTCACTGAACAAATCGAACTGTGCACCATACAAATGATGTCTCCATATTTTCAATGCAAAAACTATTGCTGCTAACTCAAGATCATGGGTGGGGTAATTCTCCTCATGAGTCTTGAGCTGTCTAGAGGCATAAGCTATCACATTTTCTCCTTGCATAAGAACACTACCCAGTCCTTTAGAGGATGCATCGCAGAAAACGGTGTATCTCCTTTCAGGATCTGGTATTGCCAACACTGGTGCTTTAGTCAATTTCTTCTTTAAAACTCTGAAGCTCTCTTCACATTCTTCGTCCCAAATAAAGGGCACATCCTTTCTGGTGAGGCGTGACAGAGGTAAGGCAATCTGAGAAAACTTCATAATAAATCTTCGATAATAACCTGCCAAGCCTAGAAAGCTCCTGACTTCAGCTACATTCTTGGGTCTTTCCCAATTGAGAACAGCCTCAACTTTAGATGGATCAACAGCTACTCCTCCTTGAGAAATAACATGACCCAAAAACTTGATCTCGGATAACCAGAACTCACACTTGCTAAACTTAGCATACAGCTGTTTGTCTCTAAGGACATCCATTACAATTCTCAAATGTTGAGCATGCTCCTGAGGATCCTTAGAATAGATCAAGATGTCATCAATGAAAATCACCACAAATTGATCGAGATAGGGCTGGAATATCCTATTCATGTAATCCATAAATACTGCTGGAGCATTAGTTACACCGAAAGGCATAACCAGAAATTCATAGTGCCCATAACACGTTCGAAACGCCGTTTTAGACACATCTGAAGATTTAATACGAATCTGATGATAACCCGATCGAAGATCAATCTTGGAAAATACTGTTGCTCCCTTGAGCTGATCTAGGAGATCATCAATCCTTGGAAGAGGATACTTGTTCTTGATAGTTACTTTATGAAGTTGGCGGTAGTCAATACACAGCCTCATGCTTCCATTTTTCTTCTTGACTAACAGAACGGGAGCACCCCAAGGTGATACACTGGGTCTGATAAAATGCTTCTGGATTAAATCCTCGAGTTGAGATTTCAGCTCTTTCAGCTCTGTTGGTGACATTCTGTACGGTGCCACAGACACTGGCTCTGCTCCTGGAATCAAATCAATCGAAAACTCCACCTCACGCTCTGGAGGTAAACTAGTTACTTCTGAAGGAAAAACATCTAAATATTCATTCACAATAGGAATATCACTGGGACTTAACTCTGATTATGAAGCCACAGTGAGCATAACATAGAATCCCTTATCATGAGCACAAATAAACTGGATTAACTGATGGGTGCGGTTAATCAATTCAGACAGAGCCACACCTTCTGTCGTATCATTGGTAGGCATATAAATACTCTTCTCTGAACATCCTATATACACATGGTTAGCGGAGAGCCAATCCATGCCTAAGATCACATCAAGTTGCTCCATCGGGAGGCATACTAAATCAACATAATAAGTCTTACTAGACACAGTGATAGGACAGTTTTCACAAACATACTTTGCCTCAATTCAGCCCTCAGTAGCGGTAGATACTAACATCGGAGGATTCAAGGGAGACAAAGGTAGTTGCAGCGTCTCTACACATTTATATGCAATAAAAGAACAAGTAGCGCCGCAATCAAAAAGAACTTTTACTGGGTATGAACCAAGGTAACACATACCGGCAATCAAATCTTCGTTGGCAAGGGCCTTTGCGCCATCTAAGGAGTACACCCTGCCCTTACTGGTTGTAGTTCCTTCAACTACTCCTTTTCCTCGCTTATAGGGGCATTCTCGCAAGAAGTGTCCGGGCTGCTTACATCCATAGCATACATTAGCACCTTCCATACACTCTCCTTGATGCATTCTCCCACACGTCTTACAAGTAGGATTAGTCCGTGGAGGATTTGATCTTGGAGAGTATGTCTGTTTCCCCCTCTGAGGGGATCCTTTTGGCTTGAGCTTGTCATGATACTTATCTGACATTCTACTCTTCTTCTTTTCAAAAGCTGCCGCTCTTTCCTTCGAAGCCTTAGCAAGTCCTGCTTCAACCACCAAACTGTCATGCACCAGTTCATCGTAACTTGCAGTTCTCTGAAGACTCACTGTTGTGTCGATCTCGCCTCTTAGACCTCTTTTATACTGATTCATCTTCCATACTTCATTCTCAACATATTCATTGTGTGTAGAATAGTAGGACAACTCCTCAAACTTCTTTGTGAACTCAGCAACCGACATACTACCTTGTTTCAACTCTAAGAACTCTTGCTCTTTCTTTACCTTGTAAGACAAAGGTAAATACTTTTCCAACATCACTTCTTTAAAGTTCAACCAATTCACTTCTACACCATTGGCTTCCATCCTGCGCTGAGCAGATTCCCACCAGTCTTCTGCTGCGCCTCTGAGTTGATTTGTGGCATAAACCACTTTATCCTCTTCTGAACATTCAGTCATTCTAAAGATCTTTTCCATTTGCTTAATCCACTTTCTAGCTTCTTGAGGTTCACCTTCTCCATTGAACTCCGGAGGGTGATGTCTGTTATATTCCCTGAACACTGGGTTACCAATTACGGGAGGAGGTGGTGGCTGTGGATGGAAACCTTGACCTTGCTGCATCATTTCCATCCATTGCTGTTGAGCCTGAGCCTGTTGCTGAGATTTCTGTTGCATCATCAGCATCATTTGCTGATACTGTAATGCGTTTTGAGCTTGCTGCTCCTGATACTGCTGCTGCCAGGCCTGTTGTTGTTGAATCATTTGTTCCCAAGAATTCATGATGGGTCCTCCACTTTCGTCACTGGCTTGATTAGCACTAGGTCTACCTCTTCTTCTCCCAGACATCTTATCCTAGCTGTCATATACAAGTCAAAGTGATCAGTTTTAACTGAATATAACATTTAGAATAATGTCCTGGATCCAAGAGGTCCACAAACTTGGATTGTACTTTAATGACCCAAGGCACGGTCTGAATCGACCTGCTCTGATATCAAATTGTAACACCCATATAGAGATTGCCTAGGATCTCTTACGAGTATTAAAATTTCGTACTGGATACATTAATTACAATACAGTAAAGTTGTTTATTAAATACACAATACATAAGTTTATGATACAACTCAAGATCCGATACATAACATCCTTCATAATACATATACATCATGATACAATATCAAGGAAAACATAAGCAGCACGAACAATCCAAAGCCTTCTCTTTACCTTTACGTCGTGCTACCTGCGAAGAACCTGCACCAGAAGGAAAGGGATGAGACATAATGTCTCAGTGAGCTCCTACCCTACCTACTGTTTGGCAACCTCAGGGAACCTAGGGTCGTCGTGCCTACCTCGGCGATCTTGGGGATACCTATGATCGCCAGGTCTTAACTTTACCCATAGAGGGTCATCTGACTGATCCTGCTGCACTGGTGATCAATGGGAGACCTAGGATCACCGTCTGATAACTACTAACTGATATCTGATAATTGTCTGAATAAATATTTCCTGACTGATAATGTAATAGAATAATAACTGATACTTTATGTTAGCTGTTAGTGTTGGACAAACATTATTATCTGGGTTCATTTTACGGAATGCCCCCGGGTGGAGTAACCCCGAAGCACATTCCCCTGATAACCGGTGAAAATTCCTATATATCAGGCTAACACCGGACTCCTCTTGCCTAAGTGTGTGTGGTTATCCTCACGGAATATTCCTGCCCGTTCCAGCTGTATCTGGAACCCCCCGTCCTCTCTAACTGGTCGAGAGCACAGGAGACACACTATAACTCTGTGTGGTTATCCTCACGGAAAGTTCCTGCCCGTTTCAGCAATGCTGAAACCCCCTGTTCTCTCTAACTGATCGAGAGAGCAGAGGACACAAAGTTGGTCCTGATTATTAATTTTATTCCTGGTATATATATATATACATATCCTGATAAAATATGACTAAGCCTGAACTGAGGAACTCGATACCATTGACTAAGGTATCCTATAATCTGCCTGATAGAAGGAATCCTGATAAACTACTCTTAACATACCTGAATGTAATTCTATTCCTGTTAACCTATTCAAGGTTCTAGACATATCGTTCTCATATGTCACTCTTAGGCCTTACTTAAACATTTAACTTTAATTCATAAATTTCCAAGCTTTGCATAATCTTTGCTCATGTAATTTCTCAACCATTGGAAGCCTTTAGAATGAACTAAAATGGTGGTTTATGTTTCTAAAATGTGTTAGGAGAAAACATTTTCAAAAAGCCATGCCCGCGCGCTCCAGGACCCCCAGAACAGCCCAACTGAGTGGTGTTGTTCTGGCTTGGTCGCTACAAGCGCCAAGCCGTCGCTACAAGCGCCAGCAATCAGAACTTGGTCGCTACAAGCGCCAAGTTGGTCGCTTCTAGCGACAGTAGGCAGGGAAAAACCCTGTCTGGTCGCTACAAGCGACGGCTGGTCGCTGTAGCGACCATGACAGTACAGTCATGTGTAAAAATGCGTTTTTTCACCATTTTTGCCCATTCAAGGATACCCAAGCTTCCTAAACATGATAAAAATGATTTTCCTTCATAAATTAACAATTATAAACACATATGAGCAAAGATCTAGCAAACAAGGAAATTAGGGTAAACTCTAAAACTTTCTATAACTTGCAAAACTTATCAAAAACACTCTAGATGGGTTCTAAAATCTGAAATGAGCTCACCTAAACCTTAATTGGTGCTGGTTATGCTTGTTCTCAGAAACCCTAGCTTGCTCCTTTACTTGCTTCTTTCTCTATTTGTTCTAATCTCCTCAAAACCTACTTGCTAGCAACTTCACAAGGATTTTGGGTGGAAGCTTGAAGGATTGGAGTGAGAGGGAGTGGCGTGAGAGTGAGAGAAATGAGGGGAAGAGACTGATTTTTGAGTGAGTGGAAGAGAAGAAAAACATTATGGCAAAATATCTTCCTTTCCTATTTCTTATAATCCCCCTTTTTGAAATATTCACAATATTGCCATTGCCACTTATTCCCAATTTGCCACGGTTATTAATTACTTCTAACACTGATAACTGATACTTATAAGCGGGATATTACAAAAACCCTAGGGAGCTCACCTAAGCCTTGATTGGTGTTGGTTAAGCTTTGAATTCCAAAACCCTAACTTGCTCCTACTCCTTTCTTTGATTCTTCCTTGTTTCTTCTTTTCCACAAACAAGCTTGCTAGCAAAACTTTACAGGAATTGGATAAAGGCTTGATGAGTGAATACTAGAGTGAGGAGGGCGTGAATTGAGAGAAGGGAAGGAGAGAGGTCTGAATTGAGAGAGTGAAGGGAAGAAGATAAATGAACAAGAAAAATATCTTGTTCCCTTCTTAAACTATTCCTCCCATTTCAAATATTTTCTATAATGCCATTGCCACATATTTACAAAATTGCCATGCTTTCATTACTAAACTTCTAACACGGATACTTCTAACTCTGTTAACAGTTACATCTAAGCGGGATATTACAATCTTGATTCTTAAGTCGATGGCAGCCTCAAGGCCCAAGATGCATGCTTCATATTCCGCCACATTGTTTGTGCAGTCAAAACATAGTCTTGCTGTGAAAGGGGTATAACCACCCTTTGGAGATATTAGAACAGCTCCAATCCCATGCCCCATGGCATTAGATGCACCATCGAATGCAAGCTTCCATCGAGCTCCCGGTTCGGGTCCCTCATCGTCTCCTATGACCTCATCTTCTTTTAAAGCCAGAATATCTTCATCTGGGAAATCAAATGGTATGGGCTGATAGTCATCCACTGGTTGATGAGCCAAGTGATCTGCTAGCACACTTCCTTTAACAACTTTTTGAGTTACGTGCAGGATGTCATACTCGGATAACAGCATTTGCCAATGGGCAATCCTTCCAGTCAGAGCGGGTTTCTCAAAGATATACTTGATTGGATCCATATTTGATATCAACCATGTTGTGTGACAAATCATGTACTGTCTCAATCGGCGGGCAGCCCATGTCAAAGCACAACAAGTTCTTTCTAGCAGGGTGTATCTGGTTTCAACATCGGTAAACTTCTTGCTCAAGAAATAGATGGCATGCTCCTTCCTACCAGTTTCATCATGTTGCCCCAGCACACATCCCATGGATTCCTCCAATACTGTTAAGTACATAATGAGAGATCTTCCAGGAACGGGCGGTATCAAGATGGGTGGTTCTTGCAAGTATTGTTTGATCTTTTCAAATGCCCCTTGGCAATTCTCATTCCATATGATGGCCTGATCCTTCCGTAGCAATTTGAAGATTGGCTCGCAAGTAGCGGTGAGATGAGAAATGAACCTAGAGATGTAGTTCAATCTCCCTAGAAAACCACGAACTTCTTTTTCAGTACGAGGAGCTGGCATTTCTTGGATTGCACACACCTTGTCAGGGTCAACCTCAATCCCTCGTTGACTAACGATGAAACCAAGTAACTTTCCGGACCTGACACCAAAGGTACACTTAGCTGGATTGAGTCGCCGTCTGTATTTCCTTAAACGTACGAATAAATTTTGCAAGTGAAGGATATGGTCTTCTTCAGTTTCGGACTTGGCGATCATGTCATCTACATAGACCTCTATTTCTTTGTGCATCATGCCATGGAAAAGAGCCATCATTGCCCTTTGATAGGTTGCTCCAGCATTCTTCAAGCCGAAAGGCATTACCTTGTAGCAATATGTTCCCCATGGGGTGATGAAGGTAGTTTTCTCCATTTCTTTTGGAGCCATCTTGATTTGATTATAGCCGAAGAATCCATCCATAAATGAGAAAACCGCGAACCGGGCTGTATTGTCTACCAGCATGTCAATGTGAGGTAATGGGAAGTCATCCTTGGGACTTGCATTGTTCAGATCTCGGTAGTCGACACATATTCGCACTTTACCATTTTTCTTCTGCACTGGTACTATGTTGGCAACCCATTGTGGATACTTTGCCACGGCTAGGAATCCTGCATCAAACTGTCTTTTGACCTCTTCCCTAATTTTGAGCGACATGTCCGGTCTTGTCTTTCTCAAATTTTGTTTTATCGGCGGGCATTCTGGCCGGAGCGGCAACTTGTGCTCAACTATCTTGGTATCCAATCCTGGCATGTCTTGGTACGACCATGCAAACACATCTATATATTCCCTCAAGAGTTTGACCAACTTCTCGCGCTCTTTTGCCTTTAAAGACAAACCGATCTTGACCTCTCTTTTGTCATATTCAGTTCCCAAGTTGATTACCTCCACAGGCTCTTGATTCAGTTGTATCTCTTTAGACTCATGCTCTAGCAGTCTTGCCAACTCCTCGGGAAGCTCACAATCGCTTTCACCATCCTCTTCAGCTTGGTTAATGGGGAGCTCAAGGTTATGCGGGATTGTAGCGGTATCATATTCAATGCGTTTATTCAGGGATCTGCATGTGTTTTATGATGATTTTTATTTTAGAAGGATGAACATAACAAAAATAAACAAAAGAGAGGAAAAGATTACCATTTTCTAAAAAAATAAATGCAGAAATGAAAGAAATAAAGAGTAGTGGAAAACAAAATGCTTTTTATTGACGATGATTCAACATCTGAAATAAAAGGGTGCCCTACAAAGTTATCCTTAAGCCTTGGGCAGAGCAAAAGGATTTGAAAAACATGATGAAAATTACTTTGAAAAAGAAAATATCTTTGGGATTTCAACGGCAGTCCACTTGTTGAGGCTTGCATTCAGAGAGCAATGGTAGACCAAACAAGGTGTCTCCCCATCATCTGGAACATCTTTAATGACAGCTACTTGATCCTCACTAGCAAAACCCGCACTACGGAAAATTTCTTGAATGTTACCAATGGGTACCTTTGCAGCATCATTCCTTCCCATGGATGGTTGGTAGCCCAATCCATACCTATCTCTTTTCATAGGCATATCCCACAACCGCTCACAACCTTTGGAGCCTCCTCCTTTAGCCAACAGCTTATCATTCTTCCAAAAGGTAGCGGCGATTTAAGCTTCCTTAACACAAGTTTTCTTATACCCCGCCACAGCATTGGCGACCTCTAAAGCTTGGAAAGCAGTTTCCAAAGATCCTTCACCTGCTTCCACATATTGGAAGAAAGACAGATGGCTTACAAAGATATCTTCTTCGCCAGCAACGGTGATCAATTTACCATCCACCACAAATTTTAGTTTTTGGTGCAAGGTAGATGTCACAGCTCCAGCCGCATGGATCCAAGGACGTCCCAATAGGCAGCTATAAGCTAGAATGATATCCATCAATTGGAAAGTGATATCAAAAGTGTGCGGATCTATTTGGACTGGTAGGCATCCCTCTCCGATGACGGATCTCCTAGACCCATCAAAAGCTTTCATGATTAAAAAGCTGGGCTTCAAGCAGACTCCGTCAATAGACATCTTGTTGAGAGTGGACTTTGGCAACACGTTCAATGACGAACCCGTATCAACCAACACTCTTGCAAGGACAGTGTCGTGACACATGGTGGATATGTGTAATGCTTTATTGTGAGATTTTCCCTCCACGGGTAAGTCTTCATCATTAAAGCTTAGGCAGCTACTAGCAGTGATATTGGTAACTATTCCGCTGAAGTTGTCTATTGTAACATCCTGGGTTACATGCGCCTGATTTAACACTTTTAGTAATGCCTTCCTATGCGCCTCGGAGTTCAGTAGTAGCGAAAGGATATATATCTTGGAAGGAGTTTGATTCAATTGGTCAACTATTTTGTATTCACTCCTCTTGATGATTTTCAAGAACTCATCATCTTCCTTTGATGCTGGATGATCACCGCATTCCAGCCCCTTGTCTTGATTGGGCATTTCTTTCCTTTTCTGGGCTTCTTCTCCTACCTCATTGTCTTCTCTTCTAAACTGTTTGGGAGCAAAGATTCGACCACTTCGGGTCGTTCCACTGCCCTCAGAAATATGGGTAACACCATCCATCGTCTTTGTAGATTCTCCTTCCGCTCTCTCTTATGGTTCATAGACAACGACGTTTGCATCATAATCCCAAGGTACTGCTTTAGAACTTTTGTAAGGAAATGGTGAAGGAACACATATGACAACAGGCTGCCTATGGTTCATCAATGGTTGGGCGTCTCTTTTTTGATAAAGGATCTCGACAGGTTTCAGGATTTCTTGGTTGCTTTCAACGTGTGGTTCAATAACTGAGACATCTGCCATCCTCTTTGCTCGACCAACTTGCAATATGCCTTGATTTATCAATTCTTGCACTTGTTCTTTGACCAACTGACAACCTTCGAGACTTAAGGTGCATTCTTCACAATTGTTATGGGTTCCTTTGATCAAAACGCATTTGGCTAGCTTGGCATGGAGCATCAACAAAGGAGTCCTTATTTCTTCCACTCTCTTGATCTCGTCAAAGTCTGCATCTTCTTCCACAACACTAACGTTTGACCCATTATAACCCAGCAGAGGATTGTTCTTCACATCGGGCCCCTTCTCTTTGAAGGATAGGCTCTTGTTGTTGACTAGCTCTTGCACCGTCTCCTTAAGTGCTCTACACTCTTCAATGGAATGACCAATTGCCCCAGAATGAAACTCGCATTTGGCATTTGGGTTATACCAATGCGGATATAGTGGTTCCAAAGGTCTGACATTTCGAGGCACCACTAAAGAATTCTTTATCAACAGCGGCCAAAGTTGACTGTACGGGATGGGGATCGGGTCGATCTGCCTTGGTCGCTGATTGTAGGGAGGTCGATATTGATTCTGACTCGAGGTTTGACCCCAATGATTTGGACGAGCCGGATGATATTGAGGCCTTTGAGGTGTTGGTTGCTGATATTGCATAGGTGTTGTGGCGACAACATAATGCTGATCTTGGTATGGTACTTGAAGGGTGGGGGGATGATATGCGTTTAAAAGCGGACGATAGGAATTTTGAAGACCAGTCATTACAACATTGGTTTCTCATTCCTTCTTTTTAGGGAAAGAGGCCGGAAATTTCTTTGCAGCAACTTGACCACTTTGAGCATTTTGGATCTTTCCATTTTTCAGACCTATTTCCACCATAATGATGACCAAATCGAAGAAACCGGACGAGGCGCTTCCTATCACCCTCTCATAATATGGAGCTTGTAGGGTACCTATGAAAATTCTTGTCATTTCTCTTTCTGAAAAAGGTGATTCAACTTGTGACGCCAATTCTCTCCATCGTTATGCATATTCTTTGAACGTTTCCGTTCCCTTCTTGGTTAAATCTTGTAATTGCATCCTATCGGGAGCCATGCCCATATTGTATTTGTATTGTTTGACAAAGGCTTCTGCTAAATCCTTCCAAGTCCGGATCTGACTCTTTTCGAGATGCATATACCAATTCAAAGAAGCTCCACTGAGACTGTCTTGGAAAAAATGGATGAGGAGCTTATCATCCTGAGCAGCTATACCCATTTTTCGGCAATACATGATCAAATGATTGCGAGGACAAGTTAATCCTTTGTATTTTTCAAAATTCGGAGTTTTGAATTCGGGAGGAATTACCACATTTGAGACCAAGCACATATCAAGCGTGTCCAACCTGAATTCACTATTCCCTTCCATTGCTTTGACTCGTTCTTCCAAAGCAAGAATTTTTCCTTTAGCTCCTTCGTTCTCACCCCCCGTATGTGGTCGTCCATCTAACGAAGGTTCAGTATGCTGCTTAGGAGGGTCTGACTGGTTGGGAGATTGGTACACCAACATTGGATTTTCCACTGCACCTTGAGGTATTAGAGATCCTGCAGCAACATCAGCATTCTCTTGTATCACAGGAATTTCATTGGGACGAGGTACTGATGCTTGAGTAGGACGAGACTGAGACGGAAGACCTTCATTATGGCTCTCCAATGGAGGTGTGTAGCCTGGAGGAAGACCAAATGGAGGCCAAACGATAGCTGCCGCAGAGGCTGGTTGTGGCTCGGGTACTTACAAAATCCAACTTCCCATTCAATTGGTTGATGTCTTGTCTCATGACTTCTTGGTTCTGTTCAACCTCTTCCATGATCCTCCGTGCATTGTTTCGAGTGTAATGTGAATGCCGATGAATCAGTTTGGATTGTAGGAATTCCTGGTAATAAGAAGGAGGATGAGTTTTGGGTATGAAAATGAATGTATGCATGTTATAGATGACGTTAATGCAAATGCATGAAAAAGTTTTTTTTGTTATGATTAATTTTTAGGGAACTGCAAGGCTTTTGGTGCTCCTGCAAGTATCTTCCAATTTGTAAAGGCATTGAGATAAAGAGAAACAGAGATAACAAAAAAGAAATAAGGATTTTTCATTAATGATCAAGGAGTCATACAAATAGGCAGGTTACAATTTTTTTAGATTGCCTCAATCTCCTCTCTAAAGTCTCTTATCATAGTCTTACAGAATTCAACAAAAATAATGACTTCAGAAGGAGTGTTCAATGGATGCATTGCCGTGTCAGCTGCTTCCAACTTCGTAGGGATGGTTTCAATCACATCATTGGCCAACTTTGCTAGTCTTGAGAACATATTCTTCCAATGCACACCCTCGTCACGGAGTACTCGGAAAAGAGTTCCGTTTTCAACCGAATTAACCAAGTTCATAAAGCGATGTTCCCACCCCTCATTTTCTCTTTTGAGGTCTTCACAAACCTCTCCTTGATGGTCACTGAACTTCTGGAATTCTTCCAAATACTCTTGTTCCCTTTTTAATTCCAATTGGCTCCTCACGAGTGCTCTTTCCAATGCTTCCTTTTGTAGCCTCTCATTCAACATATATCCCTCATATTCATTCGCCATGCTATTGAGCTGTTGTTTTGCATTCTCAAGCTCTTCTTTTAGTTTCCCCCTTTCAACCTGAGATCTTTTCCATAGCTCTCTCAGCTCGTGGGCTCTACCTAAGAGTTCATCCCGCTCTTGGTTCTTATGTTTGAGTTGAGAATTTGCTCCTCCCAAGCATCCTTGCACCTTGCGTTTTTCATCCTCTTCAAGCCTTAGCCTTTTGTTGCTACTCTCAATGATTTTGTCCTTTTGGACTCCTTCCCTTTTCAGCTCACAATTTTCTTGAGTAGCTTTGAGTAGAACAGCTTGCAATTCCTCTTTTTCTTTGTTGAGCTGTGCAATGGTTGCTTTGAGCTCGTCTGCTTCCTCTATTAAGATAGGAACAGGTTTGGGGGACCTAGGTGGGATAGGGGCTTTGACAATAAATGGTAGTTTCACCTCTTGGACTCTCTCTTTGACCCATTGTCGGTAAGTCTCTTTAGTAGTGCCAACCTTGCGTTTCCAATCATTTCCCTTCTTGTTAACATTTCCCCAAGCTCGAATAATCTTTTGTAACATCACAGGGTCATTGGCACCCAAGTCATGTAACACTAGACATTCCAAGGATTTTTCTTCGGGCTTCTCCCACATAGGATGTCCCAATTGTCTTAGAGCCAAAATTGGATTGTAGTTTATGCATGCTTTGGACCCTATGAGTGGCACACTTGAGAACTCCCCACAGCTGATGACAATTTCTTTGATGTCGAGCTTCCTTGGATACCAACAGATCACATTTTCGGTAAGGGATGCCAAAAACTGAGACCATTCATACTTATCCATCTTGTTCATCTGTGATTGGTCCTTGCACATGTGAGATGTGAACCAATGATAGAGTAAAGGAAAACAACAGACAATATTGCCACCTAGCTTTTCGTGACGCATGTGGAGGGTGTAGTACACATTGGCCAAGAGTGCAGGAACTGGATTTTTGTCTTTTGTGAGGACAGCACAAAAGACACTGATTGCGGCAGAATCAACAAAGTTTTCGGTTGATGGGAACAGTACAAAACCATAAATAAGGAGGGCTAGCATGTTGTTGAATGACTTCATATCTCGGGACGCAGCAAACTCACGAGCCTTTTTCTCTAGATAACTTCGGAGAAAACCGGGAGCTTTCCCTCTAGTCTTCACATTGCTAGCAAACCCAGACACTTCAATGTTTAGAGCTTTAGCCAATTTTTCAACTTTTGGAGGATGGCCAATTTCTACATATGGACCCTTGCCTTTTGGAGGAATGCCCATAATCCTTTCGAATTCTTCAAGTGTGGGTGCTAATTGGAAGTCTTGGAATAGGAAACTTCTCATTGGGCGGTCGTAGAACTGTGTTAATGTTGTGATAGCGTCTGCCCGAACATTAGTGAACAAGAGATCAAGGATGTCACCATACTTGAAGATAAAAGCACTCTTTGGAATTGCTGTTAACTCGACAATCAAATCTCTAAGACTTTTTAAATCCGGGAGCTCGACTTTTAATGACAGAGTTCTTCTTTTCTCGGAGCCCATGTTCAATTTGTTAGACATTTGCAACACACTTTGCCTTTGCAATTCCCTAAAACAAACTTGTATATTAAAAAAATGATTTTATGCATGTGGATGCAATGCATGTATGCTTTGTGTAGGTATGGATAATTGGGAAATAAAACTTAAAGGGATGGTTCCCTACGAGGGCTTAGTTCTATGTCAGGGTTCTCACCAAGGGTAGTTCTAAGGTTTTTGAGTTAGGAGTACCTAGAGTCATGGAGGCATCTCAGAATTTTGCCATAATAACGGGTTAACCATTATATGACAACCTTTCACGAGTGTCTCCTCTAGGTGGGGTTTCTACTAACCAAAACGAGATGTCTACCTCGAAAGTCAATACAAACACCAAATTTTGAAGAGGTTCTAAGAAGAAGGTTCTTTAGAGTTAGGGGTCCAATTCGGAATTTCGCCAAGATAACGGGTTAACCATTATACGGACGACCTTTCAACGAAGAGGACCATCTCTAAGCGGGGTCTTCATATTGACTAAACGAGATGTCTATGTCGAAAGCCAATACTACGCAACCATCATCCTAAACCTAGGGTTTTTTTCAAACTCGGGTGCAGAGCTCCACTCAAAAGTGTTTTGAACAACACAACCCCGATACAAAAGCACAATATCATAACAGGCGAAAAATAAAGCGGAAATAAAATAAAGCAAATAAGACCAAAAATAAACAAACATTTAAGGCAAGAAACTAACACTAAAAGCTAAACCAACTAACTAGGGTTGATTCTCTAACTGTCCCCAGTGAAGTCGCCAGCTGAAGCGGCGGGAAAAATGTGCAGGCGGAAAGCGCTCTCTAAACAGTAAAGTCGCCACCGAAGTTTTATTTTTGAAAAGGGGAACGTCGATAAACCCCTTTGAGAACAAGAACAAGGTCATTGCGACCAAATTTCGGGTTCGGGAATCGGTTATGCGAGGGGAACGTATAAGCATCCCTCACATCCGTTGTACCCAACGGGAACCGTTAATTAGTTTAGCATTTAATTAAGTGTTAGCTTTATGTTTGTTGCCTTATTATTAAAAAAATGTTTGTAAAGAATAAAAAGAAAGAAATATGATTTAAAGACCAAAAAAAAGAGTTTTTATTAGTGTGCTTGACAAGAGTTTGATCTTGCTCCTACGTATCTCCTGGTGTGATGGAGAATTCAAAGCTACGTAGTTCTTTGTTAGAAAAAGTTTGTGTGTTGATTGATTTTATTTATGAAAAATAATTTGGTCGCGCTTGGGCGAAAAAGTTTGATTTTAAAAAAAAAGACGGACTCGCACTTGGGCGATGGTATCCGTTTGAAAACGCGCATGGGCGTGAATAAAATAAAGTTTGGTGGGTTGAGATTGATTTTAAACAGAGGACGAATATTCGACCGAAAGCGAAGTGTCTACCTCGTTTCCTGAATATTCGGGGAAGTGTCGGGTGTCTACCCAAGTTTTCCTTTTTCACTCGTACACAAAAAGAAAAAATTGTTTTTTATGCTTTGGTATGTTGAAAATAGAATGACAATTGTCCGAACAACGAGACGTACGTCAAGTGCTCGTGCAACCGGGGAATGGGAAGACGTACGTCAAACCACTCCTTTTTCATTCAAGTTTGTTATTGAAAATCACATTTTTTTTTTACAATTGAAAGCAAAAAAAAACACTTGTTATATTTTTCTTTGAATAAAAATGAGTTTCAGCCCTTGCAAAAAAATAGTTCAAACCAGTTTTTGAACCTTCAGAAGCAGAAACTGACTTTACAAGCAAAAATGCAAAATGTACGGCTTCAGAAGCACTGTTCAGAAGCTGCATCAGAAGCACAGTTCAGAAGCTGCTTCAGAAGCACAGTTCAGAAGCTGCTTCAGAAGCAGTGTTCAGAAGCTGCTTCAGAAGCACTGTTTAGACTCTGGGTTCAGAAGCACTGTTCAGACTCTGGGTTCAGAAGCACTGTTCAGACTCTGGGTTCAGAAGCACTGTTCAGACTCTGGGTTCAGGGTTCAGAAGCACTCTTCAGACTCTGGGTTCAGAAGCACTGTTCAGGAGCTGCTTCTGAAGTACGGTTCAGAAGCTGCTTCTGAAGTACTGTTCAGAAGCTGCTTCTGAAATACTATTCAGAAGCTGCTTCTGATTTTGATTTCAGAACCTCAGGGGGTAAAAAATGTTATAAAACAGTAAGAAAAAAAAAAGCAATCCACTTCTGTTTTGGTGATTTGTAATCTGTGATTTTTTGGGGTTTTTGAATGATGTTTTTAGTGCAAAAATGAGTTAAAGATTACTAAAAATTAAGAAAAATAATGCAGGAACAGCAGAACAGAGTTCTGTGACTTTTTCTCAACTTCTGAGTTAAATTTCTCACTCAAAACTGAACCAAATACAAAAATGAAAATATCATTGTAAAGTTTGTCATGAATACTATATCTTAGTGGTTTTAGATCTACCAAAAGATGTCCTAGAACCTAATATATTTTGGCCTCAAGTCATGCCCATGAACTGATGATAAAAAATGCATTTTTTATGGAAAAAAGGCTACAAACACTTAAACAGAATGAGAAAAAGGAGATAAGAAGGTTCAAGATACTTACAAATTCCTAGCCAAAGCTTTAGATGCACAAGAAAATGAAAGGGGCTTTTGGATGGTTGTGGTTTCTTGAAGATGGAAGAGATGGAGAAGATGAACAATAACAAAATGGTGTTTTGCTACTATTCTCCTCTCTTTGTGTGATGTTTCTTGTGATTTAGTTTCTATTTTGATTCTGTTTGATTTGTTGTGGTGGTTTGTAAAGAAAAAACAGAAAAACAGAGCTTTTCTCTTTGGAAGATTGTTATGAATTCTTGCTGTTTTTTGGTTCTGTTTTTTGCTCTAAAAATTCCTCTTCTTTCATCATTTTCGTACCTCTTATATAGGCAATTTTGTGATCATTTGCAATCATGAAAATCCTTTGAAAGCTGGACCTTTTTGTGTGTTATGACAAAGACTTTGGTTAACATTTAATGAAAAGGGAAGGAAGTGACCTTGCCTTGTGATTTTGGTGAAGATTTTGGTTAATTCTGGACAACTAGGGGCTGAGTTTGACAGAAGTTGATGGAAGAAAAACAGGAAAGGAGGGGTGCTACCCTGACAGAGGTTGGGAAAAAACAGGGAGAAGGGGCGCTGCTTGCAGCCTTCTTTGACAAAGAAAAATGGAAGAAAATGGAAAGGAAAGGATGTGCTGGAACAGGGCAGCAACTTGCAGCTTATTTTGACTTGTTTGATAAAGAAGAAAGGAAGGAAATAGGAAGGAGGAGGTGCTGAAAAAACAGGGGCAGCAACTTAGTTTGACCTTGTTTCCTTCTTTGCACATGTTTCTCTTTTTGAGACAAACAATAATAATAATAATAATAATAATAATAATAATAATAATAATAATAATAATAATAATAATAATAATAATAATAATAAAAGTAGTAATAGTAATAATAATAGTAATAATAATAATAATAATAATAATAATAATAATAAAAAAAAAAGAAAGATAAATAAATAATAATAAAACTTTGTTTTTATTATTTAAAAAAAGAAATGAAAATTGATTTTTTTGATTTTTTTTTTTGCATGATGATGATTTTTTTTGACGAAAAGACTTGGACAAAATTAAGGTACTACAATAATATTCTATCCATTTATGGAAAACTTCAATAAAAATTATGAAGGTTAGGCATGAGTTGACCAACAAGTAGGGATTAATTTCATGGATATAAAATTTTGGAGGGACCAGAAGGCTAAAGAATATTTTAGGGGGACTAAAATCAAATGTTGGTATATTTAGAGGGACCATTTACTTATTTAACCCTTTTATAAATATTTAAATTAATATAATGCCACGTGTATCAGCTTATGTACAGTCAGCAAGTGACACCTAAGCAAAATGGTGCCAAATCATCAAGTTTATGGTCCCAGGGACGTTTTTAAAAAACAAAATCTTTTGCAAGGATGTAATTCAAATTTTTTTTTTCAGGGACCAAAAGCTAAATGCGCTATATTTGTAGGGACCAAAAACACATTTTAGCCTATATTTATGTATTGCTAAGAGCATAGCCTATAAAATATACACACCACATACAATACTCAACCATGAGAAATATGAAAACATGAATAACAGAAAGTTCACATGACATTTTCATGAAGCAGAGCAGACTGTCCACTATTTTGTTCTATTGTGTAGACAAGGCAATTGGAAAGTTTGATATTCGCATAAAGTGAAAGACAAATAAAGGGTGCAGAAATAGGGTTTCAAACGATTTGAGTAGGAAATAGGTTACGCACCAGAGCTTTTGTTCCATGTGTAATTCCAGAAATAGGGTCTGAAGCTTCGGGAACCATAATAGGTCTTTCCAAAGGTGCAGCACCTTTTACAAAAGGGCGGTCCAATAATTCACTTGCTGAAGGGCGATCATGTGGATTACGTTGTAGACATTTTCTAACAAAATCTTTTCCTTCATTTGAGAGATGATCTGGGATTGTTGGGAGCTCCTTGCTGTTACCAATTTTGAACATTGCAGCAACCTGTTATAGAAACACATAAATACACCAAGCAGTAAGAAGAAAAAATTTAAAAAGTTGACATGTTTATAATTAATTAAAAAAATATCACCAGGTGTTTGTAAATATAAAATCTCATGTATTTACATGAATTACTAACCCTTTCATACTGAGACCAAGGAGGCTTCGTCGTAGCCATTTCCAAAACTGTGCATCCAAGACTCCATATATCCACACCAAGGCTGCATTCCTTGGAGTTCTTTATAACCTGAATCAACAAAAAGCAAAGATACTGAGTGACAAAACTAAAATGCAATCAAAATCTAAAGAACTGAACCCAAGAAAGAAAAAGTAGAACCTCAGGAGCCATCCAATAAGGACTTCCTTTGAATGACAATGGACAGTATTGCCCTGTTATCTGTGAATCATGTAATTATAAGCACAATAAATGGGACAAATCATGCAGATTCTGGACAATATAGAACGTGGTGTACAAGGTAAATCATACCATCACATTTTTTTATCATTCATGGTTTCTCTTTGCATACTTAATAGGGTTCCGTCTTCGTTTTTTTTATAACATTTTTAACTACCAAATTGCTACCAAGAAGCCAGAAACATCGATATATTGAGATTTTTATTAGAAAAAGATTAGAGGCACATGAGGTAAAGCGTAGCACGGAGTGGACAAACTGCCAAATATGGGGGAAAGCCGGTTACAATGAGGAGCATCAGGGGGCAATTGTGAACAATCTCGTTAAATTGGAAAAGGAAAACTCTTTGATTTAGTAAATTATTGACTTTTACGTAAGATTTATAATTTCAATAAGCATTAAATCTAATTTTCATATCTAGCTAAGTCGGCTTAAATGAAGATATATTCGAAATTGGACAGTTATCATCTATAAGCTTACATGTTATGCCATGCCAAAGTCTGCAAACTTCACCCGACCATTTGGATCTACCAGTATGTTTGCTCCTTTGATGTCCCTACACATGTACATGGAATTTCAGAGAAAGTTGTCAGAAGTTTAAAAAAAAAAAACTAATCATTATGCCGCAGCAGCAAAATATAAAACATCGAAATTATGAATAGATGCCTCTGTTCACCTCTGAAGAGTATTTTTAGCATGTAAATAAGCAAGCCCTGACAAAATTTGTTGAGTATAACTTCAAATAGCTAGTTCACCAAACTGCCCATATTCTTGAAGAAGTTTATGTATGGAACCTCCAGATACATACTCAAGGTATATGTAAGCTTGTCATCTACATGTGCAAGGGATAATTCAAAAACTTTTATGAGTAGACTTTAGAAGCAAATAATGCTAACAAATTTCTACTACTATATTGTTCATTGTTAGGTAAACTTCCAGAAACTAACTAAAATTCATGTGACTAGAAGATCATGCATACCTTAAAAATGGACAGTCTATAACAGAATCAAAAATAAATTGTCATCATTAACCAGCAGATAGGGTGGAGAGAACTTACTGTTTCAGAGCCATAATACTGCACAATATTTGGATGTCTTAAATGGCTTAATAAATGAACTTCCTGTCGGAAATCTTGCAGTTAGATTTTGAAAGCTGTGTTAACTTCAAGACTAGAAAATATAGTATTGCGCCTAACGAAAATGAACTGTTTACCGGTATGAAGTTTTGCTAGATTTAGAAGGGAACAGTATACCTGCATCAATTGTTTAGCACTTTCCAAAGACTTGGCATCATCTGCAAGCAGAGTAACCTCCTTCATTGCACACATTTCACCACTTTGACTAAGAGAGACAAACATTTTTAACCACATAAGTATTGTTAAGATGCATATATAGAAATTAATCATAAAAAAAAAATTATGAAATGTTTACATTTTATCCCGAGTACATACTTATTGAAACCAATATAGACATGTCCAAATGTGCCTCTGCCAAGCAGCTTTCCTTTTTTCCAATGTGACCCAGAGCCCATTGGACTATCTGCTCTAGCTGGACTTCTCGGCATAGATGGATATGTTTCTGCAGAATTAGAATGAGAGAATGGCAAGGTATTGGTAACTGTTAAAGGAGGGAGGGGCAAACGATGACTTTGTTGTTTTCCATCATCAACCCGTCCTGTCTGTGATTCAGTTGGTGTTCCCCCTGCTCTAGAATGAATAGGTGTGCTGCTCCACTCTGAATTCTTGAGCTTTGACCAGGGCTAGTCATTCTAGGACTAGGTATTGGAGAATACTCAGGGCTACCCCTACTTGGTTGCCAAAATAATGGTCCTAACATGTCCCCTCCCATTGAATTATGCCCGGAATTGTGACCAGAACCTGGACTAGAGCAGTGGCCAGATCCGACAAAATTGACTTCTGGATATGGCTTTCCAGCCCAAAAAGCAGAGTTCAACACCTGATCTGTACCAAATGCCCTCAACGGACTTCTTGATGAACTAGAAAACACCATGAGGCGGAACTTGAAGATTTGGAACATGGTGGCGTAATGGCCTCCGTTTTGGTGAAGTAGGTATGTGATTAATGTTTGCCGTTTTTTTTGCTTCTCTCGAATTCGGTTCGGAAACAGCAGATGATTGATCCTTGAGCACCAAGCTTCAGAAACAGGGAAGCTTTTGAGTGAAGTAGAAAAGATACATATTTTTAATGCAATCAATCACAAATAATTAAGGCATATGCAATAACATGTACAATGTGGTAGCGTGTTATGTGTTGAGGAGGCAACCTGGAAGGACTGCCAGCAGCAGTTCTTGTACCAGTTTCCAAGTCAGTTGCCAGAGGACTACGGTTGCATGAGTCTGCTGGCTCGTCACTATCAGCAGAGCAATCACTGAAGACTGAATCATTGACCATATCTCCATCCAAATCTGTAGGAGTTGGCCCACAACGTATACATGAAGGTTTTGGAAGTGGAAGAAATAATGACGGCTTGGAGGGCTTTTCCAGTCTCGATTTCGCTGATATACTAATTTCAGAATCAACTCGACCTAAACTTGAAGGGTACAGACCAGGAAGTGGAAGGGGTTGAGCATGAGGCCTTTCAGCAAAACTTTGACACCTTGCTACTTTGGAAGGTGAAGGGGATCTTGATTCAGATGGAGAACGGTCCCCCTTCTCTGAAATTGTGTCATTGCATCGTCTACGAGATTCTCCAGATATAGTGCTTAGTTTACCCTCAGATGGAAATTTAAATTTTCGGTGCAATGTGTCAATAATACTTTATTTACCTCCTTTCTTCTTGGTTTCTTTTGATGATGATTTTCCCCACCATGTAGGCATATTCGCACTTCATAAATTGAGATCTCACAAGAAGGTTTCTTGGAATGATAGTGATAATAATAGTTCAAAAAATCTATCATTTCACATCAGTAAACAGATTCTTAAAAAGCATGATCAAGCCATAGGAGATTCACAAATTCCAAAAGCAGTAACATTAGAGTGACACAGCAATCAGATATGGAAAGTTATTGCAAAAAACCTGCAGCCAAGGAAAATGTGTACTTTCAATAAGTAAAAAAATGAGTATATAGTATATATGACCATGTTTTGATTCTTAATCGGTAAGACTGTCGTAAGTCTGGTCGAAGAACATAACAATTCAATGATCCTTGGTATACACAAACACAACTGCTAGTCATGCACATTAGTCCTATCCCCGGTGTTTTTACCAGGAACACCGTACACCTGATCTAATATGACAGAGGTTAAACTAAGCATTTTAAATTAGATAATAAATAATTCCACTCCATTGGCTAATACTAGGTCCCTGGTCTCCAAGCTTGATGCAACATCACTAAAACTTCCTTAGGGCTGAATATAAATTGATGCAACATGCAATCTATAGCTGAATTTCTATTGTATATAGATTGTAAAATTCCCAAAACATGATAACTTTGAAGACAGAAACATTCATTCACTACTTGTTATCAGCTCAAGCAACCTCAAGGGACGAAGTTCAAATCCGCTCAGGATGTTCGTAAAGTGGTCATCAGTGTCACTCTATGAAGCACGGACACTCCTCGGATTAGGCGTGTCTCGGTGTCTGACACGACA
This sequence comes from Medicago ruthenica, assembly GCA_018208015.1. Classification (NCBI taxonomy): domain Eukaryota; kingdom Viridiplantae; phylum Streptophyta; class Magnoliopsida; order Fabales; family Fabaceae; genus Medicago; species Medicago ruthenica. The sequence continues at coordinate 54,082,285 of CM031377.1, read as the reverse complement.
CCGACACATATAATTACACTGAATTATTTGATTTTCTCAAATTATTAGTTGTGTTGGCGTGTCAATGTCTGTGTTGTGTCGAGTGTCCGTAAGTGCTTCAAAGGTGTCACTTTAATTAATTAATTAATTAATAATAACAATAGTTTTTCACTTTTCCAATTTAAAAAAATAGATTTAAATATTCTGAAATTCTGGTTAGGCAATAACACAGAGTTAACAGGTTCAGAACCAAACAGGTTCTGAACAATAACTTAGCACAATTAAGAACAGTTAAGTAGCAGAAATTAAAAGTGCAGGAAAGCTAAAAGAACACAAGGTTTGTTAACGCAGTTCGTAGTAAACACCTCCTACTCTGGGGGATACCAATCCAGGAAGGAATTCCACTATAGGAATTAATCCTTATGACTCAAGACACTGACTCCCAGTTCCCAGTCTAAGCAATTAACTTCCTCCTAGTCTGAATTCTACCCAACACGTTGAGTATTAGAGACCACTAACTTCCTATTCAAGTAACAAACCTATTACTTAACCCCTTTAACAAAACTACCCTGTTTTGAAGAATAACTTCAATAACAAACCTTCATTCGTACCTACAGGCTTAGAATGAATTTACAACTCAATAAAAACACTAAACCAACTCAAACAATGAGTGGTGCACAAATAAAACTCTAAGTTTAACACACAGACTCAATTTCTGAATTATAACTCTATATTTCGTTCACCCTTGAATAGCAGCAAAGCTCTCCTTATATAGTCTTCAGTAATTCACATAAATTTGAACTTAATCTTCTGCAATTGATTTGTTTCTGAATTACTAAAGGCTAGAATAATTCTGCAAGGTATCTTCAAAAGATTGCATCAGGAAAATACGAACTTGCATAAAACCGAGCCAAATCTTCATTAAATCTTCTCCAATTCAATCAGCAATCTAGAAGCAATATGCGAAGATATATCCTTGATAAATCTCGCCAAGATTCGCGCAAAAATAACTTGAAAAAATGCAGCTTCTGAAGAAGTCAACAAAAGTCAACGCGGGCTACAGTGCGTCTGATGCTTCAGACTCTCATTTCAGCTTCTGAAGCAACTTTCAGCTTCTGAAGGGCAAAAGTGCTTCTGAACAGCTTCAAATGCAATTTGACCATAAGGCATAGGCACGGGATCAAACTGCCTATTGTTGTAGTTGTTCCTCGGGCCCGTTTGGTTCCTTGATGGGTACCCGCCTTGTTGTTGCTGCTGTTGATTTTGTTGAGGCAACACTGCTGGTTGTCGAGGTGGAGTTGTGGGAATTACTTGAGGTGAGTAACGCCCATGAGCCGTTGCTGCTGCCACATAAGGATAGTGGTAGTGAGGCATTTGATTTGATGGTGGGTAAGATGGTCCCACTAGAACAGCATTTGTCTCCCCCTCTTTCTTTTTGTGAAAGTTGTTGGGGGGTCTCCTAGCTCCACTTTGAGTTTCTAGAGGGCCTTGGATCCTTCCCCTCTTTACTCCGTCCTCTATTCTTTCACCAATCATGACTAGATCGGAAAAGCCGGAAGATGTGCTTCCAATCATTTTGTCATAATACGGGCCTTGAAGTGTGCCCATAAAGGTGTCGACAAGCTCCCTTTCCAATAATGGTGGTTGTACACGAGAAGCTAGTTCTCTCCACCGTTGAGCGTACTCCTTGAAGGACTCATTGCTTCTTTGCAGGAGGTTTTGCAGTTGCATCCTATTCGGAGCCATGTCCAAATTATATTTGTACTGCTTTAGGAAAGCATCGGCTAGATCCTTCCAAGTTTGGACGTGGGTACGCTCAAGTTGCATGTACCAATCCAATGATGCTCCGCTTAAACTATCTTGAAACACATGCACCATGAGTTTCTCGTTCATTACGTAAGCTGCCATCTTCCTACAGAACATCCGTAGATGGTTCCGAGGGCATTGAATTCCCTTGTACTTTTCGAAATCCGGTGCTTTAAACTTCGGAGGGATTACCACGTCGGGCACTAGGCACATGTCCAAAGCGTTGTGGGCACCGTATGAACTGAATGCTTCGACAGCTTTCAACCTTTCTTCCAAAACTCGATACATTTAGGTGGTATCATTGTCTTGGTGGGTGGTGTCGGGAGCAGACTGTCTTGGCTGATTATTTTCCACATTATGAGAAATAATCTCATGCTGAGTAGTGGAAGTTCCTTGAGGACGACGCTCTTCGTTCCTTACGGGGATTGTGAGCGGTGCTGGAGGTGGTCCATGGCCCTCATTTTCAAATGGTGGGGTATAACCCACAGGTAAACCATAAAGAGGCCATTGCACATTGGCTGCATCCATTGCTGGGCGAGGGTTACTTTCTCGTGCCGATAGAGTTTGCATTAACTCTAGCATCTGATCCATCTTCCCCTTCATTTCATCAACCTCTCCTCTCAAAGCCGCTTGAGTTTGTTCCAAATTGTCCATGATCCTTTGTTTGTTGGCTCGTGTTCCGTACGAGTGTTGGAGATCTGGTTCTTGGACCGATTGCTTTCGGGGTTTTCGGGCTATGATTGCTTTGAACTGTTTTTAGGGACATGAATGAGTTTTTTTTTTTTGAAAAAATGCATGAAGATGCATGTGGATGTATGTATGCGATGAGTATGCAAAATGTGCGTTTTTTTTTATTTTGTTTTATGAAGAATTTTAAAGGTGCACAATTAATATTAGCAACTTGAAATATTAAAGACCGGGAAATTAATAATGCTTCAAAATATTATATTTGATTAGATAACATTTGTTTACAAAGTGTAACTAATGCTATTACAAATCAAATGGCCGCTCGCTTCTCGGCTTTGCTCATCTCTTCCTTATAGAAATCTATGGTGTCCTTGCAGAACTTCATAAACTTCTGGATCTCCGTAGGGATGACAAAGTAAGGCATGACCATCTCGGCCTCCGCTAGCTTCTTTGGAAGTTGGGTGATTACCAAGTTCGAGAATGCAACCAATTTAGTGAAATCCTCACTTAATCGGGTGGCGTCTTGCCATACACACTCAATCACTTCCTTGCGCTGGTCTAGCTTGACTCTTGCACTTCTAATTTCATCATGTAGTTGTGCAATATGGTCCCCGTGAGCTCTTGCAATCTTGTCGAAGTATTCTTCGAATTTCTTGATGTCCGCTTCGAGACGATTGCATTTTAGCCTCCCTTGATGAGAAAGGCTCTCATGTCTTTGCCGTTGGACGCGTTCGGCTTGAAGCTGCTCTTTGTAGTCTTTAACTACTTCTTGGAGCTGTTGATTTTTCTCTTGAAATTTCAACCTCCATTTCCGTTGAGCTTCGATGGCTAGTTCGCCGAATTTCTTGAGCTCTTGGTTGGAATGCAAGATTCTTTCCAACTCTTCGTCCTTGGCCACAAGGTTGGCATCCGCACTAACCAAGCCGCCTCCTATCCAATCTCTCTTCCCTTCGGAGATTTTTAGCCGCTTTTGGCACACTAGGAGAGAATTTGTCACTTCATCTCGATCTCTCTTCGTCCTAGTGATTTCTCCTAAAGCTTGGAGGTGCTTCAATTCTAAGTCTCCGTTTTTGTTTTGGAGTTCTCGAATTTTAGCTTTGAGTTCCTCCACTTCTTTGTTGGGAATGGTTGCAATAGGTTTAGGTGTAGGAGGTTTTGGAGGGCACACGACCACAAAGGGTAACTTGATTGCTTTGACCCTCTCCTTCACCCATTGAGTATAAAGGGGTTTGGCGACGCAATTCCTCTTGTCGACCCTTCCTTTGCGCACTTGGTTCCATGCTCCCCGGATTCTCTCTAGCAATGCCGGGTCTTGATCGCCTTCCCTTAAGAAGAAAGCTTCCAACAAAAGGTCATTGGGTTTGTCTTCCATTGAAAAACCTAGTTGTCGGAGAGAGAGGACCCGATTATAATTAATACATCCCTTAGTACCAATGAGGGGTACATTAGGGAAGTCCCCGCAACTGAGGATGATTTCCGGGTCCTCTAAATTCGGAGAAAACCAATGGATGTCCTTCTCGGCGAGGGTTGTCATCCGTTGTGACCATTTGAGCTTGGCCCGGTTTTCCACAAAGTCTCGGTTTCTTGGCATGTGGGACATCATCCAAATTTGCACCACAGGAGTACAACAAGAAATTTTGCGTCCCCTTGCTTGTTCATGCCTAGAGTAGAGGGTATGATAAAAATCCGCCAAAATTGTGGGAACCGGATTTTTAGTCATGAATACCTCTAAAGCCGGAAAGTCTATGAAATCGTCCATGTTGGGGAATAAGACAATCCCGTAGACTAAGAGGGCTAGGATGGCGTTGAATGCTCTTCCCTCTTTGTTGGCTAACATCTCCCGAGCTTTGGCCTCCAAGAACTTTCTTGCGAATCCCTTAAGGTTTCCTCTAACTTCCAAGTTAGATGCTACTTCTTGGATGTCAAGGTATAAGGATTCGGCGATAGCCTCTAATGTGGGGTCTTTTCCCGGACCGAGATAGAGTTCATGGTTCTTTCATGCTACAACCCAAAATCTTCTCAAATTCTTCCAAAGTCGGCGCTAGTTGGAAGTCTTGAAATGTAAAGCACCGTAGAGGTGGGTCGAAGAATTGCGCCAAAGTGGTTAAGGCCGTTGAATCTATCCTTACGGGTAGGAGATCAAGGATTAACCCATAGCTTGCTTCAAAAATACTCTTGTTGACCGAAGAGAGCCTTTTACTTAGAGCTAATAAACTTTCCACCTTAGGAGCTTTAATCTTGAAGGCGAGCGTATTTTTATTCCCGGAATCCATATTTCTTTTTGCTAATATTTGGTTGTTCTTTTTAAATTCCTATAAAGCAAAATGATGCGAAAATTACTTTCATGAATGCAAATGATATGCAAGGGTATGGTTTATGAAGGTTCGGAACTTCCCCCCATCCTCACGTGTAGGCTCTAAAGGTGAAATTTCCTAAGAAGAGGTCCCTAGAGTCATAGATCTCACATGGAATTAGGGTTGTCTATGGACATACGTCGACATGACTTCAATTAATTCCACGTGAAAATCTCCTCTAAGCGCAGTTGGGCATCCTACCTCACGGACATACGTCAACGCGGGCTTCCGCTCACAACCACCATTCTAACTTAGTTTTTTCTCAAGCTCGGGTAGAGAGCCTCACACGTCCGGCATTAACCCGAACAATGTGGAGTACCATCGCTCAAGTAACCCCCGCATTTGATATATATGATATGAATATAAAGCAAAATAAAACATTTATAAACATAAAGCATGGGAATGACATAGATGGATACAAAAAAGCATGCGCGTAAGTAAAAATAAAAACAATTGGCTTAAAAGCTAAATAGGATCGGCTTGACTCGCTAGTGGGAAAAGGTTCCCCAGTGAAGTCGCCAGCTGTGCGCTCTCGTTAAAAACGCGCAATCCTCCGAGGACGTGTGCGAACGCTCGGAAGGCCTTGTGAAGTCGCCACCAAAGTTTTTGTGTAAAGGGAACGTTGATAAACCCTTAAGTTTTTTGTTTGAAGGGAAACGATAATAAAACCCTTGACGATGAGGAAAAGGACTGGTCATCGCAACCATTGTCGGGTTCGGGAGTCGATTACGCAAGGGGAAGGTATTAGCACCCCTCACGTCCGTTGTACTCAACGGGAACCTTCTATTTGGCTAAAGCTTAAAATGTTTTTAAATGTTTTGCGCGCATGCTTATCTATGTCAAAAGGGAAAAAGAAAAAATATGATGCAAGGGAAAAAGAAAGTTTTTTATTATTGCGCTTGACAAGATGTCGATCTTGCTCCTACGTATCTCCCGGTAGTCGGAGAATTCAAAGCGTACGTAGTTCTTTGGTAGAAAAACGTACATATGTTGGTTATTTTTAAATGGACGATGTTTTAACCGAATTCTCGCGATTAAACGTAGCTTGTATGCTCGCGGATGGGAGACTTATTAAGCGTATAGCTTGTATGCTCGCGGATGGGAGACTTATTAAGCGTTTGTTTACGAATCGCGCTAGAATGTTAAAAGGCATGTCCGTTGGGTAAAAGGGTTCGAGTTGGTCGCTATGGGACCAAAATGGGTGCAATGGACTCGAACGAGTCGATCATTGACCGGTGTGACTCCAATGAGTCGAGGGATTGAATCTAGTGGCCACGGGGGACCAAAAGGTTCAGATTGACCACAAGGGGCCAAGAATTGGTTTGGTATGGTCGGATACGCTGAAAAATGGAATGACGATTGTCCGAACGACGAGACATACGTCACGCATTCGTGCAATCGGGGCAATGGAGAGACATACGTCACACCATCCCTTTTTCATTCAAGTTTTTGGTTGAATTTCTTAGAAATCCCAAAGTTTATCAAAACATTTGGTTTGAAACCCAAGATGAAGAGGTTTTAACAATTTTGTTAGAAAACGCACAAGTTCGGCTCGTTTTGCGAACGGTTTTGAAAAGCGAACAAATTCGGCTTATGTTCACGTTTAGGTTTTAAAAATCATGAACAATGTTTATTGTTCAAGTTTGGATTGAAAGTAATGAACATAGCTGGTTTGTTCAAGTTGTTTTGAGAGATTGGGGACATAACTTGTTTTGCAAGTTATCCACAAAGTATTACCCGAACTTGCGAATTTTCCAATATTATGCAAAATCCTTGAACTGGTTTGAGTAAAATGAGTTTCAAAACTCCTAGGTTCTGAGCTCTTGGGCTAGAACCTCAAAAATTGGCCATTTGGGAGCCTAAACTCAGATTCTGAGTTCTGTCATGGTCGCTCTGCGACCATGACTTCGCACTGCGAACAATGCGAATTTTTGAGTTCAGAAGCTGTTTCTGAACTGTTGTTTAGAAACAACTTCTGAACACACTCAGGACCTTTTAGGAGAGTGAAAAGATTTGAGTTTTTGCAATGAAAAGGGCTGGACAAACCAGTTTTGATGTTTTGCAAACCTTGGGATTTCTTTTGAAATTCAAAAGGGGTTTTTAGAACAAAAAGGATTTGGACCAAAATTGATAATGACATTGAAACTTACAGAGATCCTTAGCAAAGCTCCTGCTGCAATGAACTTGGATTGGTTGAAGATTCTTGCAAAGGTTTTGAATATTGGTGATGAACTTTGAACTTTGTAATGCTTTGTGTTTGGATTGGTTTTTGCTAGTGCTTTGTATTGGTTTTCTCTGGTTGTTTGCAAGTGTTCCAAGTGTTTATGAGTAGTGTTTCTTTGTATATTATTGCTCTTAGAATGCTGCATTTCCTCTTGCCTTGCATCTCTATTTATAGGCCAAAATGCAATCCAATGTAATGATGGAAAATCAATAGGACCTAGCTGATTTGTGGGCTAAATTCAGGCTAAAAGGCTTTGCATTTAATGCTAATGGATAGGGGCAACCTTGCCTTGTGCCAAGGGTTAAATCCTTGACTGATTTCAGCCACAAATTCAATGGTCTTTGGATAGAAATGATGATGAACATGGCTGGATTGCAATTGGCTATGCTTGGGGATTGATCCTTGCAATCTCAATGGTTGAACAATAAAAACGTGCACTGTGATGTGCAGAGGTTGGGGGATGCAAAAGGCAACATGTGGCTGGTGTGAGAGGGATGAAAAGCTGCTGAAAAACAGGGCAAGCAATCATGACTTTTGCAAGTGAAAAACCAGCTGGGTTTGACTGGTTTTGGGGGAGCAAGCAGGAAGAAAGTCCTCAAGCAGGTTGCTGGCAACCTTGGGAATGTTAACAGGTCACTTAGGAGGGACAAGAGCTGCCCAAGGGCAAGCCCACTTGCTTGTCACATGCTAGGTTGGAAGAAAAAGCTTCTTTCCTTGGCATTAATGGCAAGTCTCTCAACTCTGGCTTTGCTGAGCCCAATTAGCCATGAATGCTGATTAAAATAATAATGCAAATCATGTGTAACAAAAACTGGAATTAAATCAAAGAAACCAAAAATCTGCAGAAAAATCGCAGACTTCGCACTACGAAGTCATCATTTTTGAAATGTTGACTTTTTTGTTGACTTTGGTTGACTTTGACTTTTTCCACCTCTTTGATTTTTTTTTATTTTTGTTTTATTTTTTTTTTAAAAGGCTTAGAACAAAATTGGGGTACTACACCCGTTAAAGAAGAGATTGTCGAATACAATCGACTTATATAGAATTGGGAAAACTAAGGAATTCCGATAAGTAAGACGAACTGGAGTTTAACAAGTAGAGGAAGTAGTATGAGAGGATGCCAAATTTCGAGGACGAAATTTCTTTAAGGGGGGTAGATTGTAGTATCCCGCTTATAAGTATCAGTCAATAGTGTTAGAAACTAATTAAGAAGTATGGCAATTTAGTAAATAAGTGGAATGGCATTATGGTAAATAAATTGGAATGGGAAGATTGTTTAAAAATAAGAGGTAAGATATTCTTACCATCTTTCTTCATTCTTCTACACTCTTCCAAAAATCAGCCCCTCTCCCTCTTCCCCTCTACTCACACGCCTCCTCTCCCTCTCCATCAACCCATCAATTCTTAATCCAATTCTTGGGAGGAATCTTGCAAAGCAAGCTTGGTTTGGGAAGCTAGAACAAGAGAAAGAAACAAGGAGAATTAAGAAAGAGTCAAGAGAAGTGGTAGAATTGAAGCTAGGGCTTTTGGAACCAGAACTTAACAAGCATCAAATTGAGGTTTAAGGTGAGCTCCCTATGAATCTTACCCCTTTTTGGGTAGTTTTGTGGTTTAGAGAGGAAAGGAAATCATGAATGATTTTAAGCTAGATTTGCATAAGTTAGTTTCCCTTTTGTTAATACATGATATGCTATGATCTTATGTGATAAAAACCTTTGATTTTGATGTATAAATGCTTGCTGGACTGTGTGGGGATTGAAAACTCGTTTTTGAACTTTCTGGAACAGCTACAGAGCCTGGCACCCCTGGATTTATCGTGCCACGATGGCACCCATCGTGCCATGATCATAAGGATCAGCATGCCATCGTGCCACGATGGGATCCTGTCGTGCCACGATGGGAGCAGAATGCTACTCCATTTTTGAAAACTTGTTTTAGGGCCAGAAACCATCCGCACAGTGCCGGTATGCCTTTATACATTTAGTAATGGAATAATGTATCATAGTATATCTTGTATTAGCATGAGAGTGGGGTTAGAAACTTCACATAACATTGAGGTTTAACCTCATAAGAATCAAGTGTCATTATGACGATGGGTAGATTAAACCCTAAGTTATCAAGTAAGATAAAGGGGCTTAGTTCCCAACCTTTAGATAATGGCTTATGAGAACGATAAGTCAAGAACCTATTATAGGTTAAAGAGATTTAGAATGGTACTCATCATGTACTAAGCACAAGAAATGAATCTATGTTTATAGTTAAGAACCTTTGATAGGTTAAGCATTTAAGAACGATTTACTTAAAGAATGCATCAGATATGCACAAGACTATGAAACGTATTAGATAAGCATATGAACCTAAGTTAAGAACTTAATGATAAAGATTATACGTGTTCATCAGACTCCGGATTATGCCGGATGGGATTTCTCCGAAAGGGCTATCCACACGTAAGATATAAGACTATGTTAAACGTGTCCAGCAGGCTCCGGGATACGCCGGATGGGACTTCTCCGAGAGGATTGTCCACACGTATGTAAAAGATTAAGCATGTCCAGCAGGCTCCGGGATACGCCGGATGGGACTTCTCCGAGAGGGTTGTCTACATGCAAAGTTAAGTTGTGTTCAGCAGACTCCGGGATTCGCCGGATGGGACTTCATCGAGAGAGTTGTCCACACAACGATAAGAGGAGTCCGGTGTTAGCCTGATATGATAGGAATTTTCACCGGTATGATGGGAGATGTACTTCGGGGTTACTCCACCCGGATGCACTCCGTAAAATGAACCAAGATAATGAATGTTTGTTCAACGCTAACTTCTAATTTAACGTTATAAGAAAGATGAATACGAATATGAATATGATTATGTAAATGTATTATATACTAAGAGATGAGACTAGTAGTCATCAGACAACAGAAAGTGATCATAGACTTCCCCCTCGATCACTAAGCATAAGATTATGTACATGAAAAGTATAAGTTGAGGTAAAGACATAAAACGATCCTAGGTTTCCCCTTGATCGCTAGATATGTAGAGAATGACGGCGATCGTAGGTATCCCCAAGATTGCCAAGAGTAGGCACGGCGACCCTAGGTTTCCCCCGTGGTTGCCAACAGTAGGTTGGGCTGGAGCTCACTGAGACATTATGTCTCATCCCAATTCTTCTGGTGCAGGTTTTCAGGTTAGCAAGAGATGTTCATGATGATACTCTCCAAGAAGACGCTGGATGGAGTGCAGTTGCTCGATGTGGACAAGCTCAGGAGGTTGTCAGATTGTATATATATGTATATGAAAGTGTAATTTATGATATTTGGATAACTGTATTAACGAGCCAACTTGTACTCATTCAGATGTATGTATTATTATTATTGAAAATTTTAATGTACCCAGTATCAGATTAATACACATGCTAAATATTCTAGATAATTTAGTATGGGTGTTACAGTTTTGTTCTTGTAAATCCATTTAGTGCCAATCACATTAAAACCATCTGGTCTTGGAACTAGATCCCACACTTCCCTCCTTTTGAATTAATTCAACTCATCTTGCATGGCTTCAATCCAAAATTCATCAGTTAGGGCTTCTTTCACATTTTTGGGTTCAAACTTAGACACAAAGCATGAATCAGTAGCAGCTGAGTCTGATCTTCTTGTTCTGACCCCTTGATCCAAACTCCCAATGGTTAGCTCTTTAGGATGATCCTTCTGAACTCTAATTGATGGCCCTTTACCAGTAGGAACATGATCTGGATGCACTTCTGCTTCTTCAGACTCTGGATGATTTTCTGCTTCTGACAGTTGTTCTTCTGAGGCTTCAGACTCTGGAATAACTTCAGACCCATCCCTTTCATTCTCAGCTGACAGATCATCAATTACAACATTTATGGACTCCATCACAACTTTGGTTCTTGAGTTAAACACCCTATAGGTTCTGCTGTTTACTGAATATCCCAAAAATATACCTTCATCAGACTTAGGATCCAGTTTTCTTCTATTTTCCCTGTCAGTCAAAATATAACATCTGCTCCCAAACACATGGAAATATTTCACTGTAGGTTTTCTTCCTTTCCACAATTCATATAAGGTACAAGTTGTTCCCTTCTTCAGAGTGACTCTATTATGGATATGGCATGCAGTGTTCATAGCTTCAGCCCAAAACATATATGGTAGCTTCTTAGCATGCAGCATTACTCTTGCATATTCTGCCAAACTACACCATTTTGCAGAGGTGTTATAGGTGCAGAAAACTCATGTTTTATACCTTCAGAAACACAGAACTCAGAAAAACTCTTGTTTTCAAACTCTTTGCCATGATCACTTCTGATTCTGACAATACCACAATCTTTCTCTCTTTGTAATTGAATGCACAGTTCTTTAAATACTTCAAAAGTATCAAACTTCTCTCTAACAAAATTAACCCATGTGAATCTTGAGTAGTCATCAACCATTACAAATGCATACCTTTTACCTCCAATACTTTCTACTTGCATAGGCCCCATTAAATCCATATAAAGTGCAGGAAAGATAAAAGGCACAAAGTGCAGCAAAATAAAGTGCAGGAAAGATAAAAGGCACAAAGGTTTGTTAACCCAGTTCGGAGTAAACACCTCCTACTCTGGGGGAGACCAATCCAGGAAGGAATTCCACTATAGGAATTAATCCTTATGACTCAAGACACTGAACACCCAGTTCCCAGCCTAAGCAATTAACTTCCTCCTAGTTCTGAATTCTACCCAACACGTTGAGTATTAGAAAACCTCTAACTTCCTATTCAAGTAACTAAACCCAGTCACTTAAACAAACCTGAACTAAACCCAGTTCTGAACACAACTTCAATAACAGACCTTCATTCGTACCTACAGGCTTAGAATGAATTTACAACTCTATAAAACACCTAAACCAACTCAATAGAGTGGTGCACAAGCAAAGCTAACAGCTTAAAACTCTAAGACACAAAATCTCTGAATTTTTCTATAATCCCTCTGTCTTGAATAATGGCAGCAACTCTCCTTTTATAAGCTTCAGTAATCAACAATAAAATTGATTCCAATCTTCTGGATATGATTTGTTTCTGAATAATGCAAGACTCAATTAGGAAACAAATAGAACTGCAACATATCTTTCAAAGATTGCTTTAGAAAAATAAGAACATCCATAAACACGAGCCAAATCTTCAAAGATCTTCACTAATTTAATCAGCATTCTAGAAGACATATGCGTGGATAAATCCTTGATAAATCTTGCAAAGATTTGCGCAGAAATAACTTGAAAAAGTGCAGCTTCTGATGTGAAATTCTGGCCAGGCAATAAGAGACTAACAGGTTCTGAACCAAACAGGTTCTGAACAAATAGCAGGGCACAACAACTTGCTAAAACAGAGCACACACAAACACAATGCAAAGCAAGAAAATAAAGTGCAGGAAAGTAAAAGGCACACAAGGTTTATTAACCCAGTTCAGAGTAAACACCTCCTACTCTGGGGGATACCAATCCAGGAAGGAAATCCACTATTGGATTTAATCCTTAAGACTCAGACACTGACTCCCAGTTCTTATCCCAAGCAATTAACCTCCACCTAGTCAGACTTCTACCCAACTCTGAGTATTAGAATCCTCTAACTTCCTATTCAAGCAACTAAACCCATCTACTTGAACAACCCTTAACAATACCCTGTTTTTGAACAAAACTTCAATAACAAACCTTCATTCGTACCTACAGGCTTAGAATGAAGTTACAACTCAATAACAATCCTAAACCAACTCAAACTGAGTGGTGCACAATAAAAACTCTAAGTTTTAAAACAAAGACTCAACTCTCTTGAATAAAACTCTAAAAACGTAAGTTGAATAGCAGCAGCCTTCCTCCTTATATAGCCTTCAGTCTTGCAGCATAAATAACAAACTAATCTTCTGAATTGATTTGTTACTGGAATAAGAATGATCCAATAAAGTAACATGAAATTTCTGGCTTAGCAATAATGAGAGTTAAACTGGTTCTGAATAAAAATTAGCAGATTCAGAACTAAAACAGAGTATGAACAAGACACAGTTCAGGAGCAGAAATAAAGTGCAAAAAATAAAAAGAACACAAGGTTTGTTAACCCAGTTCGGAGTAAACACCTCCTACTCTGGGGGATACCAATCCAGGAAGGAAATCCACTATTGGAATTAACCCTTAAGACTCAGACACTGACCTCCCAGTTCCTATCCTAAGCAATCAACTTCCACCTAGTCAGACTTCTACCCACGCATGAGTATTAGAGTCCACTAACTTCCTATTTAAGCAACAACCCAGTTACTTGAACAACTTGAACTAAACCCAGTTCTTAAACGAAACTACCCAGTTTTTGAAGAACACACTTCAAAACAAAAACTTCATTCTTGCTTAAAAGCTTTGAATGAATTACAACTCAATTAAACCTAAACCAACTCAAAACATATGAGTGGTGCACAAAACAAAGCTTAAAAAGCTTACACACACTAAGACTCTATTTCTGAATTTTCTCTCTAATTTCTTGTCTCTTGAATAGCAGCAAAGCACTCCTTATATAGCCTTCAGCAAATAACATTAATCTGAATTAAATCTTCTAAAACAGATATGTTTCTGAATTATGCAAGGCTTGAAAAGGAAACATATAAATCTTCAATGTATCTTTGAAAGATACCATCAGGAAAATACGTGTTTTCATAAAAACAAACCAAATCTTCAGGAAGTCTCTTAATTATGCTCCAAATCTTCTGAATTAGATTTGTTTCTGAATTATGAGTAATCCAATAAGGAAACAAATAAACCAGGAAAATATCTTCATAAGATTGCAACAGAAAAATACGAGCATTCATAAATCCATGCCAAATCTTCATTAAATCTCCTCCAAATTAATCAGCAATCTAGAAGCAACATGCGAGAATAAATTCTTGTTAAATCTCTCAAAGATTTGCGCTAAACCAGCTTGAAAATAACCAGCTTCTGAAGAAGTCAACAAAAGTCAACGCGAGCATCAGACTCACATTTCAGCTTCTGAAGTGCTACAGTGCGTCTGAAGGTGCATTCAGCTTCTGAAGGATTTTTCAGCTTCTGAACAGCTTCAAATCAAGTTTCTTGCAACTGAAGACTTGTTCTAAATAAGGAGATGCATCTATCAACACATTGGATTTGCCAAAACATGCAGCCAACTACAAAATACTCAACAATCTCCCCCTTTGGCAAATTTTTGGCTAAAACCAATGTTCACACACCCAAGTTCTTCAATCTCCCATAAGACTATCTCAGCAATGAAGAACTCCACAAAAATATAACATAGAGATAGGCAGCGGATAAACACACTCTGTTTGCTATGTTAAACATTAAAACTCAATCAGTTTCAATCTCCTGAACCCTGATACACATGCAGCTTCTGATGCACTTGAAGCACACAAAACACCCACATAACATAGAGCTAAGCAGCGGACAAACACACTCTGTGCTATGATAAATTCTGAATAGCACTGAAAGCTGAACATCTGAAATTTGAACTAATTCTGAGCAGCAACACATCTTCAAATTTTGAACAGCTCAAGCATAAGATTTTCTCCCCCTTTTTAGCCACAAAATTCTGACAAATCTCAGACTTCAAATAGGGAATAAAATCAAAACAAGTAACACAGATCCTTGAAAGAACTTCAGACTCAGATTCAGGATCACACTCAGCATGAGCACAACTGGCAGGTACTCTATCTTCCTCACATCCAATTTGCAGTAATTGCTATAAATCCTTATGCTGACTAACATTTGAAGAACCACAACCAAAACCATTCCTCCCAGCAATTTGTTTCTCAAAATCAGCCACTCTTTTCTGATCACAAGTCCTAGCAACTTCAGACTTACAAGAAAATAGTACCTTCTGAGCAGGAACATGAACTTTGCTCCAGACTTTGGATGGTCCAGCACCAGAATTCTTCTGTGCTATAAGAATGGGCTTGCTGTCATCAGCAACAGCCTTGCCCTTTCCTTTGTTCAGATTTTGAGCAATACCTTCACTCTTAGGTCTCCAAACTTTCTTGATTTTGCTCTTGTTCACAGCTGGTTCAACTTTTCTGTGTTGCAAATGTTTGGGATAACCATGCAATTTGTAACAAAAAGGTTTAATGTGACCCTTTTTACCACAATGATGACAGACCCAAGGTTGATTCTTTCTTTTGTTTCTGTTAAACTTCTGGGAATGCATCTGAGCATGCTTCTGAGGCAGCATCTGAACTTGCTTATGAGGTATCATTTGAGCTGGCTTCTGACCTTGCATCTGTGCTTGTTTCTGAGGTCTCCTCTTTGAAGTTCCAACCATAGAATCATGAGTTTGAGTAGCAGGAACAAACTGACTAACAGGATTTTTCTCCTTGAGCTTCAGACTCTGATCAACATAACCTAACCCAGTTTTTCCTTGCTTCTGGACATCTAGAATCTCCTCCAACTTATCAGTAGCAGAGTTCATCATCCTAACTTGCTTTTTCATCTGATCAAGTTGGGAATTCGGTTGGCTCACTTCATCCTTTAAATCAGAGTTCTGTACCAAAAGTTCACCTTTCTCAGCCTCCAGTTGACAAATGGTCTTCTTCTGATCCACTACTTGCTTGCAAACTTCTAAACTTCTGATGTATAAATTCTTGTAATTTTCAGCCAGATCATCATATGAGAGTTTTGCAACTTCAGACACAGATGAGGCTTCAGACTCTGAGTCAGACTCAGAAAATGTCTCAGACTCTGAAAATGCATCAGACTTTGAACTAGCTCCTGAGTTCTGTTTTAACCTTACCATCAGGCCTGTATTAACCTTAGCAGATTCACTCTCAGCATCTTCTTCAGAACCATCATCAGACCATGAAGCAGCTAGACTCTTCTTCTTCTGCTTCTTAAGAAAAGTAGGACATTCTGTCTTGATATGTCCAAAGCCCTCACACTCAAAGCACTGAACACCTTGTGATTGTTTGCTATTTTCTTCAGATTGTTGCTTGTTTTTGTTGAGTCTGAGATTCTGACCTTTGGTTCTGGACTTTCTGTCAATATTCTTCAGAATCTTATTGAACTGTTTTCCCATTAACACTACAGCTTCTGATAACTCATCTTCATCTTCATCAAGCTCTTGTTGATCATCAGCTTCAGACTTATCAGCAAAAGCTATTCCTTTCCCTTTCTTCTCAGGCTGTTTGCAGAAAGCAGTCTCAAAATTGAGCAAGGACCCAATCAGCTCCTCAACCTTCATGGTGGTGATGTCATGAGCTTCTTCTATGGCTGTAACCTTCATATCAAATCTTCTGGGCAGGGACCTGAGGATTTTTCTCACTAACTTCTCATCTGACATCTTCTCTCCAAGAGAATCAAATGAATTGGCCATATCCAGCACATTCATGTAAAAATCCTGAATGGATTCATCTTCCATCATCTTCAGGTTCTCAAACTTTGTTGTGAGTAGTTGAAGTCTGGATAGCTTAACCTTAGAGGTTCCTTCATGAGTGATTTTCAATATTTCCCAAGCATCCTTTGCCACAGTACATTGCTTGATGAGTCTGAACATGTTTCTATCAACACCATTGAAAATAGCATTCAAAGCCTTTGAGTTTCCATGTGACAGATCATCTTCTGCTTTGGTCCACTCCTCTTCAGGCTTCAGAACCTCAGTCTTGTTTCCATCTTTGTCCAAAACCACAGGATGATCCCAGCCTTTAATCACAGCCTTCCAAGTTCTGCTGTCAATGGATTTCAGGAATGCACACATCCTTGATTTCCAGTACTCATAATTGGTGCCATCAAGTAGGGGTGGTCTGTTGACAGGGCCTCCTTCTCTCTCCATAAAGCCAGACATTATTAACTCTGGATCTCACCCAAATTACAGGCAGGGTGCCTGCTCTGATACCAATTGAAATTTCTGGCTTAGCAATAATGAGAGTTAAACTGGTTCTGAATAAAAATTAGCAGATTCAGAACTAAAACAGAGTATGAACAAGACACAGTTCAGGAGCAGAAATAAAGTGCAAAAAATAAAAAGAACACAAGGTTTGTTAACCCAGTTCGGAGTAAACACCTCCTACTCTGGGGGATACCAATCCAGGAAGGAAATCCACTATTGGAATTAACCCTTAAGACTCAGACACTGACCTCCCAGTTCCTATCCTAAGCAATCAACTTCCACCTAGTCAGACTTCTACCCACGCATGAGTATTAGAGTCCACTAACTTCCTATTTAAGCAACAACCCAGTTACTTGAACAACTTGAACTAAACCCAGTTCTTAAACGAAACTACCCAGTTTTTGAAGAACACACTTCAAAACAAAAACTTCATTCTTGCTTAAAAGCTTTGAATGAATTACAACTCAATTAAACCTAAACCAACTCAAAACATATGAGTGGTGCACAAAACAAAGCTTAAAAAGCTTACACACACTAAGACTCTATTTCTGAATTTTCTCTCTAATTTCTTGTCTCTTGAATAGCAGCAAAGCACTCCTTATATAGCCTTCAGCAAATAACATTAATCTGAATTAAATCTTCTAAAACAGATATGTTTCTGAATTATGCAAGGCTTGAAAAGGAAACATATAAATCTTCAATGTATCTTTGAAAGATACCATCAGGAAAATACGTGTTTTCATAAAAACAAACCAAATCTTCAGGAAGTCTCTTAATTATGCTCCAAATCTTCTGAATTAGATTTGTTTCTGAATTATGAGTAATCCAATAAGGAAACAAATAAACCAGGAAAATATCTTCATAAGATTGCAACAGAAAAATACGAGCATTCATAAATCCATGCCAAATCTTCATTAAATCTCCTCCAAATTAATCAGCAATCTAGAAGCAACATGCGAGAATAAATTCTTGTTAAATCTCTCAAAGATTTGCGCTAAACCAGCTTGAAAATAACCAGCTTCTGAAGAAGTCAACAAAAGTCAACGCGAGCATCAGACTCACATTTCAGCTTCTGAAGTGCTACAGTGCGTCTGAAGGTGCATTCAGCTTCTGAAGGATTTTTCAGCTTCTGAACAGCTTCAAATCAAGTTTCTTGCAACTGAAGACTTGTTCTAAATAAGGAGATGCATCTATCAACACATTGGATTTGCCAAAACATGCAGCCAACTACAAAATACTCAACATAACAAATAAAACTGCACCCAATCTTTGAAAGATTTAAAACAGAAAATACGAAGATCATGAAACTGAACCAAATCTTCAATGATATCTTCTCCAATTTAATCAGCATTCTAGAAGCAATTATACAAAGATAATTCCTTGCTAAATCTCCCAAGATACGTGCAAAAACTAATCTGAAAACCCAGCTTCTGATGTGGTCAACAGAAGTCAACGCTGGCTTCAGAACCTGAATTCAGCTTCTGAACTGCTACAGTGCTTTCAGCTTCTGATGGCATTTTCAGCTTCTGAATGGCTTCAAAATTAAAAACTTCCAACTGAAGAAATGTTCTACATATGGAGATGCTTCTATTCAGTACCTTGGTTTTGCCAAACAATGCAGCCAACACCAAAATACTCAACAATCTCCCCCTTTGGCAATTTTTTTGGCTAAAACCATCCAAGTTCTTCAATCTCCCTTATAATCAACTCAGCAATGAAGAACTCCACAATAATATATCATAGCATAAACATAAGCAGCGGACACAGCTATGAATAACACAAACCAGCTTCAGTTCTACAAAACATAACAGCTACTGAAGCACACATCAACCAAGTACTGATCAACTTCTGATCACAACCATGGTATCAGAGCTACTGATCAACTCCTGAGCAACTCCTGATCAGCACAAACACTCCAGCTTCACAATATTCCCCCTGCAACTAATCAACTCATGCAAACTCCCCCTTACTACTGAGCTACAGAGAAATGTTATCAGAGCATATCAGAAGCACACTTTATGGTATCAGAGCACACTTCAGGATCACAAAAAAAACACTCAGGATCATAACAACCTTGTACTCCCCCTAACACACATATTCCCCCTTGATCATATCTGGACATATAATGCTTGGTATCAGAGCAAAACTAGTCACCTTCTGAATCAATAACACACTTTCTGAATAACACTGACAGCTGAACATCTGAAATGCAGCAATACATCTTCTAATTTTTGGTATCAGAGCCAACACATTGCATAGGATTTTCTCCCCCTTTTTAGCCACAAAATTCTGAAAAATCTCAGACTTCAAATAGGGAAGGAAAACTGCACAAACATCTTCAACTACTGTTCCAGTTTGAACTTCAGACTTAGTATCAAAAACAGCATCACACTTAGCACTAACAAAGCTGGCAGGTACTCTATCTTCCTCACATCCAGTTTGTTTTAATTGCTAGAATTCTTCATATAAGCATACACCTAACTTGCTTCTTAAGTTTTCAAACTGTTTAGCATCCAAGGCCTTTGTGAAAATGTCAGCAACTTGCTTTTCAGTAGCTACATGTTCCAGCTGAACAATCTTGTCCTCCACAAGGTTTCTGATAAAGTGGTGTCTGATGTCTATGTGTTTGGTTCTGCTGTGCTGTATTGGGTTCTTAGAGATGTTGATAGCACTCAAATTGTCACAAAACAATGTCATAGTTCCTTGATTAATGTTGTACTCCTCAAGCATCTGCTTCATCCAAACCAGTTGTGAACAACTACTCCCAGCAGCAATATATTCAGCCTCAGCAGTTGACAATGAAACACAATTTTGTTTCTTGCTGAACCAGGAAATTAAATTATTTCCTAGAAAGAAACATCCTCCTGAAGTGCTCTTCCTGTCATCAGCACTTCCAACCCAGTCAGCATCACAAAATCCCATCAGTTCAGAACTTGAACTATGAGAATACATGATTCCATAGTCACTTGTGCTATTCACATATTTCAGAATTCTCTTCACTTGTGTCAGATGACTCATCTTAGGATCAGCTTGATATCTTGCACAAACTCCAATAGCATAAGTGATATCAGGTCTGCTTGCAGTTAAATACAATAAGCTCCCTATCATGCTCCTATATTGACTTTGATCTAGTGATATTCCATGTTCATCCTTAGTCAACTTCAGGTGAGTAGCAGCTGGTGTCTTCTTATGAGCAGTAGATTCCATTCCAAACTTCTTCACTATGTTCTTGGCATACTTACTTTGAGAAATGAAGATTGTATCTTCCATTTGTTTGACTTGTAACCCAAGAAAGTATGTAAGCTCTCCAACCAAACTCATTTCAAACTTTGATTGCATTTGCTGAACAAACAGTTTGACCATCTTCTGAGACATTCCTCCAAACACTATATCATCCACATAAATCTGAGCAATCATCAGACTCCCATTTTCATCTTTCACAAACAAAGTCTTATCAGAACCTCCTTTTCTATACCCTTGAGCCACAAGAAACTGAGTCAGCCTGTCATACCATGCTCTTGGTGCTTGCTTCAATCCATATAAGGCTTTCTTCAACTTGTACACATGATCAGGATACTGATGATCCACAAAGCCTTTTGGTTGTTCAACATATACCTCTTCTTGCAGATATCCATTCAGAAATGCACTCTTCACATCCATTTGGAATAATTTGAACTTGAGAATACAAGATACACCCAACAGTAGTCTTATGGACTCTAGTCTGGCCACAGGTGCAAAGGTCTCATCAAAATCAAGTCCCCCAACTTGAGTATAACCCTGAGCAACCAACCTTGCCTTGTTTCTGACTACAGTGCCATTTTCATCTGTTTTATTCTTGTAAATCCATTTAGTACCAATCACATTCAAACCTTCAGGTCTAGGAACCAGATCCCACACTTCACTCCTTTTGAATTGATTGAACTCATCTTGCATTGCTTCAATCCAAAATTCATCAGTTAGGGCTTCTTTCACATTTTTAGGCTCAACCTTTGACACAAAGCATGAATCAGTAGCAGCAGTATCTGATCTCCTGGTTCTGACACCTTGATCTAAGCTTCCAATGATTAAGTCTTTAGGATGATCCTTCTGAACTCTAATTGATGGCCCTTTATTGGTAGGATCATGTTCTAGATGAACTTCTGCACCTTCAGATTCTGGATGATTTTCTGCTTCTGAAGTTTGTTCTTCTGATGCTTCAGACTCTGGAACAACTTCAGACTCATGTCTTTCTTTCTCAGCAGACAGATCATTAATCACAACATTTATGGACTCCATCATAACTTTGGTTCTGGAATTAAACACCCTATAAGCTCAGCTGTTCACTGAATAACCCAGAAATATGCCCTCATCAGACTTAGGATCCAGTTTTCTTCTGTTTTCCCTGTCAGCCAAAATGTAGCATCTGCTCCCAAAAACATGGAAGTATTTGACTGTAGGCTTCCTTCCTTTCCATAGTTCATATAAGGTACAAGTTGTTCCCTTCTTCAGAGTGACTCTATTATGGATATAACATGCAGTGTTCATAGCTTCAGCCCAAAACATATATGGCAGCTTCTTAGCATGCAGCATAACCCTTGCACATTCTGCTAATGTCCTATTCTTCCTCTCAACTACACCATTTTGCTGAGGTGTGATAGGTGCAGAAAACTCATGCTTTATACCTTCAGAAGCACAGAATTCTGAAAAACTCTTGTTTTCAAATTCTTTGCCATGATCACTTCTGATCCTGACTATGCCACAGTCTTTTTCTCTTTGTAATTGAATGCACAGGTCTTTAAATACTTCAAAAGTATCAGACTTTTCTCTAACAAAACTGATCCATGTGAATCTTGAGTAGTCATCTACCATTACAAAAGCATATCTTTTGCCTCCAATACTCTCAACTTGCATAGGCCCCATCAAATCCATATGAACAAGTTATAGTACTTTAGTAGTTACCTGGTGAACTAATCTGGGATGAGACTTTCTTGTTTGTTTCCCAATTTGACAATCACCACAAACTTTGTCCTCATTGATCTTCAGATTTGGTACACCTCTGATAGCTTCAGTACTTAGGATTTTCTTCATGCCTTTCAGATGCAGATGACCCAACTTCTGGTGCCAGAGCTTGACTTCCTCTTCTGAGCTCATAAGACAAGAAGTCAAACTTCTTTCTTCTTCAGAAACCCACAAATAAAAATTGTCTTTGGATCTGCAGCCTCTCATCTGAATCTTATCTTCCTGATCAGTAACAATACACTCTAGTTTGTTAAAATTAACCTTCAATTCTTGATCACAAAGTTGGCTGATACTGATCAGATTAGAGGTTAATCCTTCCACCAGTAGCACATCATTAAGTCTGGGCAAACCTTCTCTGATCAAATCACCAATACCCAGAATCTGACCTTTTACACCATCTCCAAATGTCACATAACTTCTGGAGTATGATCTGATATTGCTCAGCAGCTTCTTCACACCAGTCATGTGCCTTGAACACCCACTATCAAAATACCAGTCTTCTTTTGAGGTGGCTCTCAAAGAAGTATGAGCAATCAGGCCAACATTCTGAACTTTGGGCTTCCACACCTTCTGAACATTGTGTCTGATAGCAGCTGGTTGCACTCTTCTATACTGAAAATGTTCAGGATAGCCATAAAGTTTGAAGCAGAATGGTTTGATATGCCCTTTCTTTCCACAATGATGACAGATCCATGGATGATTTCTCCTCCTTCTATTTGTGAAAGATTTCTGGGGTTGCTTCTGAGGTAGCATCTGACCATGCTTCTGACTTTGCATCTGAACATGCTTCTGACCTTGCATCTGAGGTCTCTTCTGAGCTTTCACAAACATAGGATTATCAGTTTTAGTGGCAGGAACAAATTCTTTAACAAGAATCTTCTGTTTGGGGTTCTGAGTCTGATCAACAAAACCTAAACCAGTTTTTCCTTGCTTCTGAACATCTAGAATCTCCTCCAACTTATCAGTAGCTGAGTTCATCATCCTAACTTGCTTTTTCATCTGATCAAGTTGGGATTTTAGCTGGCTTACTTCTTCTTTTAGATCTGAATTCTGCACTAACAGTTCACCTTTTTCAGCCTCCAGTTGAAGAATAGTCTCCTTCTGATCCAAAACTTGTTTGCAAACCTCAGCACTTCTGGTGTACAGCTTCTTGTAGTTATCAGCTAGTTCATCATATGAGGATTTAGCAGCTTCAGACACAGAAGAAGCTTCAGACTCTGAGTCAGACTCTGAAAAAGTCTCAGACTCTAAAACAGCTTCCTTCTTCAAGATAGCTCCTGACCTTACTACCAGACCAGTATCACACATATCAGATTCACTAACATCATCTTCTTCAGAACCATCATCAGACCATGCAACAGCTAGGCTCTTCTTCTTCTGCTTCTTAAGAAAAGTAGCACATTCAGTTTTGATATGTCCATAACCCTCACACTCATAGCACTGCACACCTTTGGCTTGGTTACTTTTCTCCTCAGACTTGGTCTTTTTCAGATCAGTTTGTTGCTTTTTGTTGTTGAATCTGAAGTTCTGTCCTTTGGCTTTGGCTCTTCTGTCAACATTCTTCAGAATCTTGTTGAATTGTTTTCCCAGCAACACTAGAGCTTCTGATAAGTCATCCTCATCAGACTCTTGTTGATCATCAGCTTCAGCATTCACAGAAAAAGCTATACTTTTCCCTTTCTTATCAGGCTGTTTGCAGAATGCAGTCTCAAAATTTAACAAAGACCCAATCAGCTCCTCAACCTTCATAGCAGAAATATCATGAGCCTCCTCAATTGCAGTGACCTTCATGTCAAATCTTCTGGGCAGGGACCTGAGGATTTTCCTTACTATCTTTTCATCAGTCATCTTTTCTCCAAGTGAATCAAAAGAATTTGCCATGTCCAGCACATTCATGTAAAAATCCTGAATAGATTCATCTTCCTTCATCTTCAGGCTCTCAAATTTGGTGGTCAGCAGCTGCAATCTGGACATCTTCACTTTAGAAGTTCCTTCATGAGTTGTCTTTAAAATTTCCCAGGCCTCCTTTGCAACAGTACATTGTTTGATAAGTCTGAACATGTTCTGGTCCACACCATTAAAGATTGCATTCAAAGCTTTTGAATTTCCCAGAGACAAGTCATCTTCAGCTCGGTCCACTCCTCTTCAGGCTTCAAAACTCCAGTTTTGTTACCATCTTTGTCCAAAACCTCAGGATTTTCCCAGCCTTTTATCACATCTTTCCAAGTCCTGCTGTCAATAGACTTTAGAAAAGCACACATCCTTGACTTCCAATACTCATAGTTTGTGCCATCTAGTAAGGGTGGTCTATTGACATATCCTCCTTCTCTATCCATGCTTGCCAGATATTAACTCCTCTGGATCTCACCCAATTTACAGGCAGGGTGCCTGCTCTGATGCCAATTGAAATTCTGGCCAGGCAATAAGAGACTAACAGGTTCTGAACCAAACAGGGCACAACAACTTGCTAAAACAGAGCACACACAAACACAATGCAAAGCAAGAAAATAAAGTGCAGGAAAGTAAAAGGCACACAAGGTTTGTTAACCCAGTTCAGAGTAAACACCTCCTACTCTGGGGGATACCAATCCAGGAAGGAAATCCACTATTGGATTTAATCCTTAAGACTCAGACACTGACTCCCAGTTCTTATCCCAAGCAATTAACCTCCACCTAGTCAAACTTCTACCCAACTCTGAGTATTAGAATCCTCTAACTTCCTATTCAAGCAACTAAACCCATCTACTTGAACAACCCTTAACAATACCCTGTTTTTGAACAAAACTTCAATAACAAACCTTCATTCGTACCTACAGGCTTAGAATGAAGTTACAACTCAATAACAATCCTAAACCAACTCAAACTGAGTGGTGCACAATAAAAACTCTAAGTTTTAAAACAAAGACTCAACTCTCTTGAATAAAACTCTAAAAACGTAAGTTGAATAGCAGCAACCTTCCTCCTTATATAGCCTTCAGTCTTGCAGCATAAATAACAAACTAATCTTCTGAATTGATTTGTTACTGGAATAAGAATGATCCAATAAAGTAACAAATAAAACTGCATCCAATCTTTGAAAGATTTAAAACAGAAAATACGAAGATCATGAAACTGAACCAAATCTTCAATGATATCTTCTCCAATTTAATCAGCATTCTAGAAGCAATTATACAAAGATAATTCCTTGCTAAATCTCCCAAGATACGCGCAAAAATTAATCTGAAAACCCAGCTTCTGATGTGGTCAACAGAAGTCAACGCTGGCTTCAGAACCTGAATTCAGCTTCTGAACTGCTACAGTGCTTTCAGCTTCTGATGGCATTTCAGCTTCTGAATGGCTTCAAAATTAAAAACTTCCAACTGAAGAAATGTTCTACATATGGAGATGCTTCTATTCAGTACCTTGGTTTTGCCAAACAATGCAGCCAACACCAAAATACTCAACATGATGCAGTCAACAAAAGTCAACGCGGGCTACAGTGCGTCTGATGCTTCAGACTCACATTTCAGCGTCTGAAGAAACTTTCAGCTTCTGATGGAATTTTTAGCTACTGAACAGCTTCAAATCAAAAACCTTGCAACTGAAGACTTGTTATAAACATTGAGATGCTTCTATTCAACACATTTGGATTTGCCAAAACATGCAGCCAACTTCAAAATACTCAACAAAATTTCTAAAAATCAAGTTTTTATTGAGATTAAGAGTTGGACTGCGATTACGAATTCATGGATGGAAAAAGGGCTTAATTAAAGTTCGGCTAAATTCCACAATGAGGTCGGGGCAGTATCGCGCCTCCAGAAGCTTGCATTTGCAAATGGCTTAGCAAGTTCCACCAAGCTTTCTTGGTGAAGATAGGATAATGTCACGCCTAAGAGGGCCTGATCTTGGTAGAATTCTCGAGTCAGGGCAATATCGCCCCATATAAACTTAATAAGATGCGCATGAAGCTTTAATCACCGCATCTAAACACCCTTCACTCTATAGAACTTAACACAGAGGCTATGCAAAATAAGCAATACATGATAAGTAAAGGACACTAGTTCAAAAATAGGTAAGAATATCACGCCCTATCTATACAAAATAAACGTCCATGCAGCATGAAAATCAGATAAGAACGAAACAAAGTGAACAGACAAACTACTCCTCGTCATAAAGGTGATGCATAGTTAATGGTGGAAACCGGAAAGGCTGCTAGGGCTTTACATAACTTAAGGATCTCGTCAATCACTTCGCCTCCTTGAACCTCGTGCTTGGGGGGCTGTGTACCGCCAACTTCTTGGCAGCATCGGTGTGGCGACATATAATCAATCACTTCGCCTCTTTTAGCCTCGTGCTTGGGGGGCTGTGTACCGCCAACCTATTGGCAGCATCGGTGTGGCGACATATAATCAATCACTTTGCCTTTTTGAGCCTCGTGCTTAGGGGGTTGTATACCACCAACTTATTGGCAACATCGGTGTGGCGACATATAATCAATCACTTCGCCTCTTCGAGCCTCGTGCTTGGGGGGCTGTGTACCGTCATCTTATTTCTCTCAGAACACGTGGTAGCCTTCCCCCGCAAGCCGGATCTCACTCCCCACGTGCCCGCCACGTGGGCGAGGTCAGGGCCCCGCTGTAACAGGTCGGGAAGAGGAAGGGCCCCCATAAACGCATCCGAAGCGGGCTGCCCACGTCGAAACCCGAACTCAGCGGTTCGTTACGGCCCGTCTACTAAGTCTTCCCCACGTTCCCGTTTTAGGCCGAGATCCCCGGGGGTGGACCAAGTCACAGTACCAGGTGGCTTGGGAACCCCGGAAAGGTCGCTCCTGCTTCTCTTAGGTCAAGGGAAGTATAAAAGGAGCTCAGAACGTTCACACAAGAGAGAGATTCATTATACAGAAAAACCTAGAACCAAGCTCTTGAGTTCATCAACTGCTCAGGGGGTTGGTACCATAGTTCTCCTAGCAGGAACAATTAATATAATTTACGAACATGTATTCGTCTTTCCATTAATATAATTTACGTGTTTGTCTTTCCTCTAGTTACTATATGGTCATTTTTTTAAGTTTACATAGCTTCAAGATTATCCAAAGGAATGCATAAGCAATACTATTATAACTTTTACTTCTCTAGTTCACAGACCACAAGGTTTGATGATAGATGGCTTCACTGGAATTGTTCTAATCATAGTTGCATGTTATTAATAATGATCGCAGTTTTTTTGGTAACCCCCATCATGGCTAGATTTGGAGGTTTACTTCATACCTTCTGGATATTGGATTTTAGTTTTTTTAGACCATATTGCAGACGCATCTGGCATCATCTTTGTTGATCTTCATACCATTCTCTGAGGGATTTTATTGGTTAGAGAGTTGAACTTTTTAGTTGTTATTCCATCCGTCTCAAATTATAAGCAAAAAAAATCTCATTTTCTTTGTCCTAAAATATAAGCAAGAAAGACCAACTTTTATACTATTATTATGTTGTTTCAAAAAAATCTTTTTCAAAGTAAAATTAAATGCAAATTGCATTCAATTTCTTCTCCTTTCTATTTTCTCCATAATAATCAATAACCAACGAGAATTATTTTTACAACTTTTCATGAAACTTATTAAAAGGAGAACACAAAAAATTATATTTCAAATTACTATGTTTTAGTTTTTTAATAAGTGTGAATTGGTGTTTTTTGTTTATAAATTGGGATGGAGGGAGTATTTGTTATATGGATTCCCTTCTGTGTGTTTATATGCTCAAAGAACCAACCCCTAGATTGAAGACATCACATTTTCTCAACCTCGACTGGCATGTTTCCATTGCTCAACATCCTCCGTGAAGGAAATAGTTGTATTGACTTCTTAGCTATTTTTGGTACTTCTTCAAACTTAGATATCATGTTTCACACCTTTCATCCACCAGATTTATCAGACATCCTCCTTTCAAACTCTGCAGGAACAAGGTCGTTCCTATAGAATTGGAGGTCCGGCTTGAAATTCCTGGCAACCTGACTGAAATATGCTGTGCACAATGTTGGCACAACTGTCCGAGCGCGTGTCTACTCAGAACTACAATTAAAGAAACACAGCGTAACAAGGCACAAATTAAAAGGAACACAGCGGAAATATAAAGTACACAGTGAGTTTGTTAACCCAGTTCGGAGCAACTCTCCTACTCTGGGGGATACCAATCCAGGAATGATTCCACTATTATAGTTCTAGTGAAAAGACCAACGCAGACACACTACTTGACTTTGCACCTAGACCCTACCAGTGGCAACTCTATCTAGGAACTCCTAGATATGAGACCCCGTCTCAATTCCTACGAACAACACACACAGTATTGTTATCAAACACACAAAACATAAAACACAACCAAGAGAAACACACGCTAATAACACATACTCACTCCGTACTTAAAAGCTTAGGAGCAGCTTACAAATTACAACTCAAAACAAACTCAGTCCTTAGCTTGAATCAGGGAGATACAAGCAAGGCTCACAATTAACAAACAAAACCCTAAAAACCTTAAAACACACGCTTTGCTAACACACACGGTTTTTAGTTACCCTACTAGGGTTTGCCTTCATGAATATATAGTACTGAGATACCACGGGTCTGGGCTTCGAAATAGAGCATGGACATTGACCGGTCCAGCTGAAACAATCTTCTAGAAATAATAAAAAGCTTCCAAATATAGAACGATATCTTGTGGAACAAATAGTAAGGCAAATAAAACTTCAACCAAATCTTCAGTCAGATACACGCGCCTTGATCAGCAAGCTAGAGGAAAATAAACTTCAGGCAAATCTTTTGGAAGATTGCGTACACAAATATAAAGCGCTAGCTGGCGCGAAAATCACAAGTCACATAATGCTGTTCCATATGCTACCGCATCTGTCCCAGCATCTGGCTAGTAGATGTTTTTGCAAAATGTAGCCAATCTACAAAAACCCAACAATCTCCCCCTTTGGCAAAATTTTGGCTAAAACACTCTAGAGCCAGTTCCTTGGGAGATACACAGAAAAGTTTCCTTCACGTCAACATAGGCACACAACAAGGAAAGAAAATATCGTAGCATATAACGAGAATACTTCCAAGCGAGAAATAGTGAAAGATGGCTTGCAAGTAGAATCAGAGGCATGCACCAGATAACACAAACATCTAGCCTCACAGGAACAACTAGAGAGAAATAAACTCTCATATAGTGGAATCACATAGAGAAGGGAAAAAATAAATTTCCACACACCAAGAATAAAAACTCAAGAGCTCAGCTCAAACCATGCATGTACCAGTACTCCCCCTCAACATATACTACACTCCCCCTCAACACATGTAACCATACATAATATAAGCTTCACATAATATAAGCTTCAAATCATGCACACACGCAACAGATAATAAATCAAATTCATCATATTCTACTCCCCCTTTTTAGCCAAAAATTCTGACAACCAACAGAGAGGGCATACTCATAGAAAGTGCATAGAGCCATAAAGAGTGCAGAGAAACCACAGAGAGTGCATATTACAGACCAGAAGCACTCAAGGTGCATAAGAAATCCAGGGTCTTGGCCAACCAACCAAAACAAACACAAAGAA
This sequence comes from Medicago ruthenica, assembly GCA_018208015.1. Taxonomy (NCBI): domain Eukaryota; kingdom Viridiplantae; phylum Streptophyta; class Magnoliopsida; order Fabales; family Fabaceae; genus Medicago; species Medicago ruthenica. The sequence continues at coordinate 54,052,788 of CM031377.1, read as the reverse complement.
TACAGCAACGGAGAACAGGGAAAACATCAGAATCAGAATTCATCAGAGTCAGCGGAGAACTCCTCAGTATCACCAGCAGAAGCATTATTATTCCCTCCTTCTTCTTCATCCTGCTCACCCTCAGCTTCAGATTCAGCCTTCAAGGCTGCAATTATCCTGTCAATTTTCATCTTCCTCGCTCCAAGAGCCACACTAGTCTCAGTTAGATCTGCAATTATTTGTTTTCTAGTGAGCACACCAGACGTCCGGACAGAAGTACCAGCTAAGTCAGCAGCATGTTTCTCAGACAGCAAACTACAATCCAAGGCCATAGGGCCAGACCTCTTACAGGGCTCATCAGTACTGATCAAAATATCTGGGTGTTGCTGAAGCACAATACCACACAGGAGAGTGGGAAAAGCTATAGGAAACTTGATAGCAAAGGACTTAGCATGCTCCAAAGCCTGATAATAAATGTAGGCCCCATAATCAAAAGGTGACTTGGTACCAACAGCATAAATCAATTTGGCCAAACCAGAAGCAACTGAGAAGTTAAGAAAAGAATAATGATGGTAGCGTGTGGGAGGTTTGAATAAGGAAGGTTGGAGATAGCTTCCTTGAATTGCGTGCATCAAGCGGTTGAGGAGGGAGAAAATAACTGCTGCACGCCTCCCATAAATTAACTGCTACAATTCCTCAAATAAACAGATCCCTAACTTCCGTCTTAATTTTTCAAATTGATTAGCATCAAGAGCTTTTGTAAAAATATCTGCTAATTGCTCTTCAGTTGAAACATGTTCAAGAGTAACAATTTTGTCTTCAACAAGATCCCTTATAAAATGATGTCTAATGTCAATGTGTTTGGTCCTGCTATGTTGAATAGGATTTTTGGAGATATTAATTGCACTCAGATTGTCACAATATAATGTCATAGCATCTGTCTTGACATTGTATTCACTCAGCATCTGTCTCATCCACAACAATTGAGAACAACTACTACCAGCTGCTATGTACTCAGCTTCAGCTGTAGACAAAGAAATGCAATTTTGCTTCTTACTGAACCAGGATATAAGGTTGTTGCCTAGGAAGAAGCATCCACCAGAGGTACTCTTTCTATCATCTGCACTTCCAGCCCAGTCAGCATCACAATATCCAAACAACACAGTGCTTTCCCCATGAGAATACAACATACCATAATCACTAGTACCATTCACATACTTCAGAATTCTCTTTACCTGAGTCAGATGACTTATTTTTGGTTCAGCTTGGTATCTGGCACACACTCCAACTGCAAATGTGATATCTGGCCTACTTGCTGTAAGATACAAAAGACTCCCTATCATACTCCTATACATGCTTTGATCAACATCCACACCTTTCTCATCCTTTGATAATTTTACATGTGTGGGAGCAGGAGTTCTTTTATGAGCAGCATTTTCCATCCCAAATTTCTTGACTATATTTTTAGCATACTTACTTTGAGAGATAAATATAGTATCTTCCATTTGTTTCACTTGAAGACCAAGAAAGAACTTTAGCTCACCTACAAGACTCATCTCAAATTCAGATTGCATTTGCTGAACAAAATGCTCTATCATCTGGTCAGACATTCCTCCAAAGACTATGTCATCTACATATATTTGAGCAATCATCAGCTGTCCATTTTCATCTTTCACAAACAGGGTCTTGTCATTTCCTCCCTTCCTATAGCCATGGTTGATTAGAAACTCAGCAAGTCTCTCATACCAAGCTCTAGGAGCTTGCTTCAGGCCATAGAGAGCTTTCTTCAATTTGTACACATGGTTTGGAAAACTAGGATCAATGAAGCCTTTAGGCTGTTCCACATAAACCTCTTCATTTAAGTACCCATTGAGAAAGGCACTCTTGACATCCACCTGATACAACTTGAATTTTAGTATGCATGCAATCCCAAGTAACAATCTAATTGATTCCAACCTAGCTACAGGAGCAAAAGTCTCATCAAAGTCTACACCTTCAATTTGAGAGTATCCTTGTGCAACCAGTCTGGCTTTGTTTCTAGTGATAGTACCATTTTCATCAGACTTGTTTTTATAAACCCACTTGGTACCTATAACATTCACATTATCTGGTCTAGGAACTAGGTCCCACACATTACTTCTCTTGAACTGAGTTAATTCTTCTTGCATATCATTTATCCAGAACTCATCAGTTAGAGCTTCCTTAACATTCTTTGGTTCAAGTTTAGATATAAAGCAAGAATTTGATACCTCATCATGGTTCCTTCTAGTTGTGATCCCTTTGTTAGGATCGCCAATGACTTGATCTATGGGATGATTTTTCTGAACTCTGATAGATGGTCCTTTGTTGGGAGCAGTCTTCTCTGGACCTGTTACTTCAGAATCTTGCTTATTACTTGCTTCATCTTCTTTCTTCTCCTCCTGTAGGTCAGATGCTAAGTCAAATGTCGCATCATCTGTCACAGCATTATTACCTTCATCATCTACAACCACATTTATAGATTCCATCACTGTCTTGGTTCTGGAGTTGTATACTCTATAGGCTCTGCTGTTTGTTGAATAGCCTAGAAAGATTCCCTCTTCACTTTTAGCATCCATCTTTCTTCTTGGTTCCCTATCAGCTAAAATATAGCACTTACTACCAAACACATGGAAATGCTTCACTGTTGGCTTCCTGTCCTTCCATAGCTCGTACAAGGTTGTAGATGTACCTTTTCTCAAAGTCACTCTATTATGAATATAGCAGGCTGTGTTCATGGCTTCAGCCCAAAAGAAAAATGGCAGCTTCTTTGCATGTAGCATAACCCTGGCGGATTCTTGCAAAGTTCTGTTCTTTCTCTCAACTATCCCATTTTGTTGAGGAGTAATGGGTGCAGAGAACTCATGAAATATTCCTTCAGAAATACAGAAATCAGAGAACTTACCATTCTCAAACTCCTTCCCATGGTCACTTCTGATTCTAACAATTCCACAATCCTTTTCTCTCTGAAGTTGTAAGCAAAGATCCTTGAATTTTTCAAAGGTGTCTGACTTCTCCTTAATGAAATTTATCCATGTATATCTAGAAAAATCATCAACAACAACAAAAGCATACTTCTTACCACCTAAGCTTTCGACTTGCATAGGTCCCATTAAGTCCATGTGCAATAGCTCAAGAACTCTGGATGTGGACAGATGTTGCAGCTTCTGGTGAGGCATCTTGGTCTGTTTTCCTATCTGGCATTCTCCACATATACTTCCTTCCTGAATTTGGAGTTTTGGTAAACCTCTGATGGCTCCTTCAGCAATAGCTTTCTTCATGCTTCTGAGATTCAGATGTCCAAGCTTTTGGTGCCATAGCTTAACTTCATCTTCTTTGGTTATTAGACAAGTAGATAACTTTGCTTTATCTTGAGAGACCCACAAGTAGCAATTGTCCTTTGATCTAACACCTTTCATCAGGATTTCCCCTTCACTGTTAGCCACTAAGCATTCACTCTTAGTAAAGTTGACCTTCATTCCTTGATCGCACAGTTGACTAATACTAATTAAGTTTGCAGTTAATCCTTTCACAAGAAGCACCTTATCAAGTTTGGGTAGACCCTCTTCCACAAGATTTCCTACACCCTTTATTTCTCCTTTGGCTCCATCCCCAAAAGTCACAAAGCTTGTAGCATAAGGCTTAACATCAGTCAAGTAATTTTTATCACCAGTCATATGTCTGGAACATCCACTGTCAAAGTACCAATCATTTCTGGATGACACTCTCAGAGATGTATGAGCAATTTGAGCAATCTCATCAGCTTCTGGTTCTATTTTTCTAGGATCCATAGTGTTGCTTGTGAAATTATCATTTTTCTGCTTCCACTGCTTTTTGGTGATCTTTACTGTGGGATCAGGTCTTGGTGAATAGGTCCTGTCTGGGTAACCATGTAATTTAAAACAGAAAGGTCTGATATGTCCTTTTCTTCCACAGTAATGACATACCCAAGCATAATTCCTTCCTTTAGATCTGGTCCTATATCCTGATGCCTGTTGTCTCACCTGATGCTGGGGCATCTGTCTTGACATAGTATGATCATGAGTACTAACAGGTGCCACAAACTGTCTCACTGGTAATAGTTTCTGCTGAGGCATAGAACTGTAGTCAAACCCAATACCTTTAGAATCTCCAGGTTTCTGTCCTATTTCCAGAATTTCGTCTAAAGCATCAGTACCTTTGTTCATCATCCGCAGTTGCTTGTTCATATTGCCAATCTTGGAAGTAAGTAAGATAACCTCATCATTGAGGTCTGAGTTTATTTTCAGGAGTTTGTCTTTCTCAGCTTGCAGGAGAGCGATGGTCCCTTTTTGTTTTTCTAAAGTTTTACAAACTTCCTCACTTTTGAGATATAGCTCCTTGTAAGAATCAGCCAGTTCATCATATGTTAGCTCTTCATCACTAGATTCATTGTCAGATGTGCACACTCCAGTCAAGGCATTCACATGTTTTGCAGTTTCAGGTTCTTCTTCTGATTCATCCTCATCGGTCCAAGACACAGTCATCACCTTCTTTTGTTTCTTCAAATAAGTTGCACACTCAGTTCTGATGTGACCAAAACCTTCGCATTCATGGCATTGCACCCCTTTGCTTTGATTGATTTTGTCATCAGTTCTAGGTTTCCTCTGATTGTTGACATTTTTATAGATGCTGCGACTGTTGTCCGGAGCATTTGTCCTAGGGCGTCTGTCCATCCTCTTCACAACTTTATTAAATTGTTTGCCCAACAACACAATATCTTCAGAGATGCTCTCATCAGTATCTAAATTACTCTCCACATCATCTTCATCAGTGTTGGATATGAAAGCAATGTTCTTGTCTTTCTTTTCAGATCTTTCATTAACCTTTAATTCAAAAGTTTGAAGAGATCCAATCAACTCATCAACTTTCATATTTCCAATATCTTGGGCCTCCTCAATAGCACATACTTTCATATCAAATTTCTTAGGCAGGGACCTGAGAATTTTGCTTACCAGTTTTTCATCGGATATCTTTTCCCCCAAGGATTCAAATGTGTTGGCATATTCTAGCACATTCATGTGAAAGTCATGAACACTCTCTCCTTCCTTCATTCTCAAATTCTCAAACTGTGTTGTTAGCAGTTGTAGCCTTGACTTCTTGACCTTTTGAGTACCTTCATGAGCTGTTCTTAGGATATCCCAAGCTTCCTTAGCAATAGTACATTGTTTAATCAACCTGAACATGTTCTTGTCTACACCATTAAACAAAGCATTCAGGGCTTTAGAGTTTCCAATAGCTGCAGTGTCTTCTGCTGTAGACCACTCCTCTTCTGGTTTCAACTCATCAGTATCAACATTATTCGCATCTTTTATTCTAGGAGGGACCCATGCCTTGATCACAGCCTTCCAAGCTCTGCTGTCTAGAGATTTCAAGAATGCTGTCATGCGTGATTTCCAAATGTCATAGTTCGACCCATCCAACAAGGGTGGTCTGTTCACCAGTCCTCCTTCTTTATCCATTGAGCCAGAAACTTCTTTCCCTGGAGCTCACCCACACAGAACAGGGTGCCTGCTCTGATGCCAATTGAAATTCCTGGCAACCTGACTGAAATATGCTGTGCACAATGTTGGCACAACTGTCCGAGCGCGTGTCTACTCAGAACTACAATTAAAGAAACACAGCGTAACAAGGCACAAATTAAAAGGAACACAGCGGAAATATAAAGTACACAGTGAGTTTGTTAACCCAGTTCGGAGCAACTCTCCTACTCTGGGGGATACCAATCCAGGAATGATTCCACTATTATAGTTCTAGTGAAAAGACCAACGCAGACACACTACTTGACTTTGCACCTAGACCCTACCAGTGGCAACTCTATCTAGGAACTCCTAGATATGAGACCCCGTCTCAATTCCTACGAACAACACACACAGTATTGTTATCAAACACACAAAACATAAAACACAACCAAGAGAAACACACGCTAATAACACATACTCACTCCGTACTTAAAAGCTTAGGAGCAGCTTACAAATTACAACTCAAAACAAACTCAGTCCTTAGCTTGAATCAGGGAGATACAAGCAAGGCTCACAATTAACAAACAAAACCCTAAAAACCTTAAAACACACGCTTTGCTAACACACACGGTTTTTAGTTACCCTACTAGGGTTTGCCTTCATGAATATATAGTACTGAGATACCACGGGTCTGGGCTTCGAAATAGAGCATGGACATTGACCGGTCCAGCTGAAACAATCTTCTAGAAATAATAAAAAGCTTCCAAATATAGAACGATATCTTGTGGAACAAATAGTAAGGCAAATAAAACTTCAACCAAATCTTCAGTCAGATACACGCGCCTTGATCAGCAAGCTAGAGGAAAATAAACTTCAGGCAAATCTTTTGGAAGATTGCGTACACAAATATAAAGCGCTAGCTGGCGCGAAAATCACAAGTCACATAATGCTGTTCCATATGCTACCGCATCTGTCCCAGCATCTGGCTAGTAGATGTTTTTGCAAAATGTAGCCAATCTACAAAAACCCAACACGGCTCTAACATTAAAAATAGGCCCCTAATAAAATAAAAGCACAATTTTTTAAAAGAGCAAACCTCTATCCAAACTGAAAATAAGATCCGTAAATATAAAATTTGGTCATCATTGTAACTAACACAAAAAGGAGTAATATTGTAATCAATAAAATTAACAAACGATTTCAAACGAATATTTTATCAACCTTCTACGTTGTTATTTTCTTTAGTTTATACTGAGGAAAAAAAATAAAGTTTATAATGTTATTTCTAGAGAATGATTATAATGTTCGTTATTAGAACATTGTTATTTTATACGACAAGTATGGGCAAAAAAGTAGAAGAATTGCTCTAATAAAAATAAGAAGAAAAAAGTTATATTATGTTTTTATTTGTAAATATATAATCAAATATATATTCATATTTTGACACATTATTGTTAATTTTGACACATTACTTGTATATATATTCATATTTTACTTACAGTATATTTAAAAAAAAAAAATTTAGGCCCCAAAATTTTGGAGGCCTGAGCTGTTTGCACCCCTCATGGCCGGCTCTGTACAGGAACTTGGTTCCATAGATTATAGTGTTTTCTTTTTCATTTTGCTTTGTTTCTGTCAGCTATTTAACAAAAAAAAAAAAAAAACCCAATCATTTTAGCATACTTGAGTGTTCGCCTTACATTGCTCAATTATTTGCCATCCTTACTAGGTCACTAGTCTTAGTGTTTTTTTTTTTTAAGATTCACTTCATTGTATGGTTAGAAATAACTATAAGTGGTGTCTATGGCGTGCAAGCCTTTCATATTGTGCACTGTTTGCGACTAAAAAGTAATAGTTGGATTAAGAAGATCCTCTTGAGTGTTGATGCTTTTGGTTGTCCTCCACCACTGTGTTCTAAGACTCTTTCTCCTTTTTCTCTCTCAAACACCAAAACAAACCCCTCTAGAATTTACATGATGAAGAGATCCTCTTAATTTCATATGTTAAACCCTAAGTCAATTTTAAGTTTTTTTTCTCTCTTCTTTTTTACTCCAAATTTGGGAAGACCCTCTTGGCTCTTATTCAATCTTCTTGTATTATTAATTATTTAGTTATTCACCTCAAGCTAGAGGGGAGAGAGAGAGGAGAATGCAAATTGATTTTATATACAATGTATGTTGTCCAGCTTATTGATTGAACGGTTCAGATTTGCTACTTAAGTCGCTCATAGTGTGCGAAATGATGACTTTAATTATTATCTTGTTCAAGATTAAAACATAAAAAATTATTTTTATAAAAAAAAAATTGGGTAAACAACTGGACAGCTGCCGTTACAATGAAAATGATAAAAATAATTTAAATAAAAAAATAATACAAAACTCTATATCTGTATAAATTTTCCTTTTCAACCAGTATCATGAGATAACGTCTCAATAGATATTTATTTGGATTGAAGCATGATGAAATTTATTCTATATTTGTTGGGTTAATGGGTTTTCTTTTTTGGATTGACGCATGATGAAATTTTTCTATTATTATTATTATTATTATTATTATTATTATTATTATTATTATTATTATTATTATTATTATTATTATTATTACTAGCGGAAAGACGGGCACGGATGGGCACTACCGTGCTCGTCTGTCCTCTCTTTTTATCTGTGTTAATGTGTGTATATTTTATTATGTTTGTTTGTATAATTTTGATTACAATTTTAAAACTTTTAAATATTAATGGAAATTATTCGTACATCGATTTATCTACAAATTATTGTCAAAAACATATATCAAAATTATTTATCAACTCGACGTATTTTGTTTTGTCTATATATATAAAATAATAATAAAATAACGATCATTTTCTTATTGATTATATTTATAGTGACATATAGTTGATCTAGTTTGTTACATTTTTTTTAAGGATAAAGGAAAAAACTGGACATATACCCGTATCGTGTTTGTTACACGATATGTTTTGTGTGGTAACCAAAAAAAATTGTGTTTGTTACATTTTTTTAATATTAGAATTCACTCTCATCCATTATCTTTTCTAATTGATAAGGAAAAAAATCAGACATAACAATTCGTTACATTTTGTTTTAATATTTGAATTTACTCTTATCTATTTGTTATATGTGTTGTTTGCATTGTAAATCAGGGGTAATTTTGAAATGAGAAAAAATCAGCCCTAAAAAGCCAAAAGAAACTATTTTCTTTATATATAGTATAAATTATTACTGGTGGAAAGACGGACACTCACGTGCTCGTCTTTCCGCTCTTTTTATTGCACTAACGTGTGTAGATTATCAATGATATTTTATAGAAATTTAAGGTGTAAATTACAAACGATATTTTATATAAATTTTTTGATATAGATTAAAATTATAATTATAGGTATTTGTGACTTTCAAATGTAACAAACTCAACAAACCATATTTATGTTTTTCAATGACAACAATAATATAACAAAAAGGCTAAAATGCACTTTTGGCCCCCCAAGTTTCACGAACTTGCGATTTTAGCCCCCCAAGTTTGAAAATAGCACTTTTGGCCCCCTAAGTTTCACGAACTTTGCAAATCAGTGCAAATTTTTGGCCCCCCTTTGACCGAGGGGGGCCAAAAATTTGCACTGATTTGCAAAGGGGATGAAACTTAGGGGGCCAAAAGTGCTATTTTCAAACTTGGGGGGCCAAAATCGCAAGTTCGTGAAACTTGGGGGGCCAAAAGTGCATTTTAGCCTAACAAAAATAACAAAAATTCTTATCTTTTTTAATAACACCAACAATAAAACATTATTATAGGAACATTTGTTTAAGGGTATAATTGGAATAACAAAAAAGGCAGCCCAAAATCCTATATTTTCTTTATATATAGTATAAATTATTATTATTATTATTATTATTATTATTATTATTATTGTTGTTGTTGTTGTTGTTGTTGTTGTTGTTGTTGTTGTTGTTGTTTTTACTAGCAAAAAGACGGGCACGCAAGTGCCCGTCTTTCCGCTCTTTTTATTGCGCTAACGTTTGAAATTTATAAATGGTGTTTTTTATGAAATTTTGATTTTGATCAAAAGTATAAATATAAATATATAAATGTTTGTTACTTTCAAATTATAACAAATCAAACCAACCATGTTTATCTATTTCAATGACACAAACAAATATAACAAAAAAAATATAAATTCTTATCTTTTTAATGACACCAACAACAATCATTATTACAAAAAAAGTTGTTTAAGGGTATAATTGGGATGATGAAAAAACTAGTCCAAAATCTCATATTTTCTTTATATATAGTATAGAAAAGTTGTTTGAGATAATGAAAAAGTCATAGTATAGATGTACTTGATCTAGTTTGTTACGTTTTTTTAAGGATAAAGAAAAAAAAACAAATGGACATATATTCATATTGTGTTTGTTACACGATATATTTTGTGTGGTAACAAAAAAATCATGTTTGTTACACTTTTTATAATAAATTATTTGAGGTTCTTAGTTACTGTTCATGATGTTTTCGTGAACAGTTTGTTACATTTTTTTAATATTTGAATTTATTATTGTCTATTTGTTATAAGTGATGTTTGTATTGAAAATTGAGGGCAATTTTGAAAGGAAAAAAAGTCAGCCCAAAAGAGTCAAAAGAGGTTATTTTCTTTATATATAGTATTTATTATTATTATTATTATTATTATTATTATTATTATTATTATTATTATTATTATTATTATTGTTGTTGTTGTTGTTGTTGTTGTTGTTGTTGTAAGATATTTTGATTGTAAATGGGAGTTATTTGTTTAATCAATAATGTATTCGCTTCTTTGTCGGAAGAAGAGGGTATTCATTGAAACGGGTTAGTGTCATAAAGAACATGTCACCTCAAACCATATCATTTGAATCATACGATGAGTAGTCATCTCAAGTTAACTATAAGTTGTGTTTGAATTCAACTCTAAAAATACAACGGTATTATCTCTTTTTTCAAAGAGATTTGGTCATCTTACAATCATATGTTATGAAATATAGACTCAGACACGAATACCAAACACTAAACAGAAACGTTGAGACATCAATAATAATTTAGAACACGGACTCAACATTGACATATATTTTTTTTGACAAAAAAAATGTCGACTCAACATCGGCATATTTTTTTTGTCAATATATATATATATATATATATCGATGTTGAGTCTGTGTCGGACACGTTACATATTGACGTTGGGACACGTCTAATCTAAGAAGTGTAAGTGTTTCATGGGTCATGTCCAACTCGATAAACTAGTGAATATAGTTACTTGAATTTGGAATCTAGCAAGTATAAGAGATGATAAAGGTAATTGAACCCTATCATCATCTCTCCTTCAATTTGTGTCGGTCTCTCTTGATGTTCTATCTCTTGATCTTATTTTTTTATTCTCTCTCTCTCTCTCTCTCTCTCTCTCTCTCTCTCTCTCTTAATCTTCTCTCTAAAATTTAGAAAGAAATAGATGCAACTTGGTGAGGAGGAGAAGACAAGAATGAGAAGAAGGAGATGGTCCAAATACGAAGGTGGGACAAAGTTCCCTTGATTGCGGAATTTGATTGGTCCATGAAATGTACATGTAGTTTACTTTTTCTTGTATCTTTTCCCTTTTGGAAGTTACTTCCTAGTTGTCCTTTGCCTCAACTGATCACTCTATTTTCCGAATAATTTTTTCATTTTCATTCTCAACAAAGCACAACTTTTTCAACACACTTTTTTTTAGGGAACTTTTTCAACACACTTCTCACGCGCTTGTTCACACAACATCACATTACTCATCGCCAAATGTTTTTACTAACTTTTTTTAATTAAAAAACTAGACTCGATTCAATGTTTCATTTTATGTTTTAAAACAATTTTTTATTCGAAATTTTAAAAGGAAAATCTAAAAACATTTAATTTAGTTCCACTTTATAACTTTCTAAATATTTATAAAAAAAATATTTTTTTTTACTAAAAATACATTATATTAATTTTAAATTGACGATCAAAAGTTATCATATTGATATAACCTTTTTTCCTGAAATAGTGAAATAAATATAAATTTAATTCCACTTATAGTACTTTTTTTGAAAGGTATAAATAGTATGAACAATTACATACTTAAAATGTTTTAATGAAAAATAGAAAATAAACATGTCTATATAAAAATATTTATATAAGGTATTGTTTGCCTCATCACCGTCCGATGAATGACAAAGATCCCCAAATCGAACACAATCTAACGGCTCCAAATTGAACAAAATCAAAACTCAAACACGAAAGAAACATTCACGTTATCCATACCATTCAAAAAAATCCAAAAAAAATAAGAAACTCCTTTACTCACTTTCCTAATAAAAATTAAAAACCTGTGTTAAATTCACCACACATTATTATCAAGGTATCGACCTCATAAGAATTCTCTCTCTCTCTCTCTCTCTCTCTCTCTCTCTCTCTCTCTCTCTCTCTCTCATGAGTTTATGAAATTACCAAACCTTTTAGCTTTTTTTTCGTAGTTATGTTATCACCAGGATTCACTGGCGGTGGAGGATCCTCTGATTTCTATGGTGGATCAACTAGTTTCTCTGATAGATCCATCACACTTCCATCCAACATGAACAACAACAACATCTATAACCATAATTTCTCAACCATAGCACAAAATCTTCACCACCCTTACTATCAAACCCAACCAGAACAACAAATTCCATCACTTTTCATCAACCCTTCTTCCCAAATCACACAAAGCCAAACATCAAACCTCATCGGAAAACGTACCTTCGCTGAATTTCAATCGCAAACCCAAAACATCCTCTACAACAACAACAACAACAACCTTAACCTTCACAATTACAATTACCTCAACAACACCAACAACAATAACAACACAGTCCTTTCCAACCTATTAATTCGTTCTGTCAAACCTAGGAATTTCCAACATAGTTCTCCTATGTCACCACTTTCTCCGATGGATTTCACAAGTTCACCACTTGAATTCATAAGCCCTTCTTTTTCTTCGCCCCGCTTAGGTATGTCTTTTTGCTCAAACCCTAATATTCAAAACCCATTACCTATCAACAATTCAATCCTCCAAAACTCATCATTAGCCATGGACAATTCACTCCTCCAAAACTCATTACCCATGAACAATTCACTCCTCCAAAACTCATTACCCATGAATAATTCAATTTTACAAAACTCATTACCCATGAACAATTCACTCATCCAAAACTCAATATCTATGAATAATTCACTCCAAAATTCAATATCCATGAATAATTCAATTCTCCAAGACCCATTACCCATGAATAACTCAATTTTACAAAACTCGTTACCCATGAATAATTCACTCCTCCAAAACTCAATATCCATGAATAATTCAATTCTCCAAGACCCATTACCCATGAATAGTTCAATCCTTCAAAATACAATTTTTTCATATGAAAATTCCGATTTTGCTGAGATGCAAAGCATGGTAATTCCAACAAGTCATGATCCACAAAAGAAGACGACGAAACAATTTTTACTGGAGTTGGAGAAAAATCTTCTTGAAGACAATGATGATGAAGAACAATGGTCACTAGTTTCTGGGATTATCAACACCAACAACGAATGGTCAGAAACAATTCGTAATTTGAATAGTTTCGAGCAAAACCAGACCCAGAAACCCGTTTCATTCTCACCTACTTTTTCAACCACGTCGCTAAATTCATCTCCTTCATCTATTGTTTCACCAGCTTCTGAGTTTTCCAAACAATCGTTGATGGAAGCTGCCACCGCGATTTCTGAAGGCAAAATGGAATATGCGAAGGAGATCCTCTCTTGTTTCTCTCATACACAAAACCAAAAACTGAAATTTGATCGTTGGTTATTGGATTGCATCGCTTCAGCGCTGAAATCGCGTGTGAATAACATTGAAAATCCACCTCCAGTAGCGGAATTGTTCAGCAAAGAACATGTTCAGTCAACTCACCTTCTCTTCGATCACTCTCTCTGCTTCAAGCTCTCTTTCATGGCTGCTAATATCGCAATCCTTGAAGCCGCATTCGAAGATACAGCAAAGAGCGTGAAGAATATTTGTGTTGTGGATTTAGATATTGGTAATGGAAAACAATACATCAATCTTCTCCAAGAACTCCATGCACGTCTCAACGGTTCACCAGCAATGTTGAAGATCACTACTGTTACGGTGAACGTCGACAACGAGAATCTAAAAACCATCGGAGAACTTTTGGGTCGAGAAGCTGAGAGTTTAGGAATTGGGTTTGAATTCAAACCAGTAAACCTAAAAGTCACCGAATTAACTCGCGAGTCATTGAATTGCGACTCAGAGGATATTCTCGCTGTGAATTTCGCATTCCAGCTATACAAAATGCCAGACGAGAGCGTGTCAACGGAGAATCCACGCGACACGCTTCTTCGTCAAGTGAAATCACTCTCCCCAAGCATTGTAACTATTTTGGAGCAAGAACTGAATACAAACACAACACCATTTGTTTCACGTGTGGCTGAAACTTGTTCTTATTACAACACATTGCTAGAATCTATTGAATTCGCGATGGATCATGAGAGTTATGAGCGAGTAAAGCTTGAAAAAGGACTGAGCAGGAAGATGAGAAATGCAGTTGCTTGTGAAGGGAGGGATCGTGTGGAACGGTGTGAAGTTTTTGGGAAGTGGCGTGCACGCATGAGCATGTCTGGGTTTAGGTTAAACCCGATGAGTCAGAAAGTTACTGAGTCGATAAAAACACGACTCGTTCAAGGTAGTAGAGTTACTGTGCATGAAGAGAATGGTGGAGTTTGCTTTGGTTGGATGGGAAGAACTCTCACTGTTGCATCTTCTTGGTGTTAACTTCACTCACTCATTGAGTTTCTGTTGTATAAATAATAATAATACTATATTATATGTATCAAATTGTTACTGTAATATTTTTCAGCTTTATCTAGTTTTACTTTCATATTCATTTATATTTCTCTATTTCTTAAGATTACTTGATGATTTTCTGCCTTGTTGCTGAGATATGGAAAGGAAAAGAAAAACAATAGTGTTGCTGGATTAGAACAATGTACTTCATTGAACAAAATTCACCCTTTCTTCGTTTTTAGTTCTACCAAACAAAGTTAATAAAATGTGTATGGATTCCATGAAAATTTATGTGACATTGTTCTAGCATTAATTGATATCACCATTAATCTATGTGTTTTTATCATATCCTCGTAACTTCGTCGTGGGAAAGAAGTTGGTCTCTATTTGGTAGAGTTCATAGTAAATATTATTTCGATTAAAATAGGATATTACTTTAATCTTAAAATATATATATATATATATATATATATATATATATATATATATATATATATATATATATATATCTTTTTTACTCCATTTTATTACCTCATTCTTAAAATTTCTCATTATATATTTTTAATGATTATCTCACCTTTTTTGTAATTGTCGTTTTGGAAATATTATTTATGCATATCCATTATTTAGTGTGTGTTTATATATATTTTTAATGTTTATCTCACCTTTTATGCAATTGTCTTTTTGGAAATATTATTTATACATATCCTTTATTTAGTGTGTGTATATTTTTTAAACAAACAAGGATGCAAAGATTATCACATGACTAGCCCACCTATCATTTCCATATTATTTACATATATCAAAATATTAATAAAAAAGTATTTTGATGAAATTATTATTTTTTATAACATCATTATTTACTATGTTATTCCACATATTCTTCTCTTTTTCTATAATAATTAATTAAGTACTTTATTGACTAAATAATAATTTATATTGCTTGAAAATATAAAAATTACAATCAAATAAGAACATACATTTTCTGCAAAAGTAAGAAGTAAAATATAAAATATGGGGCATTTTATTTACATAAAAGCAATAGAAAGAGCCTTTTATTCTCATGAAGAAAATAAGTAAAAGTGAATTGAGGGAGCATTTTATTCTCATCAAGAACACTTTTGAAAATTATTTATTTTTAAGATCAAAAATATTAATCACACTTGATTAAATTTCTTTCTTTGAAATGACACTTGATTGAACTTCTTAATAATTTTTTTTACTCAATTTATTTTTGACAGGAACTTTGACTCAATTTATCAATAAATATAAAGTTAGTACTTTTGGTTAAAATCATATCTAGAAGGAGTATTTATATATATATATATATATATGTATATATATATAGTTCCATTTAAGTGTTTTGGCACTTTATCAAAACAAATTTTTTTTTCCTTCATATTGATTGAAAAACAATAAATGATTGAAAAATGTAACATTTTACGAAAACAATTAACTATCTAGTATTAGGCACATCAACACTCAAGTAAGAAACTATTTTCATAAACGATAATAGACTATGTGTATCAACTGTATTAACAATTGTTCTCAGTGGAACTAGAATGAACTTCATTAAAACAAAGCCTTATATTGGAGCCTTTGAATAGAAAAAGTGTGATTAAGATGAGATATATCACTAAAGATAATTAGTCAGGTTCTTCGACGAAGAAAACCACTTACAAAGTTGATGGATACTTTTTACTAATATTAATTTGTTGGCTCCCCCTACTATAGTCCCCGAAAAAAAAGGTGCACTGGTGGTCCTTGTGTTTTTACCTTCTACAACCGGTTTCAATTTATATTGCACCATGGTCACACACAGAAAAAAATAAATAAATTTATGTCTGGTACATGTGATTACTGTTATGCCCTTCCATATAAGCCAAAAATCTCTGTCCAGGATCATTTTACTCGCTCTTTGTCTCCTTCTTCGTCTATCTCTCTTTGAACTACATCACCCACATCCCAACTATGTCATGAATGTGTCATCTTCTTCCTCTCACCATTTTCAGAAACCCTTTCATTCTCAATTCGTTCATCCTATATCTTTCACACATCATTGGTGATATTCGGAAACCCTAATCCACTTTGTACGATACATCAAGTTAAGTAGAGATAAACCCATTATCTACAAACCACGTCTATAAACCACACTGTTCACCTATGACATCTAAAAGATGTTGGAAGGGCATAAATGGCAGAGACGAAATCGTACATTCATTGTCCCACTGATTTTGTTTTGATGTCTTAATAATGTAAGTGATTCATTCACAATTTTCCACGAAGAATGTGATTATTAGATCTGTCATGTCTTTTTTTTTTTGCCTTTTGCCGTAAATTTTGTATTTATTTATTTTCTGGTTTTAGAATGTTTGTGTCGCATAAAGATATTGATGGATGATGGTTAAATATTTTTTTTCACAATTTGTTTATGTAATCTTACTTTAATTCCAAAACATAATTGAAGTAAATAATGCACCTTTTATTAATTTATATTTTGTAGTGGAAGATAACATATGTCTGGAGCTTTGTTTGTTGTTGGAAATAATAATTATACATTGGTAAAGATTGGGATAAGATGATTCAATAAGCCACAATACATGATATGTGGCAATCAATAGAGGATTGAAAAGGAATGGGAGAAAACGGATGGAGGGGTTAATTGTAGAAAAAAAATATTTTCCAGCAATAAGGTTGTGGGTAGTGGGTGTCCCGTTTATCACAAGTGGTTCAATTATCATGGATTTATTTGTTAAAATCATGGATGGAGATGTCTAGTTCTAGGTTTTTGCTGGACTGTAACACCCATACTAATTTTATCTAGAATATTAGCATGTGCATTAAACTGATACTGGATACATCAAGGTTTTCAATAATAATAAAACAACACAATTGAATGAATACAAATTTGCCCGTTTACATAACCATCAAGTACCATAATATATACTTATACAAAAGTCCATTAAGCTCCTGAGCTGGTACATGACGAGCAACTACACTCCATCCAACATCTCCCTGATGATCCTCTACATGATCCTCATGCTAACCTGAAAACCTACACCAGAAGGAATGAGATGAGACATAATGTCTCAGTGAGCTCCACACAACCTACTGTTGGCAACCTCGGGGAACCTAGGGTTGCCATGCCTACTTTTGGCAATCTCGGGGATTCCTACGATCGCCAAGTCTTAACCTTTCCCATAAGGGATTAAACCTGCCTGCACCTGATAATTGTATAGTCATAAAACTAGACTATAACCTGATAACTTAGTGACCGAGGGGAAAACTAGGATAACTGCATATCTCTTTCATAATCATAACATATTCGTAATCTCATACCTAGTGATCTGGGGACATCCTATGATCACTTTCTGATAACTGTTATCTGAAACTACTTGTCATAAACTTACGTAACAAATACATATACATCTTACTTTAACATAGAGTTAGAAAGTTAGCGTTGAACATACAATAATTATCTGAGTTCATTTTATGGAATGCCCCCGAGTGGAGTAACCCCGAAGCACATTCCCCTGATAACCGGTGAAAATTCCTATCTGAGGCTAATCACCAGACTCCTCTTATCGTTGTGTGGACAACTCTCTCGAAGAAGTCCCATCCGGCCTGATTCCGGAGTATGCTGAACACAACTTAACTTGCATGTAGACAACCCTCTCGGAGAAGTCTCATCCGGCATAATCCGAGAGTCTGCTGAACATGCTAACATAGTCTTAAAAACTTACGTGTGGATAGCCCTTTCGGAGAAATCCCATCCGGCGTATCCCGGAGTCTGATGAACACGTTAACATAATCTTATAATATAATCTTAACTTAACATATGTATATCTGATACAACATCTAACATATGCATATCTGATGCATTCATCACATAAATAATCATGTGATACTTAACCTATAATATAAGGTTCTAAGCTTATCGTTCTCATAAGCCACTTAAAACATGCTGGGAAACTGAACCCCTTAAGCTTATCAAAAGCTCTGAATGTTGAAACATTCCTTGTACTTTAGTACACTTAATTATGTACACTTAAATCTTGCTTTCCTATCAAAGTATTTAGACATATTGTTATCATATGTCATACTTATTGGCTTACTATCCCATTTGTAATAATTTCCTGTTTCTCTTACTTGAGAATCTGCAGATAAAATACCCAACACTCTGTATGATACATATCTTCATCCTAGGTTAATCCTGGAAGGTCTATGAGTATCTTCACCCCAAAGCATAACAAAGATCATTGGCATGGTACAACTGTTTGTTAATAAAAAGAGGTTCTGGGCCATTTCGCTCTGCGACCCCTGACTTCGCTCTGCGATCCTGCGTCTGATCCTTCAGATTCTGAACATTCAGAGTCTGAACCTTCAGAACCTGGTAATCCTGAGTCTGATGCTTCGCAGAGCGTCTGAAAGCTTCGCTCTGCGAACTCAGCTACTGATTACTTTGCAGAGCGAGGTCTAGGCGATGGCTAGGCGAAGATAGGCAGTAGCAAAACTCTGATACTTCGCAGAGCAAACTCTTGGTCGCTCTGCGACTGTAGCAGAACATGTAATTTTCTGAAAAATGTGGTTCAATCTTAAAAACCTTTATACCCTGTAGTCCAATGATCATTGAAAACATGCCAGGGACTCATTTTGAACTATAAAAATGTACTGTATCCAAGGATTAACTAGAATCAAGCATATGTATCAAAAAGGGGAAAACTATCCTTTTATTTCTAAACCTTAGCAATTAAGTTGTGATCTTACACAAAACTAACCCAAAAGGGTAAAGCTACTCTATGGAACTCACCTATTACTTGTCGATCACTGACAACTTCCTTGTGCCAAAACCCTAGCTTGGTCTTACTCTTTCCTTAAGCTTCCACTTACTTGAAACTTTTCCCAAAAATTGCTTGCTGACAGTTCCAGAAATCAGGGAAGAAAACTGGTGGATCACAGCTGTTGATCCTCTTGACCGAATCTAGAGAGAGAGGGAGAGAAAAATATGTTTTCTAGTGAGAGAGGGAAATGGCAATAATGAAGAAATTTCAAGCTTATCTCTTTAAATCTGCCACTACTCTCTCTTAATTCCTCTGTTATTGATAAAAGTTACGTTTAAGTGGGATGTTACACTCTACCCCCCTTAAAGAAATTTCGTCCTCGAAATTTAGAATCCTCCTGAGATCATGAATGAATAGATCCATTCTACCTCTTTCTCTACTAGTCAAAGCTCCAAAACAATTGCTTATCGGGATTCCATGGCTATTCTAGGGTCTGACATGTAGATTATCCATGCGCCTCGATTAAATCTGACTAATTAAAAATGTTCCCTAGCCATAGTTTCCATCTCTGTAAGTCAAAATATTTGATAATCTCTTCCTTAACTGAAGGACTTGAGGTACATACATAATTTTTATATAGTAGGATGTATGGTTGTCTGAACCAATACCCGACTCACTTGACTATAACTCTTGCTCACACACTTAGTACGAATCCAATTTAAGGTTATTAAGCATTGGATACTCGTACATAATTCATAAGTTTCCTTCATTAACCACTTGGTCTTATCCTGACGACATCGGGTCAATTTTATCCTCCTCAATTGATTCCACTGAATCCTTATCTTTGGCTTTCGCCTCGTAAGACGGCAACTCACAGTTATAATTATATCATTCTTCATATAGAATCATCTTTACTGAAACATTCAAAACTTATAGGATTTAGTCTAAGTGATAAGTGGTATACATCGTCTCCCATATCATCAAATGATACAACTCATAGCGCATAAATTACATACATGATCGAGTACGTGTACGCTACTAACGGGTACACAGTACATCGCATCATCCTTGTCCAACTAACGGGACATCCTTCTTAATCAAAATATCCTTGAGACAATACCACGTCAATTGGAGACCCTCTTTTATTCTTAACTCATGTTTATTCCTTGAGCATACATTATCACATAACATAGATCATGGTTACACTTGTCGATATTGTGAACTCATTTCTCATTTCTAAACATCGAGTTCAAGATCCTTGTTTTCAAAAGAAAGCTCTACTCTGATTGCTACCAAAAATAACACACTTAATCTTTAATCCTTTAATCATAACCTGAACTTACGTAGCCCTTTATTGTAGACTGCGAGTGACTTTTAATCTGCATAGAAAGTTCTTCTTCCTTTACTGGTGAACATTAAGTTCAAGAATTTCTGAACTCTTCAGCTAAGATATGTTTGATATCAACAAACCTGTTCTGGTCAAAACCTTCCTGTTGAGTCTTTTGGTGTTGGCTGCATTTTTTGGCAAAACCAAAGTATTGGATAGTAGCTTCTCCATGATTAGAGCATTTCTTCAGTTGGAAGTTTTCTCATTTGAAGCTGTTCAGTAGCTGAAATTTACATCAGAAGCTGAATGCTCATCAGAAGCACTGTAGCACTTCAGAAGCTAATTCAGGTTCTGATGCTCATGTTGACTTTTGTTGACTTCATCAGAAGCTGCATATTTTCAAGTTATTCTTGTGTGAATCTTTGCAAGATATGCCAAGGTTTTATTATGAATTAAAGCTTCTAGATTGCTGGTTGATTTGAAGAAGATTTTATTGAAGATTTGGTTCAAAGATATGAAATTCATATTTTCCTGTTATAATCTTTAAAAGATTCAGTACAGTTTTATTTGTTACATTATTGGACCAATCTTATTTCAGTAACAAATCAATTCAGAAGATTAGTTTTATTTTGCAAGACTGAAGGCTATATAAGGAGGAGGGCTGCTGCTATTCAAGACACGAAATATAGAGTTTAAGATCAGAGAATTGAGTCTTAGTATTTTAAGCTTTTAGCTTTATTGTGCACCACTCTGTTAGAGTTGGTTTAGGTGTTTGATTGAGTTGTAATTCATTCTAAGCCTCTAGGTACGAATGAAGTTGTGTTTTTGAAGTTTTTTGAAAAACAGAGTGTTTTTGATTAAGGGTTTCAAGTAGCTGGGTTTAGTTACTTGAATAGGAAGATAGTGGTTTCTATTACTCAGAGTTGGGTAGAAGTCTTACTAGGTGGAGGTTAATTGCTTGGGATAAGAACTGGGAGTCAGTGTCTGAGTCTTAAGGATTAAATCCAATAGTGGATTTCCTTCCTGGATTGGTATCCCCCAGAGTAGGAGGTGTTTACTCCGAACTGGGTTAACAAACCTTGTGTGCCTTTTACTTTCCTGCACTTTAATTTGCTGCCTGTGTGTGTTTGTGTTTGTGCTCTGTTTTGCAAACTATTGTGTCCTGCGTGTTGTTCAGAACCTGTTAGGTTCAGAACCTGATTACTCTGTTAGTTTCTGTTCATTGCCTGGCCAGAATTTCAATTGGCATCAGAGCAGGCACCCTGCCTGTATTTTGGGTGAGATCCAGAGGGATTAATTTCTGGTAAGCATGGATAGAGAAGGAGGCTATGTCAATAGACCACCCCTACTAGATGGCACAAACTATGAGTATTGGAAGTCTAGGATGTGTGCTTTTCTAAAGTCTATTGACAGCAGGACTTGGAAAGCTGTGATTAAAGGCTGGGATCATCCTGTGTATACAGACAAAGATGGTAACAAGACTGAGGTTCTGAAGCCTGAGGAGGAATGGACCAAAGCTGAAGATGATCTGTCCCTGGGAAATTCAAAAGCTTTGAATGCTATCTTTAATGGTGTTGATCAGAACATGTTCAGACTTATCAAACAATGTACTGTGGCTAAGGATGCTTGGGAAATTCTGAAGACCACTCATGAAGGAACTTCTAAGGTGAAGATGTCCAGATTGCAGCTGCTGACCACCAAGTTTGAGAACCTGAAGATGAAGGAGGATGAAAATATCCAGGATTTCTATATGAATGTGCTTGATATGGCAAATTCTTTTGACTCTCTTGGTGAAAAGATGTCTGATGAGAAGTTAGTAAGAAAAATCCTCAGGTCCCTGCCCAGAAGGTTTGACATGAAGGTTACAGCAATTGAAGAGGCTCATGATATCACCACTATGAAGCTTGAGGAGCTGATTGGGTCTTTGCTTAATTTTGAGACTGCATTCTGCAAACAGCCTGATAAGAAAGGGAAAGGAATAGCATTTGCAGTTAATTCAGGAGCTGATGATCAACATGAGTCCGATGAGGAGGATAATGACTTATCAGAAGCTCTAGTGTTGCTGGGAAAACAATTCAACAAGATTCTGAAGAATGTTAACAGAAAAGCCAAAGCCAAAGGTCAGAATTTCAGATTCAATAACAAGAAGCAACAAACTGATGAGAAAAAGACCAAGTCTGAGGAGAAAAGTAACCAAACTAAAGGTGTGCAGTGCTATGAGTGTGAAGGGTATGGACACATCAAGTCTGAATGTCCCACTTTTCTCAAGAAGCAGAAGAAGAGCCTAGCTGTTGCATGGTCTGATGATGGTTCTGAAGATGATGATGTTAGTGAATCTGATATGTGTGATACTGGTCTAGTTGTGAGGTCAGGAGCTATCCTGAAGAAGGAAGCTGTTTTAGAGTCTGAGACCTTTTCAGAGTCTGACTCAGAGTCTGAAGCCTCATATGTGTCTGAAGCTGCTAAAACCTCATATGATGAACTAGCTGATAACTACAAGAAGTTGTATACCAGAAGTGCTGAGGTTTGCAAACAAGTTTTGGATCAGAAGGAGACTATTCTTCAACTGGAGGCTGAAAAAGGTGAACTGTTAGTGCAGAATTCAGATTTAAAAGAAGAAGTGAATCAACTGAACTCCCAACTTGATCAAATGAAGAAGCAAGTGAAGATGTTGAACTCTGCTACTGATAAGTTGGAGGATATTTTGGGGAATCAGCAACAAGGAAAAACTGGGTTAGGTTTTGTTGATCAGACTCAGATTCCTAAACAGATAAGTTTTGTTCCTGCTACTAAAACTCATGATTCTATGGCTGGAACATCAAAGAAGAGACCTCAGAAGCAAGCCCAGATGCAAGGTCAGAAGCATATCCAGATGAGACCTCAGAAGCAAGCTCAGAAGAGACCTCAGATGCAAGGTCAGAAGCAAGTTCAGATGCTACCTCAGAAGCAACCCCAGAATTTTTTCAGAAACAGAAGGAGGAGGAATCATCCATGGGTCTGTCATCATTGTGGAAAGAAAGGGCATATCAAACCATTCTGCTTCAAACTTTATGGCTATCCTGAACATTTTCAGTATAGAAGAGTTGAACCAGCTGCTATCAGACACAATGTTCAGAAGGTGTGGAAGCCCAAAGTTCAGAATGTAGGCCTTATAGCTCATACTTCTTTGAGAGCCACTTCAAAAGAAGATTGGTATTTTGATAGTGGGTGTTCAAGGCACATGACTGGTGTGAAGAAGCTGCTGAGCAATATCATATCATACTCCAGAAGCTATGTGACATTTGGAGATGGTGTAAAAGGTCAGATTCTGGGTATTGGTGATTTGATAAGAGAAGGGTTGCCCAGACTTAATGATGTGCTACTGGTGGAAGGATTAACTTCAAATCTGATCAGTATTAGCCAAATTTGTGATCAGGACTTGAAGGTTAATTTTAACAAACTAGAGTGTATTGTTACTGATCAGGAAGATAAGATTCAGATGAGAGGCTGCAGATCCAAAGACAATTGTTACTTGTGGGTTTCTGAAGAAGAAAGAAGTTTGACTTCTTGTCTAATGAGCTCAGAAGAGGAAGTCAAGCTCTGGCACCAGAAGTTAGGTCATCTGCATCTAAAAGGCATGAAGAAAATCCTAAGTACTGAAGCTATCAGAGGTGTACCAAATCTGAAGATCAATGAGGACAATGTTTGTGGTGATTGTCAAATTGGGAAACAAACAAGAAAGTCTCATCCCAGATTAGTTCACCAGGTAACTACTAAAGTACTAGAACTTATTCATATGGATTTGATGGGGCCTATGCAAGTTGAGAGCATTGGAGGCAAGAGGTATGCTTTTGTAATGGTAGATGACTACTCAAGATTCACATGGATTAACTTTGTTAGAGAGAAGTCTGATACTTTTGAAGTATTTAAAGAGTTGTGCATTCAAATACAAAGAGAAAAAGACTGTGGTATTATCAGAATCAGAAGTGACCATGGCAAAGAATTTGAAAACAAGAGTTTCTCAGAATTCTGTGCTTCTGAAGGTATAAAGCATGAGTTTTCTGCACCTATTACTCCTCAGCAAAATGGTGTAGTTGAGAGGAAGAATAGGACTTTAGCAGAATGTGCAAGAGTAATGCTGCATGCTAAGAAACTTCCATATATGTTCTGGGCTGAAGCAATGAACACTGCATGTTATATTCATAACAGAGTTACTTTGAAGAAGGGAACCACTTGTACCTTGTATGAATTATGGAAAGGAAGAAAGCCAACTGTGAAGTATTTCCATGTGTTTGGAAGCAGATGCTACATTTTGGCTGACAGGGAAAACAGAAGAAAACTGGATCCTAAGTCTGATGAGGGCATATTCCTGGGTTATTCAGTAAACAGCAGAGCTTATAGGGTGTTTAATTCAAGAACTAAAGTTGTGATGGAGTCCATTAATGTGGTAATTGATGATCTGACTGCTGAGAAAAATAGAAGTGAGCCTGAAGTTGTTCTAGAGTCTGAAGCCTCAGAAGAACAAACTTCAGAAGCAGAAAAGCATTCAGAGTCTGAAGAAGCAGAAGATCAACCAGATCAAGTTCCAAATGGTAAAGGGCCATCAATTAGAGTTCAGAAAGATCATCCTAAAGACTTAATCATTGGAAGCTTAGATCAAGGTGTCAGAACCAGGAGATCAGATGCTGCTGCTACTGATTCATGCTTTGTGTCAAAGGTTGAGCCTAAAAATGTGAAAGAAGCCCTGACTGATGAATTTTGGATTGAAGCAATGCAAGATGAGTTGAATCAATTCAAAAGGAGTGAAGTATGGGATCTGGTTCCAAGACCTGAAGGGCTGAATGTGATTGGCACTAAGTGGATATTCAAGAATAAAACAGATGAAAATGGTACTGTAGTCAGAAACAAGGCAAGGTTGGTTGCTCAAGGTTATACTCAAGTAGAGGGATTGGATTTTGATGAGACCTTTGCACCTGTGGCCAGACTAGAATCCATAAGACTATTGTTGGGTGTATCCTGCATTCTCAAGTTCAAATTATTCCAGATGGATGTGAAGAGTGCATTTCTGAATGGATATTTGCAAGAAGAGGTATATGTTGAACAGCCTAAAGGTTTTGTGGATCCTAAGTTTCCAGAACATGTGTACAAGTTAAAGAAGGCTTTATATGGATTGAAGCAAGCACCAAGAGCATGGTATGAAAGACTGACTCAGTTTCTTGTGGCTCAAGGTTACAGAAAAGGAGGTTCTGATAAGACTTTGTTTGTGAAAGATGAAAATGGGAGTCTGATGATTGCTCAGATTTATGTGGATGACATAGTTTTTGGTGGAATGTCTCAGAAGATGGTCAAACTGTTTGTTCAGCAAATGCAGTCAGAATTTGAAATGAGCTTAGTTGGTGAACTGACTTACTTTCTTGGTTTACAAGTCAAGCAAATGGAAGATACAATCTTCATCTCTCAGAGTAAATATGCCAAGAACATAGTAAAGAAGTTTGGTATGGAATCTGCTGCTCATAAGAAGACACCAGCTACTACTCATCTGAAGCTAACCAAAGATGAACATGGAGTTTCAGTTGATCAAAGTCAGTACAGAAGCATGATAGGGAGCTTGTTGTATTTAACTGCAAGCAGACCTGATATCACTTATGCTGTTGGAGTTTGTGCAAGATATCAAGCTGATCCTAAGATGAGTCATCTGAATCAGGTGAAGAGGATTCTGAAGTATGTGAATAGCACAAGTGACTTTGGAATCATGTATTCACACAGTTCAAGTTCTGAATTGATGGGATTTTGTGATGCTGACTGGGCTGGAAGTGCTGATGACAGAAAGAGCACTTCAGGAGGTTGTTTCTTCTTAGGAAATAACTTGATTTCATGGTTCAGCAAGAAACAAAACTGTGTGTCATTGTCAACTGCTGAGGCTGAGTATATTGCTGCTGGAAGTAGTTGCTCACAATTGGTGTGGATGAAGCAGATGCTGGAAGAGTACAACATTGAACAAGGAACTATGACATTGTTTTGTGACAATTTGAGTGCCATCAACATCTCTAAGAATCCAATTCAGCACAGCAGAACCAAACACATAGACATCAGACATCATTTTATCAGAAACCTTGTGGAGGATAAAGTCATTCAGCTGGAACATGTAGCTACTGAAGAACAAGTTGCTGACATTTTCACAAAGGCCTTGGATGCTAAACAGTTCGAAAACTTAAGGAGCAAGTTAGGTGTGTGCTTACATGAAGAATTCTAGCAATTAAAGCAAACTGGATGTGAGGAAGATAGGGTACCTGCCAGCTTTGTTAGTGCTAAGTGTGATGCTGTTTTTGATACTGAGTCTGAGATAGAAGTTGAAGATGTTTGTGCAGTTTTCCTTCACTATTTGAAGTCTGAGTTTTGTCAAAATTTTGTGGCTAAAAAGGGGGAGAAAATTATGTATTGTGTTGGCTTTGATACTAAAAATCTTATGCAAAGTATTACTGCTCAGAAGTTTTGTGTGAAGCTCAGTGTTCAGATTCAATATAAGAAGAGCTGTCAAGATGATATTGAGGGGGAGTATGTGTCTCAGGGGGAGTACAAGTTTGTTATGATCCTGAGTGTTTTTGTGTTGAAGAGTGGTCCTGAAGATCAAGTGTGCTCTGAAGTGTGGTTCTGAAGAACAATTGAACTTTGGTTTATGCTCTGATACCTTTTATCACTGCAGTTCAGTAGTAAGGGGGAGTTTGGTTTGTGAAGCTTCAGGGGGAGTATTTGTGATGATCAGAAGTTGATCAGTAGCTCTGATACCATGGTTATGATCAGGAGTTGATTGTGATCTGGAGTTGATTAGTACTTGCTCTGGTACCATCAAACTGAAGCTGTTTTGTGATAGTCGTAACTGAATCCGCTGCTCATTACTATGTTATGATTGTTTATTGTGGAGTTCTTCATTGTTGAGTTGTTTATAAGGGAGATTGAAGAACTTGGATGGTTTTAGCCAAAAATTTGCCAAAGGGGGAGATTGTTGAGTCTTTTGGTGTTGGCTGCATTTTTTGGCAAAACCAAAGTATTGGATAGTAGCTTCTCCATGATTAGAACATTTCTTCAGTTGGAAGTTTTCTCATTTGAAGCTGTTCAGTAGCTGAAATTTACATCAGAAGCTGAATGCTCATCAGAAGCACTGTAGCACTTCAGAAGCTAATTCAGGTTCTGATGCTCATGTTGACTTTTGTTGACTTCATCAGAAGCTACATATTTTCAAGTTATTCTTGTGTGAATCTTTGCAAGATATGCCAAGGTTTTATTATGAATTAAAGCTTCTAGATTGCTGGTTGATTTGAAGAAGATTTTATTGAAGATTTGGTTCAAAGATATGAAATTCATATTTTCCTGTTATAATCTTTAAAAGATTCAGTACAGTTTTATTTGTTACATTATTGGACCAATCTTATTTCAGTAACAAATCAATTCAGAAGATTAGTTTTATTTTGCAAGACTGAAGGCTATATAAGGAGGAGGGCTGCTGCTATTCAAGACACGAAATATAGAGTTTAAGATCAGAGAATTGAGTCTTAGTATTTTAAGCTTTTAGCTTTATTGTGCACCACTCTGTTAGAGTTGGTTTAGGTGTTTGATTGAGTTGTAATTCATTCTAAGCCTCTAGGTACGAATGAAGTTGTGTTTTTGAAGTTTTTTGAAAAACAGAGTGTTTTTGATTAAGGGTTTCAAGTAGCTGGGTTTAGTTACTTGAATAGGAAGATAGTGGTTTCTATTACTCAGAGTTGGGTAGAAGTCTTACTAGGTGGAGGTTAATTGCTTGGGATAAGAACTGGGAGTCAGTGTCTGAGTCTTAAGGATTAAATCCAATAGTGGATTTCCTTCCTGGATTGGTATCCCCCAGAGTAGGAGGTGTTTACTCCGAACTGGGTTAACAAACCTTGTGTGCCTTTTACTTTCCTGCACTTTAATTTGCTGCCTGTGTGTGTTTGTGTTTGTGCTCTGTTTTGCAAACTATTGTGTCCTGCGTGTTGTTCAGAACCTGTTAGGTTCAGAACCTGATTACTCTGTTAGTTTCTGTTCATTGCCTGGCCAGAATTTCACTTCCTACTTAAACATTCCTGACTGCGTACCACGGTTACCAATACATGTCATATAACTGAAAATCTGTTACACTACTATATGAGTAGTATAAACTCTCCTTGATAAGTATACACAATACTAAACATAACCTGATACATGCAACATGTTATCATAACGTGGGTACAATGTGGATTAAACTCACATGCCACTGCATTGTCGTTTCTGATCAATGCTTCAAATTCAAAAATATCATCTTGCAAGTGCAACCTTTACTGATGTTGCCTTGTGCATAGCTCTCCTTGGCTAAACTTACTCTCGTCAAGTCCACTTGAAGTTACTGAGCTAAAATAGTTAAATTACCGTATTAGCGGTGACTTTCTTTACTCTAGACTTATGGTGCTAGAAACACATCCTTCTTATTCCTTATCACGTCATCTTAAACTGCTTCGATTTCCATTCCTCATGAGTTTCGAAGATCATAGTATTCCTCAGCTTAACTTTTAAAAACTTCCTGTTAGAACTTAGGATAAGTTCGAGTCGTCACTGCTGACTGATATTCTGGAGTTCAATACTTGGGCACTTATTGCCTTTCCTGCGGTTCATCTGATAAGGACTGCACAAGCATCCTTGTTCCCTAAGCTTCAGCTTAGAATTGTTTGTTAACCCATCCTTGGATTACTTCTCCGCTGCGTAACTCTGATTTTAAACAATACACCTTGGAATAGGGGTAATACACCACTATTAAATTTCCTGGCTAACCTCGTTCCTTAATGACTCGCAGCTATCATAGCGGAACCATCTTACATTGTTGATTCTCTTGTGGCTTAAACCACCTGTTTAACTTACTGATACCTGTTTAACTTACTGATTGATTGTCACCTGACTTTGTGTTTCCTTTCGGACATAAACCATATACTTACTTTCACGAAAATACGCCAAAACCTGTAAGCAGTTTTCAGCAACTGTTACGAGCCCAAGAGTGCTTCTGTCAAAACAGCTTATATTTTGATTCTAACTTTACTCTCCATGTTCTGAATTCTGTAACCATCTCATGGTCAGCTCAACATGTATAATCATTAAAACATTGCAGGAACCCCACTGAAAGCATACCTGAAGCAACTTAAGTTCACACACAATCACTTGTGGTAACTTCTAAAACAATTCATAGCTTCTGGAGATTCACATCTTTCATACACTGAATCCGCTGATGGTTCGAGTCTCGTTCTATAATTATCCGTAAGGATTTCATATCCATAACCTTCTCGAAGACAACGTAGGTCCACATAACTTTACCATATCTCTTGGTTACTCCTCGGGTTTCTCCGGAAACAATCTGTCTGGATAAGATTCAAACTTTTACCGGCTCTCTTGTAAGCCCAAACATATGTTACGCCTCTTCGAGTACCCGATTAATTGATCTTAAATTTCGACACTTATCATTTCCTATTGGATCCCTCCAATAACTTGTTACTGTATCAACAATTACAATCTAATCTTATTATCTGAATAATTCTCCATAGGTCTTCTCGACCGTTGCCTTCTTCATACGGTTTCAAACAATCCAAGGTCTGTATATTCTACCACCTTGGAAAGCATACCAACATAAGGTGATCCCTGTCGGCTTTCCAGAATACTTGTGTAAGGAACCCATCAAAAGAAAACATAGAACTCCTTAACATTAACCACAACCTTAACTTTAACTTGTGCGTTAGCGACGATCTTCCTGATGCTAGAGCCTCACAATAGTTCTTGGCTAATTCCTGATTATTCCTCAAAACCGGTCTACTATAATCCGACAACATACGATTCAATCTTTACTTCATGCCCTTACCAGGGGTTTCCTTCACTTATCGCTAAGCTTGCGTTTCTCTTACAAAGCATCTTGATGACTCATAATAAAGGAAGGTAATATGTTTCATCTGTCCAATAATCCGCTTAGTCCATAAATAAGTCTCTTAACTGCTGGATATTAAATTCTCATCCGGTTCGAGTGCGCGAGTCCTCCGATTCTTGCACATTCTATCCTTGCTGGAAGTCTAGAGGTTCCAGTAATCAACTGATAATTCTCATTCCGAATTCCTGGGTCTGAAGAGTGAATCTGTAGCCTGTTTCTGAGTCTGAAGCTTCGCAGAGCAAAGTCTTGGTCGCTCTGCGATCGTAGCAGAACTCAGAATCCTGAAACTTGTGTTTTAACCTCAAAATCTTGGCTCCCAGGTTGCAAATCATTCCTTAGAGTATTCCATAAGGAGTCATACTCATAGTATTTTCCAAGACAACTTCGGTCTCTAAAGTCTCACCATAATTCCTTACTTATGTCTCCTCAGATGAGACATTTCTCAATGACGCGTCCATCTATTTTAAGGTACTTCACGTTATTCTTAAATATCTTAAATATTCCTGAAACTCGGCCATTAACAGGCTCCGTTACTTTACGATTTAATAACCACCACTTGGCATGAATACTTCTTCGCCAATTCCTGTCTTAAAATAGGACATCTTAAACATCTCTCTTCATGCACTTCATTCCTCCACGGTCACACTCAGCTCTCAGATATTTATCCTAACTGTCATATACTAGAATGAGTTGATCAGGCTCAACTAGATGCGACCTTTAGAACAATATCCGGAACCCAATGGTCCCACTACTTTTATTGAATCTTTAATGACCCATGGCCTGGTCTGAATTGACCTGCTCTGATACCAATTGTAACACCCATACTAATTTTATCCAAAATATTAGCATGTGCATTAAACTGATACTGGGTACATCAAGGTTTTCAATAATAATAAAACAACACAACTGAATGAATACAAATTTGCCCGTTTACAAAACCATCAAGTACCATAATATATACTTATACAAAAGCCTATTAAGCTCATGAGCTGGTACATGACGAGTAACTGCACTCCATCCAGCATCTCCCTGATGATCCTCAACATGATCCTCGTGCTAACCTGAAAACCTGCACCAGAAGGAATGGGATGAGACATAATGTCACAGTGAGCTCAACCCAACCTAGTGTTGGCAACCTCGGGGAACCTAGGGTCGCCATGCCTACTTTTGGCAATCTCGGGGATTCCTACGATCGTCAAGTCTTAACCTTTCCCATAAGGGATTAAACCTTCCTGCACCTGATAACTGTATAGTCATAAAACTAGAATATAACCTGATAACTTAGTGATCGAGGGGAAAACTAAGATCACTGCATATCTCTTACATAATCATAACATATTCGTAATCTCATACCTAGTGATCTGGGGACATCCTATGATCACTTTTTGATAACTGTTATCTGAACAGTACTTGTCATAAACTTACGTAAGAAATACTTATACATCTTACTTTAACATAAAGTTAGAAAGTTAGCGTTGAACATACAATAATTATATGAGTTCATTTTATGGAATGCCCCCAAGTGGAGTAACCCCGAAGCACATTGCCTTGATAACCGGTGAAAATTCCTATTTGAGGCTATTCAGCGGACTCCTCTTATCGTTGTGTGGACAACTCTCTCGAAGAAGTCTCATCCGGCCTGATTCCGGAGTCTGCTGAACACAACTTAACTTGCATGTAGACAACCTTCTCGGAGAAGTCTCATCTGGCATAATCCGGAGTCTGCTGAACATGCTAACATAGTCTTAAAAACTTACGTGTGGATAGCCTTTTCGGAGAAATCCCATCCGGCGTATCCCGGAGTCTGATGAACACGTTAACATAATCTTATAATATAATCTTAACTTAACATATGTATATCTGATACAACATCTAACATATGCATATCTGATGCATTCATCACATAAATAATCATGTGATACTTAACCTATAATACAAGGTTCTAAGCTTATCGTTCTCATAAGCCACTTAAAACATGTTAGGAAACTGAACCCCTTAAGCTTATCTAAAGCTCTGAATGTTGAAACATTCCTTGTACTTTAGTACACTTAATTATGTACACTTAAATCTTGCTTTCCTATCAAAGGATTTAGACATATTGTTATCATATGTCATACTTATGGGCTTACTATCCCATCTGTAATAACTTCTTGTTTCTCTTACTTGAGAATCTGGGGATAAATTACCCTACACTTTGTATGATACATATCTTCATCCTAGGTTAATCCTGGAAGGTCTATGAGTATCTTCACCCCAAAGCATAACAAAGATCATTGGCATGTTACAGCTGTTTGTTAATAAAAAAAGGTTTTAGGCCATTTCGCTCTGCGACCCCTTCAGATTCTGAACATTCAGAGTCTGAACCTTCAGAACCTGGTAATCCTGAGTCTGAAGCTTCCCAAAGCGTCTGAATGCTTCGCTCTGCGAACTCAGCTTCTGATTAATTTGCAGAGCGAGGTCTAGGCGATGGCTAGGCGAAGATAGGCAGTAGCAAAACTCTGATACTTCGCAGAGCAAACTCTTGGTCGCTCTGCGACTGTAGTGTGCGCACCTCGTTTTTTTCCTTGGGAAAAAGACGCGCAAATCCTCCGAGGTCGTTCGCAAACGCTCGGAGGGCCTTTGTGAAGCCGCCACCAAAGTTTTTTGTGTAAAGGGAACGTTGATAAACCCTTAAGTTTTTTTTTGTTTAAAGGGAAACGATAATAAAACCCTTTGACGATGAGGATAAGGATTTGGTCATCACAACCATTGTCGGGTTCGGGAGTCGATTACGCAAGGGGAAGGTATTAGCACCCCTCACGTCCGTTGTACTCAACGGGAGCCTTCTATTTGGTCAAAGCTTGAATTGTTTTTTTAATATTTTGCGCGCATGTTCATTTATGTTAAAAATATAACAAAAGGGGGGGAAAGAGATAAAAACAAACGAAAGAAAGAAAAAAAAAGTTTTTATTATTGCGCTTGACAAGATGTCGATCTTGCTCCTACGTATCTCCCGGTAGTCGGAGAATTCAAAGCATACGTAGTTCTTTGGTAGAAAAACGTACATGTGTTGGTTGTTTTTAGATGGACGATGTTTTAACCAAATTCTTGCGATTAAAACGTAGCTTGTATGCTCGCGCTCGGGAGACTTATTAAGCGTATAGCTTGTATGCTCGCGCTTGGGGAGACTTATTAAGCGTTTGTTCGTGAATCGCATTAGAATTGTTAAAAGGTACGTCCGTTAGGGTAAAGGGTTAATTGGTCGCTATGGGACCAAAAGAGAGGTGCAATGGACTCATACAAGTCAATCATTGACCGAGTGGACTCCGTAGAGTCGGGCGATTGTTCGATTGATCCACTGAGATCAAGAACAGGTACAATGGACTCGGATGAGTCGAACATTGACCGAGTGACTCAAACGAGTCGAGGGGTGAGTCTAATGGCCACGGGGGACCAAAAGGCTTGGATTGACCACAAGGGGCCAAGTTTTGGTTTGGTTAGGGTTGTACATATTGAAAAAAGGAATGATGATTGTCCGAGCGACGAGACATACGTCACGCATTCGTACAATCGGGGCGATGGAGAGACATACGTCACACCATCCCTTTTTCATTCATGTTTTTGGGTTGCATCCCTTAGAAATCCCAAGGTATGTCAAAACATTTGGTTTGAAAACCCAAAATGGGAAGGTTTAGCAAATTTTGCTAGAAAATGCACAAGTTCGGCTCGTTTTGCGAACGGTTTTGAAAAGCGAACAAATTTGGTGTATGTCCATTGCTTGAGTTTTGAAAATCAAGAACAATATTTATTGTTCAAGTTTAGATTGAAATGATGAACATAACTTGTTTGTTCATGTGGTTTTGAAAGTTTGAGAACATAACTTGTTTTGCAAGTTATCCACATAATGGTCATACGAACTTGTGATTTTGTCAAAATTATGCAAAATCCTTGTTATGGTTTGAAAGACATGGGTTTAAAAACTCTTAGGTTCTGAGCTCTGGGGCTAGAACCTCAAAAATTGGTCATTTTGACACAAAAACTCAGATTCTGAGTTCTGTCATGGTCGCACTGCGACCATGACTTCGCACTGCGAAGCATGCGAAATTTTGAGTTCAGAAGCTGTTTCTGAACTTTTGTTCAGAAACAACTTCTGAACACACTCAGGACCTTATAGGTGGGTGAAAAACTTTGAGTTTTTGGGGTGAAAAAGGCTGGACAAACCAGTTTTGATGTTTTGAAAACCTTGGGATTTCTTTGAAATTCAAAAGGGGTTTTTTAGAATCAAATGGTTTTGAACCAAAATAGCTATGCAAACACAATTGTAAATGCAATATAAAGCCTTAGAAACTTACAGAACTCCTTAGCAAAGCTCCAGCTGCAATTGATTGGTATTGGTTGAAGGCTTTCACAAAGGTTTTTGATATTGGTGATGAACTTGAACTTTTGGTAAAGCTTTGTGTTGGATTGATTTTTTCTGGTTGTTTGTGGGGATTTGTGAGCTAAAATGAGTAGAGTTTCTGCTCTTGAAATGCTGTTGTTAATTGTGTTTGAAACCTTGGGCATTGCCTTCTATTTATAGGCCAAAACCAAATCTTTTTCATCATTACTAAATCCCAAAATTCAGCTGATTTGTGGCTAAGATCAAGCTGGATCCTTTTGCAATAAATGCTAATGGATAGAGGCAACCCTGCCTTGTACCAAGGGGCAAGATTCAGCCTGATTTCAGCCACAAATTCAACCAATTCTAGAAGGTAATGATGAAGAACAAAGCTGAATTGCAATTGGCTAATGCTTGGGGATCAATCCTTGCAATCTCAATGGTTGATCAATGAAAACGTGCACTGTAATGTGCAGAGATTGAGGGATGAAAAAGGATATTTATGGCTGGTGTGAGGGGTGAAAAGCTGCTGCAAAAACAGAGTAGGCACTCATGGCTTTTCAAGTGAGAAAATCCAGCTAGTTTGACTGGTTTTGGGGGAAGCAAGCAGGAGGAAAGTCCTCAAGCAGGTGGCTGGCAACCTTGTGGTGGTTAGCAGGTCACATGGGAGGGACTAGAGCTGCCCAAGGGCAAGCCCACTTGCTTGTCACATGCTAGGTTGGAAGAAAAAGCTTCCAACCTTGGCATTAATGGCAAGTCCTTCAATTCTGGTTTTGCTTGGCCCAATTAGCCATGAATGCTACTTAAAATAATTATGGAAATGATATGCAACAAATTCTGGAATTAAATCAAAGAAACCAAAAATCTGCAGAAAAATCGCAGACTTCGCAGTGCGAAGGGAGCTTCGCAGTGCGAAGTCAGCATTTTTGAAATGTTGACTTTTCTGTTGACTTTTGTTGACTTTTGACTTTTTTTTCCCTCTTTGCTTTTTTTTGATTTTTGTTTTAAAATGCTTAGGACAAAATTAGGGTACTACAGCTGCCCCTACTTAATTGTGTCTTCACATAGAGTGCGTGAGTGCCGAGGGCATCTCATGAACTCTTTGCGAAGATCAATTAAGTAAAAAGAAAGACCCGAATTTTGTCCTTCGCGAAATGCAAATGCAATGGTTGGAAAAGGTTGATCGTATCCAGCCGCTAACACTGGAAGTAGATCCACCGGGGAATGAAGGTAATCTTATCTAGGCACTGTCACTAGAGATCGATTCCTGAGGATGGTGATTTACTCTAGGCACTGTCACTAGAGGTCGAACATTGAGGGAGGTGATCTACTCTAGGCACTGTCACTAGAGGTCGATACCTAAAGATGGTGATTTACTTTAGGCGCTGTCACTAGAGGTAGAACGTTGAGGGAGGTTTACTCTAGGCACTGTCACTAGAGGTAGAATATTGATGGAGGTGTACTCTAGGCACTGTCACTAGAGGTTGAATATTGATGGAGGTGATCTACTCTAGGCACTGTCACTAGAGGTCAATACCTAAGCTAGGTGATCTTATTCAGGCACTGTCACTGAATGTCGATTCCTAACGAGCTGTGATCTTATTCAGCCGCTAACACTGAAGGTCGATACACTGGGGGAGGTGATCTACTCTAGGCATTGTCACTAGAGGTCGATACCTAAGCTAGGTGATCTTATTCAGGCACTGTCACTGAATGTCGATTCCTAACGAGCTGTGGTCTTACCCTAAATAGGTGCCCCTGGTTGAATGTTTGATGGATGTTGGTGAATATGTGATACTCACTGGAGAATCCTTGTTGAGGATGCATGGCATGATATGAAATGCATGTGTATGAATGATTTGTATATGCATGCATGAATGACATGATGCATGAATTATGTTATGCATGATGTGTGGGATGCTGGTTGGGTGCCGAGCAAAGTCGGTCTTGGTTGTGGTTGTGTCAATGACGATTGGGCTCTCTTTTTTTTGTTTTGTTGGTTTTTTGGTTGGTCGGTTTGGAAGGACAAAGTCCTTTGCCTACATACCCGAATGGGATCAAAACCGGTGTAGTTCGAGCTAATGCCCGAAGATTTGTGTGGGTTTGCCAATAATGATTGGACTTTTGTTTGGGGTTGAGACTCCCTGGGGAATATCAATGAGGTTTGGCTTATGGGGATATAAGGATCATTTTGGAAGCATGATCGATATCCAGCCTTGGTTGGTGTTTGGATGTTTAGGGTGTTTACTGGGGATTCTGCTCCTCCTAACCCTTGGGGGTTTTTTGCGCTCCGCGTGCCGCGAGCTACGCACTTGCCTTTGCTAAGGAGCATAAGTCCTTTGGTGCAATATTTTGGTGGGAATTGCCGCAATTCTTTCAGAATTCACGAAGATTCAAAATAAAGCAATGTTTGTTTGTTTTTTCTCTTTTTTTGGAAGAAAATTCTCTTGTTTATTTCCCATGTTTTAAAGCATTTTCATCATGAATAAAACAAAATTTTATGCGCTACTGAGAACATAAAATAACAAAAAGGAAATTTATTTAATGCAGATTTGACCTCTTGAATGGGTAAAAAAAATACACAAAGTGAGAAGTGAGATAGAGAAAGACAAGAAAAAAGCAAAAAGAAAATGTTGGTTTTGGCACAACACATGTTATTTCCTTATGACTTCGAGATTTTTGTTTGTTGGAAGATGCTGATGAGACCGATTCTTCTCCTCTTGAATCTTGTCCGGAGCTTGGATGCTGCAGTCATTGCCTTTCTCTTTTTTTGTTAACCCCTAACTTTTGCCTGGACCACTCTTTCGAGTTTTCAATCCACCGGGGTGTATTTCCTTTTTTGATGTCCTTAATTTTTGCCTAGACCTCCTTTTCAGGTTTTCAATCTAGCAGGACGCTCTCTATTGCCTAAACCGCCCTTTCAGGTTTTCGATTTAGCGAGCTTCTTTCTCTTTTTTTTTTCTCTTTTAGGCATAATACCTCTTGACTGCATCAGAGTTTATTGAGAGTGGGAACTCTTCTCCGTCCATAGTGGTGATGATCAGGGCTCCGCCTGAGAAAGCTTTCTTTACCACGTACGGCCCATCGTAGCTGGGAGTCCACTTCCCTCGGGGATCTTTGTGGATAGGTAATATCTTCTTGAGCACTAGGTCTCCTTCTTTGAACTCTCGAGGACGGACCTTCTTGTCGAATGCTCTCTTGAGCCTCCTTTGATAGAGTTGTCCGTGACATATTGCCGTTAGACGCTTCTCCTCTATGAGATTCAGTTGGTCGAACCTTGTTTGGACCCATTCAGCTTCTTCTAGCTTGGTTTCCATCAAGACCCTTAACGAAGGAATTTCCACCTCTACGGGGAGAACAACTTCCATACCGTATACTAAGGAGAAGGGGGTTGCCCCAGTTGAAGTGCGAATGGCTGTTCTGTAGCCATGTAGCGCAAAGGGAAGCATCTCATGCCAATCCTTATATGTTGTCACCATCTTTTGGATGATCTTCTTTATGTTCTTATTGGCTGCTTCTACCGCACCGTTCATCTTTGGTCGGTAAGGGGAGGAATTATGGTGCTCAATCTTGAAATCTTTGCACAACTCCTTCATTGTCTTGTTGTTTAGGTTTGCCCCATTATCGGTGATGATTTTGTGGGGAGTACCATAACGGCAAATGATTTCCTTCTTGATAAATCGGGCTACCACTTGTTTGGTTACGTTTGCATACGAAGCTGCTTCTACCCATTTGGTGAAGTAGTCGATGGCAACGAGGATGAAGCGATGTCCATTTGACGCTTTGGGCTCGATCATTCCAATCATGTCTATGCCCCACATAGAGAAAGGCCAAGGTGAAGTCATGACGTTCAGTGGAGTTGGTGGTACATGCACCTTGTCGGCGTAAATCTGGCACTTGTGACAAGTCTTGGCATAGTGGAAACAGTCAGCTTCCATGGTTAACCAATAGTAGCCCGCCCTTAAAATTTTCTTTGCCATTGCATGCCCATTAGCATGGGTTCCAAAAGATCCCTCGTGGATTTCTTTGATGAGCATGTCCGCTTCATGTTTATCCACACATCTGAGCAGGACCATGTCATAATTTCTTTTGTAGAGGGTATTTCCACTGAGGAAGAATTGGGATGCCAATCTTCTGAGGGTCCTCTTGTCGGTGTGCGAGACATTTTCTGGATACTCTTGCTCTTCGAGGTATCGCTTGATGTCGTAGAACCAAGGTTTGTCGTCAAGTCCTTCTTCGACTGATGCGCATACAACTGGTTTGTCTCTACGATCCATCCTTATGATTGGTGCTTCGTTGTAGAAATTTACTTGGTACATTGATGATAATGTAGCCAAAGCATCTGCTACCTGATTTTCTTGTCGAGGTATGTGGTGGAAGTTGATTTCATCAAAATGCTTGATCAATTCTACAACCCAGGCTCGGTAGGGAATTAAATTGGGATGTTTTGTTTCCCATTCTCCTTTGACTTGATAGATGACCAAGGCTGAGTCACCGTATACTTCAAGGTTTTTGATCCTTAGATCAATTGCTGCTTCGAGGCCTAGGATACATGCTTCATATTCTGCCATGTTATTGGTGCAGTCAAAGCATAACCTTGCTGTGAAGGGCTGGTATCCATTTCTTGGGGAGATTAAAACTGCTCCGATACCGTGTCCCATGGCATTTGAGGCGCCGTCGAAAGCGAGCTTCCATTGAGCTCCTGGTTCTGGCCCTTCATCATCGCTTGTGACTTCTTCGTCATTCAAAGCTACGACATCTTCGTCTGGGAAGTCGAATTGTATGGGCTGATAATCCTCCAATGGTTGGTGAGCAAGGTGCTCGGATAAAACACTCCCTTTGATGGCTTTTTGAGCAACATATTGGATGTCGTACTCAGACAGCAGCATTTGCCAACGGGCTATCTTCCCTGTGAGGGCAGGCTTTTCGAAGATGTACTTGATGGGATCCATCTTCGATATCAACCAAGTTGTATGGGTCAACATGTATTGCCTTAGACGTCGAGCAGCCCATGCTAAAGCGCAGCAAGTCTTTTCAAGTGAAGTATACCTTGTTTCACAGTCAGTAAACTTCTTGCTTAGGTAGTAGATTGCGTGTTCTTTTCTTCCCGTTTCATCTTGTTGTCCTAACACACAACCCATTGATCCTTCAAGTACGGTTAGGTATAAGATGAGGGATTTACCCGGAACAGGAGGTATTAAAATTGGTGGTTCTTGCAGGTATTGTTTGATCTTGTCAAACGCCTCTTGGCAATCCTTATTCCAATGAACGGCTTGGTTTTTTCTTAGCAGTTTGAAGATTGGTTCGCAGGTAGCTGTCATGTGTGAGATGAACCTGGCGATGTAGTTCAATCTTCCTAAGAAACCCCGGACTTCTTTCTCGGTATTTGGCGCTGGCATTTCTTGGATGGCCTTTACCTTATCAGGATCCACTTCAATACCTCTTTGGCTGACGATGAAGCCCAATAACTTTCCGGATCTAACGCCAAATGTGCATTTGTTAGGATTTAAGCGCAGCTTGAATTTTCTTAGGCGTTCGAAAAGCTTTTGTAGATGGACTAGATGATCCTCCTCCGTTTGGGATTTGGCAATCATATCGTCGACGTAGACCTCTATTTCTTTATGGATCATGTCGTGGAAAAGAGTCACCATTGCTCTTTGGTATGTTGCCCCGACATTTGTTAATCCGAAAGGCATTACCTTATAGCAGAATGTCCCCCATGGAGTGATGAACGTAGTTTTCTCCATGTCCTCTGGAGCCATCTTGATTTGGTTATATCCCGAGAAGCCATCCATAAAGGAAAAGACTGAGAATTGGGCTGTGTTGTCCACCAATATGTCGATGTGTGGTAGCGGGAAATCATCCTTTGGGCTTGCTCTATTCAAGTCCCGATAATCCACACACATTCTCACCTTGCCATCCTTCTTCGGAACTGGCACAATGTTTGCAACCCATGTTGGATACTTGGTTACGGCTAAGAAGCCGGCATCGAATTGCTTTTTGACCTCCTCTCTGATCTTGAGAGCCATATCGGGTCGAGTTCTTCTCAATTTCTGCTTCACTGGCGGGCATTCCGGCTTGAGTGGCAGCTTGTGTACAACGATGTTAGGGTCTAAACCCGGCATGTCTTGATACGACCAAGCGAATACGTCCACGTACTCTTGCAGAAGCTTGATCAACTTTCCTTTCACATCCTCGTGCAGGGAGGCTCCTATCTTGACCTCTTTCTTATCCTCTTCGGTCCCCAAGTTGACCTTTTCAACTGATTCTTGGTGAGGTTGTATTACCCTATCCCCTTGATTTGCAAGTCTAGACAATTCTTCAGGCGGTTCATAATCGTCCTCTTCATCATCTTCCGTTTGATTAATCGGGCAATCGAAGTCATAAGGGTTTAAGGCAGTGTTGTTTTTGGAGGGTGGATTTGTAGATCTGCATGAGTATGATTTTTTTTAGGCTTTTTGTAGAAATTTTTTTTTAAAACAAATGCAAAAAGAAAAAGACTCAAATGAACATAAAAGAGTGTTTTTATTCATGATTGTAAATAACTTTTAAAACATGGGGGCCCCACACGACTAATCATTTGACTTGGGCAGAGCTAAATGATTTTTTTTTTTTAAAAAGTAAAAACAAACAAACATGGTTTATTACTTGATCCTGGTAATGATCTCGGGAATCGCGATAGCCCTCCAATTGTTCAAAGCTTCATCCGAAGTGCAACGGTACACCAAATCAGGCACGTCTTCATCTACGTCTTCAAGTAGAGCCACTTGATCTTCATGGATAAACCCCGCACTGATGAATGTTTCCG
Source organism: Medicago ruthenica (assembly GCA_018208015.1). Classification (NCBI taxonomy): domain Eukaryota; kingdom Viridiplantae; phylum Streptophyta; class Magnoliopsida; order Fabales; family Fabaceae; genus Medicago; species Medicago ruthenica. Next base: position 54,011,235 of record CM031377.1, on the reverse strand, counting down.
AAATGGGGAGGATCCCTTGCTTTGGAGGCTTTGAGAAAGTTTCGGCTGATGGATGATACCCCAACCCGAAGCGATTTTTCTTCTCCGGTATGTCCACTAACTCGCCCCATCCAGTGGGTCGGCTTTCTTCTAGGGCCTCTTTTATCGCCCTCCATGATGACATGGCGTCCTAGCCTCTTCCTTGGGCTTCGAGCTCAATGTCACGACATTCGCCACTTCCAAAGACTGGAATGGGACGTCCACAGCTTCTTCATCCGTTTCTATATAACGGAAAGATGAGAGATGGCTTACCATCATGTCCTCTTGCCCGGAAACTACAATCATTTGGTTATCAATGATGAACTTCAGCTTCTGGTGCAGGGTAGAGGTAATGGCTCCGGCCGCATGGATCCATGGTCGTCCGAGAAGACAACTGTATGTCGGATTAATATCCATGACTTGGAAGGTTATGGTGAAAACCTTAGGTCCGATTTGGACTGGTAAGTCGATCTCCCCTATAACGGCTCTTCTTGACCCATCGAAAGCTTTTACGACCAAGGCGCTGGGCTTCATTACGGTCCCTTCACATGATAGTTTGAGGAGGGTAGTCTTGGGCATGACATTCAATGATGACCCCGTGTCCACTAGCACTCTTGAGAGGATGTGGTCCATGCATTTCACGGAGATATGTAAGGCGCGGTTATGAATGTGTCCCTCGTTGGGTAGCTCATCGCCATTGAAACCCAAGTACCTACTTGAGGTAATATTTCCGACTATTCCGTCGAATTGGTCCACCGGAATGTCCTTGGTGACATGTACCTCACTGAGGATCCGCAGTAGTGCTTCTCGGTGTGCTTCCGAGCTTAGTAGTAAGGATAGCATGGAGATCTTGGAGGGAGTTTGACCTAGCTGGTCAATGATTTTATACTCGCTCTTTTGGATTATCCTTAGGAACTCTTCGGCCTCTTTTTGCGGGATTGTCTTTTGAGAAGGCCCCGCTTGGTTCTCTTCTTCCTCCACGCTCTTTTCTTTGAGCGGTTCCTTTGGTAATACGGCTGGCGTCTTCCCGAGTTCTTTCGGAGCGAAGACTCTACCACTTCTAGTCATTCCTCCAACACCGGTAATGTTAGTGATGCTGGGCTCAATTTTGGCTAGTGGTTTTCCTTCCACATAGGCCACAGGTTGGTAATTCCATGGTACCCTCTTTGTGCTTTCAAAAGAGAAGGGTGCAGGTACGTGGAATGTTATGGGTTGTATTGGCATTGGTACCTCTCTCCTTTGGTATGGGATCTCGAGAGGTTTTGGGTTGTTAGACTCTAAGGTAGCAACGTCCGTGCCATCCTTTATATAACCAATTTGGATCCAACCTTGGTCCATTAACTCTTGAAGACAGCTCTTCAACTCTTCACACTCGTTCGGGTTGACCTCGCAGGCTTCACAGTTGGCGTGCATTTCCTCGAACAATCCAAAGCCGGTTAAACGCTCCCTTCTGGTCGACAGGGGAGTCTTAACATTGGATACCCTTTTGACTGGACCTAAGTCCTCTTGTTCCTCCACCGCATTTACAGAGGGACCCGCATGCCCCGGCAATGGGTTGTTCTTCACATTGGGGTTTTCCTCTTTGAAGGATAACAGCTTCTTGTCAATAAGATCCTGCACCTTGTGTTTGAAAACTCTACAGTTTTCGACATTGTGCCCCACGGATCCTGCGTGGAAATCACATTTGGCGTTTGCGTCGTACCAATGTGGATATGGTGGCGACATTGGTGGTAGTAGTCTTGTCTCGACCATACCCTTTTGGATTAGATATGGCAAGATTTGACCATAAGACATAGGTACAGGATCAAACTGCCTATTAAAATAACTGTTCCTTGAGCTCGCTTGATTCCTTGATGGGTACCCGCCTTGTTGTTGTTGCTGTTGATTTTGCTGCGGCAACACTACCGGATGTCGAGGTGGATTTGCGGGAATCACTTGAGGTGAGTAACGCCCTTGAGCCGTTGCTGCTGCCACATAAGGATAGTGGTAGTGAGGCATTTGACTTGGTGGTGGGTAGGATGGTCCCACTAGAACGGCATTTGTCTCCCCCTCTTTCTTTTTGTGAAAGTTGTTGGGGGGCTTTCTAGCTCCACTTTGAGCTTCTAGAGAGCCTTGGATTTTTCCTCTCTTTACTCCGTCTTCTATTCTTTCACCAACCATGACTAGATCGGAGAAACCGGCAGACGTGCTTCCAATCATCTTGTCGTAATATGGGCCTTGAAGTGTGCCCATAAAGGTGTCGACAAGCTCTCTTTCCAAAAGTGGTGGTTGTACACGAGAAGCTAGTTCTCTCCACCGCTGAGCGTACTCCTTGAAGGACTCGTTGCTTCTTTGTAGGAGGTTTTGTAGTTGCATCCTATTTGGAGCCATGTCCAAATTATATTTGTATTGCTTTAGGAAGGCATCGGCTAGATCCTTCCAAGTTTGGACATGGGTACGCTCGAGCTGCATGTACCAATCCAAGGACGCTCCGCTTAAACTATCTTGAAACACATGCACCATGAGTTTCTCGTTCATTGCGTAAGCTGCCATCTTCCTACAGAACATCTTTAGATGGTTCCGAGGGCATTGAATTCCTTTGTATTTCTCGAAGTCCGGTGCTTTGAACTTCGGAGGAATTACCACGTCGGGCACTAGGCACATATCCAAAGCGTTGTGGGCACCGTATGAGCTGAACCCTTCGACAGCTTTCAACCTTTCTTCCAAAACTCGATACATTTGGGTGGTATCATTTTCTTGGTGGGTGGTGTCGGGAGCAGATTGCCTTAGCTGGCTATTTTCCACATCATGGGGAATCACCTCATGCTGAGTAGTGGAAGTTCCTTGAGGACGACGCTCTTCATTCCTTACGGGGATTGTGAGTGGTGGTGGAGGTGGTCCTTGACCCTCATTTTCGAAGGGTGGGGTATAATTCGGAGGTAAACCATAAAGAGGCCATTGCACATTGGATGCATCTGTTGTTGGGTGAGGGTTACTTTCTCGTGCCGATAGAGCTTGCATTAACTCTAGCATCTGATCCATCTTTCCCTTCATTCCATCAACCTCTTCTCTCAAAGCCGCTTGAGTTTGTTCCAAATTGTCCATGATCCTTTGTTTGTTAGCTCGTGTTCCGTACGAGTGTTGAATATCTGGTTCTTGGACCGAGGGCTTTCGGGGTTTTCGGGCTATGATTGCTTTGAACTGTTTTTAGGGAAATGAATGAGTTTTTTTTTTGAAAAAAAATGCATGAAAATGCATGTGGATGTATGTATGCTATGAGTATGCAAAATATGCGTGTTTTTTTTTATTTTGCTTTATGGAGTTTAAAGGTGCACGATTAATATTAGCAAATTCGAAATATTATAGACCGGGAAATTGATTATACTTCAAAATATATTTGATTAAATAACATTTGTTTACAAAGTGTAACTAATGCTATTACAAATCAAATAGCCGCTCGCTTCTCGGCTTTGCTCATCTCCTCCCTATAGAAATCTATGGTGTCCTTGTAGAACTTCATAAACTTCTGGATCTCCATAGGGATGACAAAGTAGGGCATGACCATCTCGGCCTCCGCTAGCTTCTTTGGAAGTTGGGTGATTACCAAATTTGAGAATGCAACCAATTTAGTGAAATCCTCACTTAATCGGGTGGCGCCTTGCCATACATACTCAATCACTTCCTTGCGCTGGTCTAGCTTGACTCTTGCACTTCTAATTTCGTCGTGTAGTTGTGCAATGTGGTCCCCATGAGCTCTTGCAATCTTGTCGAAGTACTCTTCGAATTTCTTGATGTCTTCTTCGAGATGATTGCACTTTAGCCTCCCTTGATGAGAGAGACTCTCATGTTTTTGCCGCTGGACGCGTTCGGCTTGAAGCTGCTCTTTGTAGTCTTTCACTACTTCTTGGAGCTGTTGATTTTTCTCTTGAAATTTCAACCTCCATTTCCGTTGAGCTTCGATGGCTAGTTCGCCAAACTTCTTGAGCTCTTGGTTGGAATGTAAGATTCTTTCCAACTCTTCGTCCTTGGCCACAAGGTTGGCATCCGCACTAACCAAGCCGCCTCCTATCCAATCCCTTTTCCCTTCGGAGATTCTCAGCCGTTTTTGGCATACTAGGAGAGAATGTGATACTTCATCACGATCTCTCTTCGTCCTAGTAATTTCTCCTAAAGCTTGGAGGTGCTTCAATTCTAAGTCTTGAATTTTAACCTTGAGCTCTTCCTCCACTTTGTTGGGAACGGTTGTGCTTGGCTTAGGAATCTTGAGTTTGAAGACGAGCGTATTTTTGTTCCCGGAATCCATATTTCTTTTTTTGCTAATATTTGTTTGTTCTCTTTAAACTCCTATAAAGCAAAATGATGCGAAAATTACTTTCATGAATGCAAATGATATGCAAGGGTAAGGTTTATGAAGGTTCGGAACTTCCCCCCATCCTCACATGTAGGCTCTAAATTGTGAAATCTCCTAAGAAGAGGTCCTTAGAGTCATAGACCTCACATGGAATTAGGGTTGTCTATGGACATACGTCGACATGACTTCAATTAATTCCACGTGAAAATCTCATCTAAGCGGGGTTGGACATCCTACCTCACGGACATACGTCAACGCGGGCTTCCGCACACAACCTCCTTCTAACTTAGTTTTTTTCTCAAGCTCGGGTAGAGAGCCTCACACGTCCGGCATTAACCCGAACAATGTGGAGTAACATCACTCAAGTAACCCCCGCATTTGATATATATGATATGAATATAAAGCAGATAAAGCAAATATAAACATAAAGCATAAATATAACATGTATGAATAAAATAAATAAACATGGCACGCAAAGAAAATAAAACAATTGGCCTTAAACCAAATAGGTTAGGCTTGACTCACTAGTGGGAACAGGGTCCCCAGTGAAGTCGCCAGCTGTGCGCACCTCGTTTTTTTCCTTGGGAAAAAGACGCGCAAATCCTCCGAGGTCGTTCGCAAACGCTCGGAGGGCCTTTGTGAAGCCGCCACCAAAGTTTTTTGTGTAAAGGGAACGTTGATAAACCCTTAAGTTTTTTTTTGTTTAAAGGGAAACGATAATAAAACCCTTTGACGATGAGGATAAGGATTTGGTCATCGCAACCATTGTCGGGTTCGGGAGTCGATTATGCAAGGGGAAGGTATTAGCACCCCTCACGTCCGTTGTACTCAATGGGAACCTTCTATTTGGTCAAAGCTTGAATTGTTTTTTTAATATTTTGCGCGCATGTTCATTTATGTTAAAAATATAACAAAAGGGGGGGAAAGAGATAAAAACAAACGAAAGAAAGAAAAAAAAGTTTTTATTATTGCGCTTGACAAGATGTCGATCTTGCTCCTACGTATCTCCCGGTAGTCGGAGAATTCAAAGCGTACGTAGTTCTTTGGTAGAAAAACGTACATGTGTTGGTTGTTTTTAGATGGACGATGTTTTAACCGAATTCTTGCGATTAAAACGTAGCTTGTATGCTCGCGCTCGGGAGACTTATTAAGCGTATAGCTTGTATGCTCGCGCTTGGGGAGACTTATTAAGCGTTTGTTCGTGAATCGCATTAGAATTGTTAAAAGGTACGTCCGTTAGGGTAAAGGGTTAATTGGTTGCTATGGGACCAAAAGAGAGGTGCAATGGACTCATACAAGTCAATCATTGACCGAGTGGACTCCGTAGAGTCGGGCGATTGTTCGATTGATCCACTGAGATCAAGAACAGGTACAATGGACTCGGATGAGTCGAACATTGACCGAGTGACTCAAACGAGTCGAGGGGTGAGTCTAATGGCCACGGGGGACCAAAAGGCTTGGATTGACCACAAGGGGCCAAGTTTTGGTTTGGTTAGGGTTGTACATATTGAAAAAAGGAATGACGATTGTCCGAGCGACGAGACATACGTCACGCATTCGTACAATCGGGGCGATGGAGAGACATACGTCACACCATCCCTTTTTCATTCATGTTTTTGGGTTGCATCCCTTAGAAATCCCAAGGTATGTCAAAACATTTGGTTTGAAAACCCAAAATGGGAAGGTTTAGCAAATTTTGCTAGAAAATGCACAAGTTCGGCTCGTTTTGCGAACGGTTTTGAAAAGCGAACAAATTTGGTGTATGTCCATTGCTTGAGTTTTGAAAATCAAGAACAATATTTATTGTTCAAGTTTAGATTGAAATGATGAACATAACTTGTTTGTTCATGTGGTTTTGAAAGTTTGAGAACATAACTTGTTTTGCAAGTTATCCACATAATGGTCATACGAACTTGTGATTTTGTCAAAATTATGCAAAATCCTTGTTATGGTTTGAAAGACATGGGTTTAAAAACTCTTAGGTTCTGAGCTCTGGGGCTAGAACCTCAAAAATTGGTCATTTTGACACAAAAACTCAGATTCTGAGTTCTGTCATGGTCGCACTGCGACCATGACTTCGCACTGCGAAGCATGCGAAATTTTGAGTTCAGAAGCTGTTTCTGAACTTTTGTTCAGAAACAACTTCTGAACACACTCAGGACCTTATAGGTGGGTGAAAAACTTTGAGTTTTTGGGGTGAAAAAGGCTGGACAAACCAGTTTTGATGTTTTGAAAACCTTGGGATTTCTTTGAAATTCAAAAGGGGTTTTTTAGAATCAAATGGTTTTGAACCAAAATAGCTATGCAAACACAATTGTAAATGCAATATAAAGCCTTAGAAACTTACATAACACCTTAGCAAAGCTCCAGCTGCAATTGATTGGTATTGGTTGAAGGCTTTCACAAAGGTTTTTGATATTGGTGATGAACTTGAACTTTTGGTAAAGCTTTGTGTTGGATTGATTTTTTCTGGTTGTTTGTGGGGATTTGTGAGCTAAAATGAGTAGAGTTTCTGCTCTTGAAATGCTGTTGTTAATTGTGTTTGAAACCTTGGGCATTGCCTTCTATTTATAGGCCAAAACCAAATCTTTTTCATCATTACTAAATCCCAAAATTCAGCTGATTTGTGGCTAAGATCAAGCTGGATCCTTTTGCAATAAATGCTAATGGATAGAGGCAACCCTGCCTTGTACCAAGGGGCAAGATTCAGCCTGATTTCTGTAACGACCCTATTTTCGTATGCTATATTTTTATATATTTTATTTTATGGATTTGCATTTAAAAATATTTTCTAGTAATCGAGGAATAATTATTTAGCGCGAAGATAAGTTCGTAATCGAGTTTTTAGAGTTTTGGGCCAAGAAGTTGAATAGTATTGGGCTTTTGGGGTTTATGAGTAGTAATGATCAAGTGGTTATGATAGTAGTGAGCTTGGATTGGATTGAAAGGCTAGGATTGGTCCTTGAGAGTTAGTAAGGAGTGGATGGCCAAGATTGATTGGATTGGATTATAAGAGATTAACACAAAGACTTTTTGAATCACTATTCATTGTCTTTTGGAGAGGAAGAAAACGTGAAAGAGAAAGAGAAGAGGAGGAGAAGAGCAAGAGAAAAACCTAGGGCAAGTGATTTGAAGCTTGAGTTGCTAGAGAACTTTGATTTCAAGGTAAGAGAGTTAGTATTACTTGATCACAAGTGATTAAGAGAAGGGGAGAATGTCTATTTCTCCATCCCAAACTTCTCCTTCACTTTGTCTAGGTTTTGATAGAAGTTTTTATGGTTTAAAGATGTTAAATGATGATGTTTTGCTTATTTGAATGCTAAGTGATGTTGCTAGCATGTTTTGTTGAAGTTATAGTGTTTTGAATTCAAAGGAAAAGTTATGGAAAATTAGTGTTTTAAAACCCTAATTTCTTTGCTAGTTGTAATCCTTGCTTGTGATGGTTTTTAAATGATGTTTTATGATGGAAAATTGTTCTTAACATGTTCTGGAACTTTGGGTAACCTTGATGGGCTAAAATGGTGGAAAATCACATTTTTACATGACTGTGTACTGATATGGTCGCTGTAGCGATGGACCGTCGCTTGTAGCGACCAGGCAGGATAATTCCCTGCCTATCCGCGCTTGTAGCGACCAAGGGCTCGCTTGTAGCGACCAACCCTGGACAGGCCAACTTCGTTGAGTTGTTCTGGAGGTCCTGGTGCGCGCGGGGATGGCTTTTTGCTACTGCATTTTTATAATATGTTTTGGAAACCTTGCCCACCATTTTAATTCATTCTTAATACTTCCTAAAGATTAATTGTTCAAGAAAAGCTTGAGTAAAACCTTAACATGGTGGTTTTTGTGTGCGAAAGTGATAAATATGTTTGAATTGGATAAGTTATCCAAGTGTGTGGGTTTTCCTTTGAAACCCTTATGTGTTTGAAATGTTGGTATGATTGTTTGGTTTAATTGAGATTGTTGAACATGGTTGAGTATATACATGTTGTGTATTATGATATGGCCATGAGCGCCTAGTGGTTGTGTTTGTTGTTGTTGTTATTGTTGTGATAATTATCAGAGTGCTGATAATTAGTTGTGTTAGTAAATATCATATATTTGCTAAGAGAATCATCATGCATTTCATGATTGTATGATATCCGGAGCGGATATGAAATCCAATTATTATTGGTCATATGCACGACCGTCCTTTTATGGCGAATGAGAGGTGCAGTCGATGAAAGAATGAAATCCAATTATTATTGGTCAAGTGTACGACCGTCCTTTTATGGCAAATGAGAGGTACACAAGGGATATAAGTTTATCCAACAGTCCGCCATGACTCTAAAGCTGAGCAAGAATTGGTACCACATGCATTAGTGAATGCATTTTGAGGCATGCATCCTTTGTGACATTAGTGTTCATTTAGGAATTATGTGTGCATAATGGTTGTTATGTGATAATTGTTATTGATGAGCTTTGTGCATTATGTGTGCATAATGGTTGTTAAGTGATAATTGTTATTGATGAGTGTTGTGCTTTGTCAATTACGTGTTGTGTTTTGGTTATGTATAATAATGTGTTATTTATACATGTTTATTGGTTGTGATACTAACACTCTCTGTTGTGTGTTATGTGCTGGATCTTTGGGGATCCAGATTATCAGGTTGGCGAGGCTATCGTTGAGGAATAGCCCTTTGCTGTTTAGGAGCTTTCGTAGTGGTGAGGGCATAGCTTAGCTATCCTTACATTTTTGGTACTAGGTGTTGTATCCTAGTTAGAGTCTAGGGCTCTGATATTTGTAACACTATTTTGGGGTATCTGAACGTTTATATATAGATTTGGCAATGGTCTCTGTTGTAGTATTGCCTATTTTGAAAATCTTATGTATATATTTTTGTGTAATATATATGCATGATTGGTTATAAGCTGTTTGTTATTTTTCCGCTGCTGTGTATGTGAATCAAATATATTTTGATCAGTTGATGTTTTATGAAAATGCGTTTTCATCATGTTGTAACTTCCTATGTCCTTAACGTTTTCTTTATTAAAGTTAATAATCGGCGGTTAAGGGTTAGGGTGTTACAATTTCAGCCACAAATTCAACCAATTCTAGAAGGTAATGATGAAGAACAAAGCTGAATTGCAATTGGCTAATGCTTGGGGATCAATCCTTGCAATCTCAATGGTTGATCAATGAAAACGTGCACTGTAATGTGCAGAGATTGAGGGATGAAAAAGGCTATTTATGGCTGGTGTGAGGGGTGAAAAGCTGCTGCAAAAACAGAGTAGGCACTCATGGCTTTTCAAGTGAGAAAATCCAGCTAGTTTGACTGGTTTTGGGGGAAGCAAGCAGGAGGAAAGTCCTCAAGCAGGTGGCTCGCAACCTTGTGGTGGTTAGCAGGTCACATGGGAGGGACTAGAGCTGCCCAAGGGCAAGCCCACTTGCTTGTCACATGCTAGGTTGGAAGAAAAAGCTTCCAACCTTGGCATTAATGGCAAGTCCTTCAATTCTGGTTTTGCTTGGCCCAATTAGCCATGAATGCTACTTAAAATAATTATGGAAATGATATGCAACAAATTCTGGAATTAAATCAAAGAAACCAAAAATCTGCAGAAAAATCGCAGACTTCGCAGTGCGAAGGGAGCTTCGCAGTGCGAAGTCAGCATTTTTGAAATGTTGACTTTTGTTGACTTTTGACTTTTTTTTCCCTCTTTGCTTTTTTTTGATTTTTGTTTTAAAATGCTTAGGACAAAATTAGGGTACTACATGTAGCAGAACATGTAATTTTCTGAAAAATGTGGTTCAATCTTAAAAACCTTTATACCCAGTTGTCCAATGATCATTGAAAACATGAAAAGACAGACCGAAGCAGAGAAGGAAACCCATTCTTGGTCACGAGCCGAATCCATTTCTCGGGTTTGATCCAAGCGGCTGTCGACTCCGTCCAGAACCAGGCACTCATTTTGAACTATAAAAACGTACTGTATCCTAGGATTAACTGGAATCAAGCATATGTATCAAAAAGGGGAAAACTATCCTTTTATTTCTAAACCTTAGCAATTAAGTTGTGATCTCACACAAAACTAACCCAAAAGGGTAAAGCTACTCTATGGAACTCACCTATTACTTGCTGATCACTGACAGCTTCCTTGTGCCAAAACCCTAGCTTGGTCTTACTCTTTCATTAAGCTTCCACTTACTTGAAACTTTTCCCAAAACTTGCTTGCTGACAGTTCCAGAAATCAGGGAAGAAAACTGGTGGATCACAGCTGCTGATCCTCTTGACCGAATCTAGAGAGAGAGGGAGAGAAAAATCTGTTTTCTAGTGAGAGAGGGAAATGGCAATAATGAAGAATTTTCAAGCTTATCTCTTTAAATACCCCTTCCTCTCATAATTACAAATCTGTCACTACTCTCTCTTAATTCCTCTGTTACTGATAAAAGTTATGTTTAAGTGGGATGTTACATGGACTGTCGTGACATGTGTGATTTGAAGTCATTAGTTGATTTCGTTTGTTTTGGTTCCTGTAACTACCATTTCTGCATAATAACAATCCTGTAACTACCATTTCTGCATAATAACAATCTCATTTGGACTTAGCATAATTGTCATAGCTATTTTATTTAAAAGTTTTAGTGGTGCTTAGGTTTTGATTGTGGGTCATTTTTAAGATAATCAGTGTGTTAAATTGGTTTGGCAAAATCAAATTTAACATTAGTGCCTTTTGCAGATCTGATTCAGCACCTATGGATGCAGTTTATTGATTGTAAAGATTTTATATAACTAGGGCAATGTCTTAACCTTCAAAGAGACAATTATGATGTGTCATTGCTACACTGGACTACCAAGTGTCTTTTGCAAATGGTGAGAACATTTATATACCAATTCTCATTTTGTAATTGTTGATGACAAAAATTCTGCATTTGTCTATTTGATTTTGTTTATTTGATTTTCGCAATGGATGGAAAACAAGTTCATTACGGCAAAGAAGTAGTCACTAATACAAAAAGTGTGGTTAACATAGTAGGGCATAAGTTACAATTGATCCACAAAATACATCCAATGCTAATAGTTGTAATCAATGGCATATCCAGGACCCTGGATCAGGGGGTGTAGAATTTTTAACGTAATAAATCATTATTATATATATATATATATATAGACACACACACACACACATATATTATTTTAGTCAAATGATTGAGTTCAAGTGGTTAATAAGTCATAATATTATAACAGGAGTTAAGGTCTGCCTACAAACCCTAGCCAAACCCTATGCAACTCCCTCCTCCTCCTTCTTCTTCCTTTTTTCTACAGACTTTCCTCTTTTATCTCAGATTTTTTTTTCAAACCGTAGTTCCTTCTCTCTCAAAACCATAGCTTCTTCTTCCTCTCTCAAACCATAGTTCCTTCTCTGAAGATCAGACTCTAAAGATCAGAGTCTAAAGATCAGACTCTGTTGTTTTCTCACATAATCACATGTACTGTGTTGTAATAGAGTGACTTGAGGATTAAGTAATCGTAAATTTGTGTTATCCACGTATATCTGTATTATGGTTAGCATGGCTAATACTTTTTAGTCATGTTGGGCAAAGTTATTAATTATGTGTTGATTTAACTTGATCCATTTGGAACATTACTAAAACATGAAGAGTGTGCATACAAGTCTGAAGATCAGAGTCTGAAGATCAACGTCTGAAGAATAGTGTCTGAAGATCAGAGTCAGAAGATCAGAGTCTGAAGAATAGTGTCTAAAGATCAGAGTCTGAAGATCAGAGTCTAAAGATCAGAGTCTGAAGATCAGACTCTGTTGTTTTCTCACATAATCACTTGTACTGTGTTGTATTAGAGTGACTTGAAGATTAAGTAATCGTAAATTTCTGTTATCCACGTATACCTGTATTGTGGTTTGCATGGCTAATACTTTTTAGTCATGTTGGGCAAGGTTATTAATTATGTGTTGATTTAACCTGATCCATTTGGAACATTACTAAAACATGAAGAGTGTGCAACCCTTAGAACAAAGCTGTAAATTAAAGCAGTATAACATGAAATGGATGAATGAGTAAAAACACAGAAAAATTAAATGTAAGAAATTAAGAAGGAAATAGTATAAGATTGGGAATGAAGGGTTATCTCCTTTGGATCAGTTTTCCTTTTGAAGCCATAACTCTCGATTTTAAGAATAAAAAAAGAGAGAAAATCAAGAAAACAAGTAATGAACCTTTGTATTTGGTTTTAAAATTTATTATTTATAAGAATCAACCCTTCCTATAAAAAGATACTTAACACAAAATCAACTGTAATGATTGTGTGAGTTGGGAAAATCTACTTCCATACATTAAACTTCTTGAGCCACAGTCATTGATATCTTAATTTGGATTGTTAGCTTGCAATCACTGGAATTAAAAAGGCGGCCATCCCACTTGAAGCACCCATGATGAAGAGTTAATAAGTTTTATTTCACTCTAATATAGATCAGAGTTTGGAATTAGTAAGTTTTATTTCACTCTAATATAGATCAGAGTCTGAAGAACAGCATCTGAAGAACAGTGTCTGAAGATCGGAGTATGAAGATCCAAGTATGAAGAACATCGTCTGAAGAACAGAGTCTGAAGAACAGTGTCTGAAGATCAGAGTCTGAAGCTCAGAGTCCGAAGATCAGAGTCTGAAGAACAGTGTCTGAAGATCAGAGTTTGAAGATCAGAGTCTGAAGCTCAGAGTCTAAAGATCAGAGTCTGAAGATCAGACTTTGAAGATTTGAGTCTGAAGATCAGACTCTGTTGTTTTCTCACATAATCACCTGTACTATGTTGTATTAGAGTGACTTGAGGTGTAAGTAATCATAAATTTGTGTTATCCACGTATATCTTTATTGTGGCTTACATGGCTAATACATTTTAGTCATGTTGGGCAAAGTTATTAATTATGTGTTGATTTAACCTGATCCATTTGGAACATTACTAAAACATGAAGAGTGTGCAACCCTTAGAAAAAAGTTGTAAATTAAAGCAGTATAACATGAAATGGATGAATGAATAAAAACACAGAAAAATTAAATGAAAGAAATTAAGAAGGAAATAATATAAGATTGGTAATGAAGGGTTATCTCTTTTGGATCAGTTTTCCTTTTCAAGCCATAACTCTCGCTTTTAAGAATAAAAAAAGAGAGAAAATCAAGAAAACAAGTAATGAACCTTTGTATTTGGTTTTAAAATTTATTATTTTTAAGAATCAACCCTTCCTATAAATAATAACTAACACTAAATCAACTGTAATGATTGTGTGAGTTGGGAAAATCTATTTCCATACATTAAACTTCTTGAGCTACAGTATTTGGTATCTTTATTTGGATTGTTAGCTTGCAATCCCTGGAAATAGTAAGGCGGCTATCCCACTTGAAGCACCCATGATGAAGAGTTAATAAGTTTTATTTCACTCTAATATAGATCAAAGTCTGGAATTAGTAAGTTTTAGTTCACTCTAATATAGATCAGAATTTGAAGAACAGCGTCTGAAGAACAAGGTCTGAAGATCAGAGTCTGAAGAAAAGCGTCTGAAGATCAGACTCTGAAGATCAGACTCTATTGTTTTCTTACATAATCACCTGTACTGTGTTGTATTTGAGTGACTTGAGGATTAAGTAATCGTAAATTTGTGTTATCCACGTATATCTGTATTGTGGTTTGCATGGCTAATACTTTTTAGTCATGTTGGGCAAGGTTATTAATTAAGTGTTGATTTAACTTGATCCATTTGGAACATTACTAAAACATGAAGAGTGTGCAGCCCTTTGAACAAAGCTGTAAATTAAAGCAGTATAACATGAAATGGATGAATGAGTAAAAACACAGATAAATTAAATGTAAGAAATTAAGAAGGAAATAGTATAAGATTGGGAATGAAGGGTTATCTCCTTTGGATCAGTTTTCCTTTTGAAGCCATAACTCTCGCTTTTAAGAATAAAAAAAGAGAGAAAATCAAGAAAACAAGTAATGAACCTTTGTATTTGGTTTTAAAATTTATTATAACTTACCACAAAATCAACTGTAATGATTGTGTGAGTTGGGAAAATCTATTTCCATACATTAAACTTCTTGAGCCACAATCATTGATATCTTAATTTGGATTGTTAGCTTGAAATCCCTAGAATTAGTAAGGCGGCTATCCCACTTGAAGCAGCCATGATGAAGAGTTAATAAGTTTTGTTTCACTCTAATATAGATCAGAGTCTGGAATTAGTAAGTTTTGTTTCACTCTAATATAGATCAGAGTCTGAAGAACAGCGTCTGAAGAACAATGTCTGAAGATCAGAATCTGAAGATCGGAGTCGTAAGAACAGCGTCTGAAAATCAGAGTCTGAAGCTCAAAGTCTGAAGATCAGAGTCTGATGAACAGTGTCTGAAGATCAGACTCTGTTGTTTTCTCTCATAATCACCTGTACTGTGTTGTATTAAAGTGACTTAAGGATTAAGTAATCGTAAATTTGTGTTATCCACATATATCAGTATTGTGGTTTGCGTGGCTAATACTTTTTTGTCATGTTGGGCAAAGTTATTAATTATGTGTTGATTTAACCTGATCCATTTGGAACATTACTAAAACATGAAGAGTGTGCAGCCCATAGAACCAAGCTGTAAATTAAAGCAGTATAACATGAAATGGATGAAAGAGTAAAAACACAAAAAAAATTAAATGTAAGAAATTAAGAAGGAAATATTATAAGATTGGGAATGAAGGGTTGTCTCCTTTGGATCAGTTTTCCTTTTGAAGCCATAACTCTCGCTTTTAAGAATAGAAAAAGAGAGAAATCAAGAAAACAAGTAATGAACCTTTGTATTTGGTTTTACAATTTATTATTTATAAGAATCAACCCTTCCTATAAATAATAAATTCACACAAAATCAACTGTAATGATTGTGTGAGTTGGGAAAATCTACTTCCATACATTAAACTTCTTGAGCCACAGTCATTGATATCTTAATTTGGATTGTTAGCTTGCAATCCCTGGAATTAGTAAGGTGGCTATCCCACTTGAAGCACCTATGATGAAGAGATAATAAGTTTTATTTCACTCTAATATAGATCAAAGTCTGGAATTAGTAAGTTTTATTTCACTCTAATATAGATCAGAGTCTGAAGAACAGCGTCTGAAGAACAGTGTCTGAATATCGGAGTCTGAAGAACAGCGTCTGAAGAAAAGTGTCTGAAGATCAGAGTCTGAAGATCTGAGTATGAAGAACAGCGTCTGAAGAATAGTGTCTGAATGTCAGAGTCTGAAGAACAGCGTCAGAAGATCAGTGTCTGAAGATCGGAGTCTGAAGATCAGTGTCTGAAGATCAGAGTCTGAAGCTCAGAGTCTGAAGATCAGAGTCTGATGAACAATGTCTGAAGATCAGACTCTGTTGTTTTCTCACATAATCACATGTATTGTGTTGTATTAGAGTGACTTAAGGATTAAGTAATCATAAATTTGTGTTAGCCACGTATATCTGTATTGTGGTTTGCATGGCTAATACTTTTTAGTCATGTTGGGCAAAGTTATTAATTATGTGTTGATTTAACCTGATCCATTTGGAACATTACTAAAACATGAAGAGTGTGGAGCCCTTATAACCAAGCTGTAAATTAAAGCAGTATAACATGAAATGGATGAATGAGTAAAAACACAGAAAAATTAAATGTAAGAAATTAAGAAGGAAATAGTATAAGATTGGTAATGAAGGATTGTCTCCTTTGGATCAGTTTTCCTTTTGAAGCCATAACTCTCGCATTTAAGAATAAAAAAAGAGACAAATCAAGAAAACAAGTAATGAACCTTTGTATTTGGTTTTACAATTTATTATTTATAAGAATCAACCCTTCCTATAAATAATAAATTCACACAAAATCAACTATAATGATTGTGTGAGTTGGGATAATCTACTTCCATACATTAAACTTCTTGAGCCACAGTCATTGATATCTTAATTTGGATTGTTAGCTTGCAATCCCTGGAATTAGTAAGGTGGCTATCCCACTTGAAGCACCCATGATGAAGAGATAATAAGTTTTATTTCACTCTAATATAGATCAGAGTCTGGAATTAGTAAGTTTTATTTCACTCTAATATAGATCAGAGTCTGAAGAACAGCGTCTGAAGAACAGTGTCTGAATATCAGAGTCTGAAGAACAGCGTCTGAAGAACAGTGTCTGAAGATCAGAGTCTGAAGATCAGAGTATGAAGAACAGCGTCTGAAGAATAGTGTCTGAATGTCAGAGTCTGAAGAACAGCGTCAGAAGATCAGTGTCTGAAGATCGGAGTCTGAAGATCAGTGTGTGAAGTTCAGAGTCTGAAGCTCAGAGTCTGAAGATCAGAGTCTGATGAACAATGTCTGAAGATCAGACTCTGTTGTTTTCTCACATAATCACATGTACTGTGTTGTATTAGAGTGACTTGAGGATTAAGTAATCGTAAATTTGTGTTATCCACGTATATCTGTATTGTGGTTTGCATGGCTAATAATTTTTAGTCATGTTGGGCAAAGTTGTTAAGTATGTGTTGATTTAACCTGATCCATTTGGAACATTACTAAAACATGAAGAGTGTGCAACCCTTAGAACAAAGCTGTAAATTAAAGCAGTATAACATGAAAAGGATGAATGAGTAAAAACACAGAAAAATTAAATGTAAGAAATTAAGAAGGAAATAGTATAAGATTGGGAATGAAGGGTTTTCTCCTTTGGATCAGTTTTCCTTTTGAAGCCATAACTCTCACTTTTAAGAGTAAAAAAAGAGAGAAAATCAAGAAAAGAAGTAATGAACCTTTGTATTTGGTTTTACAATTTAGTATAACTTACCACAAAATCAACTGTAATGATTGTGTGAGTTGGGAAAATCTATTTCCATACATTAAACTTCTTGAGCCACAGTCATTGATATCTTAATTTGGATTGTTATCTTGCAATCCCTGGAATTAGTAAGGCAGCTATCCCACTTGAAGCACCCATGATGAAAAGTTAATAAGTTTTATTTCACTCTAATATAGATCAGAGTCTGGAATTAGTAAGTTTTATTTCACTCTAATATAGATCAGAGTCTGAAGAACAGCGTCTGAAGAACAGTGTCTGAAGATCAGAGTTTGAAGAACAGCGTCTGAAGAACAGTGTCTGAAGATGAGAGTCTGAAGATCAGAGTCTGAAGAACAGCGTCTGAAGAACAGTGTCTGAATGTCAGAGTCTGAAGAACAGCGTCTGAAGATCAGTGTCTAAAGATCGAAGTCTGAAGATCAGTGTCTAAAGATCAGAGTCTGAAGATCAGAGTCTGATGAACAGTGTCTGAAGATCAGACTCTTTTGTTTTCTCACATAATCACCTGTACTGTGTTGTATTAAAGTAACTTAAGGATTAAGTAATCGTAAATTTGTGTTATCCACGTATATCTGTATTGTGGTTTGCATGGCTAAAACTTTTTAGTCATGCTGGGCAAAGTTATTAATTATGTGTTGATTTAACCTGATCCATTTGGAACATTACTAAAACATGAAGAGTGTGCAGCCCATAGAACCAAGCTGTAAATTAAAGCAGTATAACATGAAATGGATGAAAGAGTAAAAACACAGAAAAATTAAATGTAAGAAATTAAGAAGGAAATAGTATAAGATTGGTAATGAAGGATTGTCTCCTTTGGATCAGTTTTCCTTTTGAAGCCATAACTCTCGCATTTAAGAATAAAAAAAGAGACAAATCAAGAAAACAAGTAATGAACCTTTGTATTTGGTTTTACAATTTATTATTTATAAGAATCAACCCTTCCTATAAATAATAAATTCACACAAAATCAACTGTAATGATTGTGTGAGTTGGGAAAATCTACTTCCATACATTAAACTTCTTGAGCCACAGTCATTGATATCTTAATTTGGATTGTTAGCTTGCAATCCCTGGAATTAGTAAGGTGGCTATCCCACTTGAAGCACCTATGATGAAGAGATAATAAGTTTTATTTCACTCTAATATAGATCAAAGTCTGGAATTAGTAAGTTTTATTTCACTCTAATATAGATCAGAGTCTGAAGAACAGCGTCTGAAGAACAGTGTCTGAATATCAGAGTCTGAAGAACAGCGTCTGAAGAAAAGTGTCTGAAGATCAGAGTCTGAAGATCTGAGTATGAAGAACAGCGTCTGAAGAATAGTGTCTGAATGTCAGAGTCTGAAGAACAGCGTCAGAAGATCAGTGTCTGAAGATCGGAGTCTGAAGATCAGTGTCTGAAGATCAGAGTCTGAAGCTCAGAGTCTGAAGATCAGAGTCTGATGAACAATGTCTGAAGATCAGACTCTGTTGTTTTCTCACATAATCACATGTATTGTGTTGTATTAGAGTGACTTAAGGATTAAGTAATCATAAATTTGTGTTAGCCACGTATATCTGTATTGTGGTTTGCATGGCTAATACTTTTTAGTCATGTTGGGCAAAGTTATTAATTATGTGTTGATTTAACCTGATCCATTTGGAACATTACTAAAACATGAAGAGTGTGGAGCCCTTATAACCAAGCTGTAAATTAAAGCAGTATAACATGAAATGGATGAATGAGTAAAAACACAGAAAAATTAAATGTAAGAAATTAAGAAGGAAATAGTATAAGATTGGTAATGAAGGATTGTCTCCTTTGGATCAGTTTTCCTTTTGAAGCCATAACTCTCGCATTTAAGAATAAAAAAAGAGACAAATCAAGAAAACAAGTAATGAACCTTTGTATTTGGTTTTACAATTTATTATTTATAAGAATCAACCCTTCCTATAAATAATAAATTCACACAAAATCAACTATAATGATTGTGTGAGTTGGGATAATCTACTTCCATACATTAAACTTCTTGAGCCACAGTCATTGATATCTTAATTTGGATTGTTAGCTTGCAATCCCTGGAATTAGTAAGGTGGCTATCCCACTTGAAGCACCCATGATGAAGAGATAATAAGTTTTATTTCACTCTAATATAGATCAGAGTCTGGAATTAGTAAGTTTTATTTCACTCTAATATAGATCAGAGTCTGAAGAAAAGCGTCTGAAGAACAGTGTCTGAATATCAGAGTCTGAAGAACAGCGTCTGAAGAACAGTGTCTGAAGATCAGAGTCTGAAGATCAGAGTATGAAGAACAGCGTCTGAAGAATAGTGTCTGAATGTCAGAGTCTGAAGAACAGCGTCAGAAGATCAGTGTCTGAAGATCGGAGTCTGAAGATCAGTGTGTGAAGTTCAGAGTCTGAAGCTCAGAGTCTGAAGATCAGAGTCTGATGAACAATGTCTGAAGATCAGACTCTGTTGTTTTCTCACATAATCACATGTACTGTGTTGTATTAGAGTGACTTGAGGATTAAGTAATCGTAAATTTGTGTTATCCACGTATATCTGTATTGTGGTTTGCATGGCTAATAATTTTTAGTCATGTTGGGCAAAGTTGTTAAGTATGTGTTGATTTAACCTGATCCATTTGGAACATTACTAAAACATGAAGAGTGTGCAACCCTTAGAACAAAGCTGTAAATTAAAGCAGTATAACATGAAAAGGATGAATGAGTAAAAACACAGAAAAATTAAATGTAAGAAATTAAGAAGGAAATAGTATAAGATTGGGAATGAAGGGTTTTCTCCTTTGGATCAGTTTTCCTTTTGAAGCCATAACTCTCACTTTTAAGAGTAAAAAAAGAGAGAAAATCAAGAAAAGAAGTAATGAACCTTTGTATTTGGTTTTACAATTTAGTATAACTTACCACAAAATCAACTGTAATGATTGTGTGAGTTGGGAAAATCTATTTCCATACATTAAACTTCTTGAGCCACAGTCATTGATATCTTAATTTGGATTGTTATCTTGCAATCCCTGGAATTAGTAAGGCAGCTATCCCACTTGAAGCACCCATGATGAAAAGTTAATAAGTTTTATTTCACTCTAATATAGATCAGAGTCTAGAATTAGTAAGTTTTATTTCACTCTAATATAGATCAGAGTCTGAAGAACAGCGTCTGAAGAACAGTGTCTGAAGATCAGAGTTTGAAGAACAGCGTCTGAAGAACAGTGTCTGAAGATGAGAGTCTGAAGATCAGAGTCTGAAGAACAGCGTCTGAAGAACAGTGTCTGAATGTCAGAGTCTGAAGAACAGCGTCTGAAGATCAGTGTCTAAAGATCGAAGTCTGAAGATCAGTGTCTAAAGATCAGAGTCTGAAGATCAGAGTCTGATGAACAGTGTCTGAAGATCAGACTCTTTTGTTTTCTCACATAATCACCTGTACTGTGTTGTATTAAAGTAACTTAAGGATTAAGTAATCGTAAATTTGTGTTATCCACGTATATCTGTATTGTGGTTTGCATGGCTAAAACTTTTTAGTCATGCTGGGCAAAGTTATTAATTATGTGTTGATTTAACCTGATCCATTTGGAACATTACTAAAACATGAAGAGTGTGCAGCCCATAGAACCAAGCTGTAAATTAAAGCAGTATAACATGAAATGGATGAAAGAGTAAAAACACAGAAAAATTAAATGTAAGAAATTAAGAAGGAAATAGTATAAGATTGGTAATGAAGGATTGTCTCCTTTGGATCAGTTTTCCTTTTGAAGCCATAACTCTCGCATTTAAGAATAAAAAAAGAGACAAATCAAGAAAACAAGTAATGAACCTTTGTATTTGGTTTTACAATTTATTATTTATAAGAATCAACCCTTCCTATAAATAATAAATTCACACAAAATCAACTGTAATGATTGTGTGAGTTGGGAAAATCTACTTCCATACATTAAACTTCTTGAGCCACAGTCATTGATATCTTAATTTGGATTGTTAGCTTGCAATCCCTGGAATTAGTAAGGTGGCTATCCCACTTGAAGCACCTATGATGAAGAGATAATAAGTTTTATTTCACTCTAATATAGATCAAAGTCTGGAATTAGTAAGTTTTATTTCACTCTAATATAGATCAGAGTCTGAAGAACAGCGTCTGAAGAACAGTGTCTGAATATCAGAGTCTGAAGAACAGCGTCTGAAGAAAAGTGTCTGAAGATCAGAGTCTGAAGATCTGAGTATGAAGAACAGCGTCTGAAGAATAGTGTCTGAATGTCAGAGTCTGAAGAACAGCGTCAGAAGATCAGTGTCTGAAGATCGGAGTCTGAAGATCAGTGTCTGAAGATCAGAGTCTGAAGCTCAGAGTCTGAAGATCAGAGTCTGATGAACAATGTCTGAAGATCAGACTCTGTTGTTTTCTCACATAATCACATGTATTGTGTTGTATTAGAGTGACTTAAGGATTAAGTAATCATAAATTTGTGTTAGCCACGTATATCTGTATTGTGGTTTGCATGGCTAATACTTTTTAGTCATGTTGGGCAAAGTTATTAATTATGTGTTGATTTAACCTGATCCATTTGGAACATTACTAAAACATGAAGAGTGTGGAGCCCTTATAACCAAGCTGTAAATTAAAGCAGTATAACATGAAATGGATGAATGAGTAAAAACACAGAAAAATTAAATGTAAGAAATTAAGAAGGAAATAGTATAAGATTGGTAATGAAGGATTGTCTCCTTTGGATCAGTTTTCCTTTTGAAGCCATAACTCTCGCATTTAAGAATAAAAAAAGAGACAAATCAAGAAAACAAGTAATGAACCTTTGTATTTGGTTTTACAATTTATTATTTATAAGAATCAACCCTTCCTATAAATAATAAATTCACACAAAATCAACTATAATGATTGTGTGAGTTGGGATAATCTACTTCCATACATTAAACTTCTTGAGCCACAGTCATTGATATCTTAATTTGGATTGTTAGCTTGCAATCCCTGGAATTAGTAAGGTGGCTATCCCACTTGAAGCACCCATGATGAAGAGATAATAAGTTTTATTTCACTCTAATATAGATCAGAGTCTGGAATTAGTAAGTTTTATTTCACTCTAATATAGATCAGAGTCTGAAGAACAGCGTCTGAAGAACAGTGTCTGAATATCAGAGTCTGAAGAACAGCGTCTGAAGAACAGTGTCTGAAGATCAGAGTCTGAAGATCAGAGTATGAAGAACAGCGTCTGAAGAATAGTGTCTGAATGTCAGAGTCTGAAGAACAGCGTCAGAAGATCAGTGTCTGAAGATCGGAGTCTGAAGATCAGTGTGTGAAGTTCAGAGTCTGAAGCTCAGAGTCTGAAGATCAGAGTCTGATGAACAATGTCTGAAGATCAGACTCTGTTGTTTTCTCACATAATCACATGTACTGTGTTGTATTAGAGTGACTTGAGGATTAAGTAATCGTAAATTTGTGTTATCCACGTATATCTGTATTGTGGTTTGCATGGCTAATAATTTTTAGTCATGTTGGGCAAAGTTGTTAAGTATGTGTTGATTTAACCTGATCCATTTGGAACATTACTAAAACATGAAGAGTGTGCAACCCTTAGAACAAAGCTGTAAATTAAAGCAGTATAACATGAAAAGGATGAATGAGTAAAAACACAGAAAAATTAAATGTAAGAAATTAAGAAGGAAATAGTATAAGATTGGGAATGAAGGGTTTTCTCCTTTGGATCAGTTTTCCTTTTGAAGCCATAACTCTCACTTTTAAGAGTAAAAAAAGAGAGAAAATCAAGAAAAGAAGTAATGAACCTTTGTATTTGGTTTTACAATTTAGTATAACTTACCACAAAATCAACTGTAATGATTGTGTGAGTTGGGAAAATCTATTTCCATACATTAAACTTCTTGAGCCACAGTCATTGATATCTTAATTTGGATTGTTATCTTGCAATCCCTGGAATTAGTAAGGCAGCTATCCCACTTGAAGCACCCATGATGAAAAGTTAATAAGTTTTAATTCACTCTAATATAGATCAGAGTCTGGAATTAGTAAGTTTTATTTCACTCTAATATAGATCAGAGTCTGAAGAACAGCGTCTGAAGAACAGTGTCTGAAGATCAGAGTTTGAAGAACAGCGTCTGAAGAACAGTGTCTGAAGATGAGAGTCTGAAGATCAGAGTCTGAAGAACAGCGTCTGAAGAACAGTGTCTGAATGTCAGAGTCTGAAGAACAGCGTCTGAAGATCAGTGTCTAAAGATCGAAGTCTGAAGATCAGTGTCTAAAGATCAGAGTCTGAAGATCAGAGTCTGATGAACAGTGTCTGAAGATCAGACTCTTTTGTTTTCTCACATAATCACCTGTACTGTGTTGTATTAAAGTAACTTAAGGATTAAGTAATCGTAAATTTGTGTTATCCACGTATATCTGTATTGTGGTTTGCATGGCTAAAACTTTTTAGTCATGCTGGGCAAAGTTATTAATTATGTGTTGATTTAACCTGATCCATTTGGAACATTACTAAAACATGAAGAGTGTGCAGCCCATAGAACCAAGCTGTAAATTAAAGCAGTATAACATGAAATGGATGAAAGAGTAAAAACACAGAAAAATTAAATGTAAGAAATTAAGAAGGAAATAGTATAAGATTGGTAATGAAGGATTGTCTCCTTTGGATCAGTTTTCCTTTTGAAGCCATAACTCTCGCATTTAAGAATAAAAAAAGAGACAAATCAAGAAAACAAGTAATGAACCTTTGTATTTGGTTTTACAATTTATTATTTATAAGAATCAACCCTTCCTATAAATAATAAATTCACACAAAATCAACTGTAATGATTGTGTGAGTTGGGAAAATCTACTTCCATACATTAAACTTCTTGAGCCACAGTCATTGATATCTTAATTTGGATTGTTAGCTTGCAATCCCTGGAATTAGTAAGGTGGCTATCCCACTTGAAGCACCTATGATGAAGAGATAATAAGTTTTATTTCACTCTAATATAGATCAAAGTCTGGAATTAGTAAGTTTTATTTCACTCTAATATAGATCAGAGTCTGAAGAACAGCGTCTGAAGAACAGTGTCTGAATATCAGAGTCTGAAGAACAGCGTCTGAAGAAAAGTGTCTGAAGATCAGAGTCTGAAGATCTGAGTATGAAGAACAGCGTCTGAAGAATAGTGTCTGAATGTCAGAGTCTGAAGAACAGCGTCAGAAGATCAGTGTCTGAAGATCGGAGTCTGAAGATCAGTGTCTGAAGATCAGAGTCTGAAGCTCAGAGTCTGAAGATCAGAGTCTGATGAACAATGTCTGAAGATCAGACTCTGTTGTTTTCTCACATAATCACATGTATTGTGTTGTATTAGAGTGACTTAAGGATTAAGTAATCATAAATTTGTGTTAGCCACGTATATCTGTATTGTGGTTTGCATGGCTAATACTTTTTAGTCATGTTGGGCAAAGTTATTAATTATGTGTTGATTTAACCTGATCCATTTGGAACATTACTAAAACATGAAGAGTGTGGAGCCCTTATAACCAAGCTGTAAATTAAAGCAGTATAACATGAAATGGATGAATGAGTAAAAACACAGAAAAATTAAATGTAAGAAATTAAGAAGGAAATAGGATAAGATTGGTAATGAAGGATTGTCTCCTTTGGATCAGTTTTCCTTTTGAAGCCATAACTCTCGCATTTAAGAATAAAAAAAGAGACAAATCAAGAAAACAAGTAATGAACCTTTGTATTTGGTTTTACAATTTATTATTTATAAGAATCAACCCTTCCTATAAATAATAAATTCACACAAAATCAACTATAATGATTGTGTGAGTTGGGATAATCTACTTCCATACATTAAACTTCTTGAGCCACAGTCATTGATATCTTAATTTGGATTGTTAGCTTGCAATCCCTGGAATTAGTAAGGTGGCTATCCCACTTGAAGCACCCATGATGAAGAGATAATAAGTTTTATTTCACTCTAATATAGATCAGAGTCTGGAATTAGTAAGTTTTATTTCACTCTAATATAGATCAGAGTCTGAAGAACAGCGTCTGAAGAACAGTGTCTGAATATCAGAGTCTGAAGAACAGCGTCTGAAGAACAGTGTCTGAAGATCAGAGTCTGAAGATCAGAGTATGAAGAACAGCGTCTGAAGAATAGTGTCTGAATGTCAGAGTCTGAAGAACAGCGTCAGAAGATCAGTGTCTGAAGATCGGAGTCTGAAGATCAGTGTGTGAAGTTCAGAGTCTGAAGCTCAGAGTCTGAAGATCAGAGTCTGATGAACAATGTCTGAAGATCAGACTCTGTTGTTTTCTCACATAATCACATGTACTGTGTTGTATTAGAGTGACTTGAGGATTAAGTAATCGTAAATTTGTGTTATCCACGTATATCTGTATTGTGGTTTGCATGGCTAATAATTTTTAGTCATGTTGGGCAAAGTTGTTAAGTATGTGTTGATTTAACCTGATCCATTTGGAACATTACTAAAACATGAAGAGTGTGCAACCCTTAGAACAAAGCTGTAAATTAAAGCAGTATAACATGAAAAGGATGAATGAGTAAAAACACAGAAAAATTAAATGTAAGAAATTAAGAAGGAAATAGTATAAGATTGGGAATGAAGGGTTTTCTCCTTTGGATCAGTTTTCCTTTTGAAGCCATAACTCTCACTTTTAAGAGTAAAAAAAGAGAGAAAATCAAGAAAAGAAGTAATGAACCTTTGTATTTGGTTTTACAATTTAGTATAACTTACCACAAAATCAACTGTAATGATTGTGTGAGTTGGGAAAATCTATTTCCATACATTAAACTTCTTGAGCCACAGTCATTGATATCTTAATTTGGATTGTTATCTTGCAATCCCTGGAATTAGTAAGGCAGCTATCCCACTTGAAGCACCCATGATGAAAAGTTAATAAGTTTTATTTCACTCTAATATAGATCAGAGTCTGGAATTAGTAAGTTTTATTTCACTCTAATATAGATCAGAGTCTGAAGAACAGCGTCTGAAGAACAGTGTCTGAAGATCAGAGTTTGAAGAACAGCGTCTGAAGAACAGTGTCTGAAGATGAGAGTCTGAAGATCAGAGTCTGAAGAACAGCGTCTGAAGAACAGTGTCTGAATGTCAGAGTCTGAAGAACAGCGTCTGAAGATCAGTGTCTAAAGATCGAAGTCTGAAGATCAGTGTCTAAAGATCAGAGTCTGAAGATCAGAGTCTGATGAACAGTGTCTGAAGATCAGACTCTTTTGTTTTCTCACATAATCACCTGTACTGTGTTGTATTAAAGTAACTTAAGGATTAAGTAATCGTAAATTTGTGTTATCCACGTATATCTGTATTGTGGTTTGCATGGCTAAAACTTTTTAGTCATGCTGGGCAAAGTTATTAATTATGTGTTGATTTAACCTGATCCATTTGGAACATTACTAAAACATGAAGAGTGTGCAGCCCATAGAACCAAGCTGTAAATTAAAGCAGTATAACATGAAATGGATGAAAGAGTAAAA
Source organism: Medicago ruthenica (assembly GCA_018208015.1). Classification (NCBI taxonomy): domain Eukaryota; kingdom Viridiplantae; phylum Streptophyta; class Magnoliopsida; order Fabales; family Fabaceae; genus Medicago; species Medicago ruthenica. The sequence goes on along the minus strand of CM031377.1, from coordinate 53,984,563 downwards.
ACACAGAAAAATTAAATGTAAGAAATTAAGAAGGAAATAGTATAAGATTGGTAATGAAGGAGTGTCTCCTTTGGATCAGTTTTCCTTTTGAAGCCATAACTCTCGCATTTAAGAATAAAAAAAGAGACAAATCAAGAAAACAAGTAATGAACCTTTGTATTTGGTTTTACAATTTATTATTTATAAGAATCAACCCTTCCTATAAATAATAAATTCACACAAAATCAACTATAATGATTGTGTGAGTTGGGATAATCTACTTCCATACATTAAACTTCTTGAGCCACAGTCATTGATATCTTAATTTGGATTGTTAGCTTGCAATCCCTGGAATTAGTAAGGTGGCTATCCCACTTGAAGCACCCATGATGAAGAGATAATAAGTTTTATTTCACTCTAATATAGATCAGAGTCTGGAATTAGTAAGTTTTATTTCACTCTAATATAGATCAGAGTCTGAAGAACAGCGTCTGAAGAACAGTGTCTGAATATCAGAGTCTGAAGAACAGCGTCTGAAGAACAGTGTCTGAAGATCAGAGTCTGAAGATCAGAGTATGAAGAACAGCGTCTGAAGAATAGTGTCTGAATGTCAGAGTCTGAAGAACAGCGTCAGAAGATCAGTGTCTGAAGATCGGAGTCTGAAGATCAGTGTGTGAAGTTCAGAGTCTGAAGCTCAGAGTCTGAAGATCAGAGTCTGATGAACAATGTCTGAAGATCAGACTCTGTTGTTTTCTCACATAATCACATGTACTGTGTTGTATTAGAGTGACTTGAGGATTAAGTAATCGTAAATTTGTGTTATCCACGTATATCTGTATTGTGGTTTGCATGGCTAATAATTTTTAGTCATGTTGGGCAAAGTTGTTAAGTATGTGTTGATTTAACCTGATCCATTTGGAACATTACTAAAACATGAAGAGTGTGCAACCCTTAGAACAAAGCTGTAAATTAAAGCAGTATAACATGAAAAGGATGAATGAGTAAAAACACAGAAAAATTAAATGTAAGAAATTAAGAAGGAAATAGTATAAGATTGGGAATGAAGGGTTTTCTCCTTTGGATCAGTTTTCCTTTTGAAGCCATAACTCTCACTTTTAAGAGTAAAAAAAGAGAGAAAATCAAGAAAAGAAGTAATGAACCTTTGTATTTGGTTTTACAATTTAGTATAACTTACCACAAAATCAACTGTAATGATTGTGTGAGTTGGGAAAATCTATTTCCATACATTAAACTTCTTGAGCCACAGTCATTGATATCTTAATTTGGATTGTTATCTTGCAATCCCTGGAATTAGTAAGGCAGCTATCCCACTTGAAGCACCCATGATGAAAAGTTAATAAGTTTTATTTCACTCTAATATAGATCAGAGTCTGGAATTAGTAAGTTTTATTTCACTCTAATATAGATCAGAGTCTGAAGAACAACGTCTGAAGAACAGTGTCTGAAGATCAGAGTTTAAAGAACAGCGTCTGAAGAACAGTGTCTGAAGATGAGAGTCTGAAGATCAGAGTCTGAAGAACAGCGTCTGAAGAACAGTGTCTGAATGTCAGAGTCTGAAGAACAGCGTCTGAAGATCAGTGTCTAAAGATCGAAATCTGAAGATCAGTGTCTAAAGATCAGAGTCTGAAGATCAGAGTCTGATGAACAGTGTCTGAAGATCAGACTCTTTTGTTTTCTCACATAATCACCTGTACTGTGTTGTATTAAAGTAACTTAAGGATTAAGTAATCGTAAATTTGTGTTATCCACGTATATCTGTATTGTGGTTTGCATGGCTAAAACTTTTTAGTCATGCTGGGCAAAGTTATTAATTATGTGTTGATTTAACCTGATCCATTTGGAACATTACTAAAACATGAAGAGTGTGCAGCCCATAGAACCAAGCTGTAAATTAAAGCAGTATAACATGAAATGGATGAAAGAGTAAAAACACAGAAAAATTAAATGTAAGAAATTAAGAAGGAAATAAGATTGGTAATGAAGGATTGTCTCCTTTGGATCAGTTTTCCTTTTGAAGCCATAACTCTCGCATTTAAGAATAAAAAAAGAGACAAATCAAGAAAACAAGTAATGAACCTTTGTATTTGGTTTTACAATTTATTATTTATAAGAATCAACCCTTCCTATAAATAATAAATTCACACAAAATCAACTATAATGATTGTGTGAGTTGGGATAATCTACTTCCATACATTAAACTTCTTGAGCCACAGTCATTGATATCTTAATTTGGATTGTTAGCTTGCAATCCCTGGAATTAGTAAGGTGGCTATCCCACTTGAAGCACCCATGATGAAGAGATAATAAGTTTTATTTCACTCTAATATAGATCAGAGTCTGGAATTAGTAAGTTTTATTTCACTCTAATATAGATCAGAGTCTGAAGAACAGCGTCTGAAGAACAGTGTCTGAATATCAGAGTCTGAAGAACAGCGTCTGAAGAACAGTGTCTGAAGATCAGAGTCTGAAGATCAGAGTATGAAGAATAGCGTCTGAAGAATAGTGTCTGAATGTCAGAGTCTGAAGAACAGCGTCAGAAGATCAGTGTCTGAAGATCGGAGTCTGAAGATCAGTGTGTGAAGTTCAGAGTCTGAAGCTCAGAGTCTGAAGCTCAGAGTCTGAAGATCAGAGTCTGATGAACAATGTCTGAAGATCAGACTCTGTTGTTTTCTCACATAATCACATGTACTGTGTTGTATTAGAGTGACTTGAGGATTAAGTAATCGTAAATTTGTGTTATCCACGTATATCTGTATTGTGGTTTGCATGGCTAATAATTTTTAGTCATGTTGGGCAAAGTTGTTAAGTATGTGTTGATTTAACCTGATCCATTTGGAACATTACTAAAACATGAAGAGTGTGCAACCCTTAGAACAAAGCTGTAAATTAAAGCAGTATAACATGAAAAGGATGAATGAGTAAAAACACAGAAAAATTAAATGTAAGAAATTAAGAAGGAAATAGTATAAGATTGGGAATGAAGGGTTTTCTCCTTTGGATCAGTTTTCCTTTTGAAGCCATAACTCTCACTTTTAAGAGTAAAAAAAGAGAGAAAATCAAGAAAAGAAGTAATGAACCTTTGTATTTGGTTTTACAATTTAGTATAACTTACCACAAAATCAACTGTAATGATTGTGTGAGTTGGGAAAATCTATTTCCATACATTAAACTTCTTGAGCCACAGTCATTGATATCTTAATTTGGATTGTTATCTTGCAATCCCTGGAATTAGTAAGGCAGCTATCCCACTTGAAGCACCCATGATGAAAAGTTAATAAGTTTTATTTCACTCTAATATAGATCAGAGTCTGGAATTAGTAAGTTTTATTTCACTCTAATATAGATCAGAGTCTGAAGAACAGCGTCTGAAGAACAGTGTCTGAAGATCAGAGTTTGAAGAACAGCGTCTGAAGAACAGTGTCTGAAGATGAGAGTCTGAAGATCAGAGTCTGAAGAACAGCGTCTGAAGAACAGTGTCTGAATGTCAGAGTCTGAAGAACAGCGTCTGAAGATCAGTGTCTAAAGATCGAAGTCTGAAGATCAGTGTCTAAAGATCAGAGTCTGAAGATCAGAGTCTGATGAACAGTGTCTGAAGATCAGACTCTTTTGTTTTCTCACATAATCACCTGTACTGTGTTGTATTAAAGTAACTTAAGGATTAAGTAATCGTAAATTTGTGTTATCCACGTATATCTGTATTGTGGTTTGCATGGCTAAAACTTTTTAGTCATGTTGGGCAAAGTTATTAATTATGTGTTGATTTAACCTGATCCATTTGGAACATTACTAAAACATGAAGAGTGTGCAGCCCATAGAACCAAGCTGTAAATTAAAGCAGTATAACATGAAATGGATGAAAGAGTAAAAACACAGAAAAATTAAATGTAAGAAATTAAGAAGGAAATAGTATAAGATTGGTAATGAAGGATTGTCTCCTTTGGATCAGTTTTCCTTTTGAAGCCATAACTCTCGCATTTAAGAATAAAAAAAGAGACAAATCAAGAAAACAAGTAATGAACCTTTGTATTTGGTTTTACAATTTATTATTTATAAGAATCAACCCTTCCTATAAATAATAAATTCACACAAAATCAACTATAATGATTGTGTGAGTTGGGATAATCTACTTCCATACATTAAACTTCTTGAGCCACAGTCATTGATATCTTAATTTGGATTGTTAGCTTGCAATCCCTGGAATTAGTAAGGTGGCTATCCCACTTGAAGCACCCATGATGAAGAGATAATAAGTTTTATTTCACTCTAATATAGATCAGAGTCTGGAATTAGTAAGTTTTATTTCACTCTAATATAGATCAGAGTCTGAAGAACAGCGTCTGAAGAACAGTGTCTGAATATCAGAGTCTGAAGAACAGCGTCTGAAGAACAGTGTCTGAAGATCAGAGTCTGAAGATCAGAGTATGAAGAACAGCGTCTGAAGAATAGTGTCTGAATGTCAGAGTCTGAAGAACAGCGTCAGAAGATCAGTGTCTGAAGATCGGAGTCTGAAGATCAGTGTGTGAAGTTCAGAGTCTGAAGCTCAGAGTCTGAAGATCAGAGTCTGATGAACAATGTCTGAAGATCAGACTCTGTTGTTTTCTCACATAATCACATGTACTGTGTTGTATTAGAGTGACTTGAGGATTAAGTAATCGTAAATTTGTGTTATCCACGTATATCTGTATTGTGGTTTGCATGGCTAATAATTTTTAGTCATGTTGGGCAAAGTTGTTAAGTATGTGTTGATTTAACCTGATCCATTTGGAACATTACTAAAACATGAAGAGTGTGCAACCCTTAGAACAAAGCTGTAAATTAAAGCAGTATAACATGAAAAGGATGAATGAGTAAAAACACAGAAAAATTAAATGTAAGAAATTAAGAAGGAAATAGTATAAGATTGGGAATGAAGGGTTTTCTCCTTTGGATCAGTTTTCCTTTTGAAGCCATAACTCTCACTTTTAAGAGTAAAAAAAGAGAGAAAATCAAGAAAAGAAGTAATGAACCTTTGTATTTGGTTTTACAATTTAGTATAACTTACCACAAAATCAACTGTAATGATTGTGTGAGTTGGGAAAATCTATTTCCATACATTAAACTTCTTGAGCCACAGTCATTGATATCTTAATTTGGATTGTTATCTTGCAATCCCTGGAATTAGTAAGGCAGCTATCCCACTTGAAGCACCCATGATGAAAAGTTAATAAGTTTTATTTCACTCTAATATAGATCAGAGTCTGGAATTAGTAAGTTTTATTTCACTCTAATATAGATCAGAGTCTGAAGAACAGCGTCTGAAGAACAGTGTCTGAAGATCAGAGTTTGAAGAACAGCGTCTGAAGAACAGTGTCTGAAGATGAGAGTCTGAAGATCAGAGTCTGAAGAACAGCGTCTGAAGAACAGTGTCTGAATGTCAGAGTCTGAAGAACAGCGTCTGAAGATCAGTGTCTAAAGATCGAAGTCTGAAGATCAGTGTCTAAAGATCAGAGTCTGAAGATCAGAGTCTGATGAACAGTGTCTGAAGATCAGACTCTTTTGTTTTCTCACATAATCACCTGTACTGTGTTGTATTAAAGTAACTTAAGGATTAAGTAATCGTAAATTTGTGTTATCCACGTATATCTGTATTGTGGTTTGCATGGCTAAAACTTTTTAGTCATGTTGGGCAAAGTTATTAATTATGTGTTGATTTAACCTGATCCATTTGGAACATTACTAAAACATGAAGAGTGTGCAGCCCATAGAACCAAGCTGTAAATTAAAGCAGTATAACATGAAATGGATGAAAGAGTAAAAACACAGAAAAATTAAATGTAAGAAATTAAGAAGGAAATAGTATAAGATTGGTAATGAAGGATTGTCTCCTTTGGATCAGTTTTCCTTTTGAAGCCATAACTCTCGCATTTAAGAATAAAAAAAGAGACAAATCAAGAAAACAAGTAATGAACCTTTGTATTTGGTTTTACAATTTATTATTTATAAGAATCAACCCTTCCTATAAATAATAAATTCACACAAAATCAACTATAATGATTGTGTGAGTTGGGATAATCTACTTCCATACATTAAACTTCTTGAGCCACAGTCATTGATATCTTAATTTGGATTGTTAGCTTGCAATCCCTGGAATTAGTAAGGTGGCTATCCCACTTGAAGCACCCATGATGAAGAGATAATAAGTTTTATTTCACTCTAATATAGATCAGAGTCTGGAATTAGTAAGTTTTATTTCACTCTAATATAGATCAGAGTCTGAAGAACAGCGTCTGAAGAACAGTGTCTGAATATCAGAGTCTGAAGAACAGCGTCTGAAGAACAGTGTCTGAAGATCAGAGTCTGAAGATCAGAGTATGAAGAACAGCGTCTGAAGAATAGTGTCTGAATGTCAGAGTCTGAAGAACAGCGTCAGAAGATCAGTGTCTGAAGATCGGAGTCTGAAGATCAGTGTGTGAAGTTCAGAGTCTGAAGCTCAGAGTCTGAAGCTCAGAGTCTGAAGATCAGAGTCTGATGAACAATGTCTGAAGATCAGACTCTGTTGTTTTCTCACATAATCACATGTACTGTGTTGTATTAGAGTGACTTGAGGATTAAGTAATCGTAAATTTGTGTTATCCACGTATATCTGTATTGTGGTTTGCATGGCTAATAATTTTTAGTCATGTTGGGCAAAGTTGTTAAGTATGTGTTGATTTAACCTGATCCATTTGGAACATTACTAAAACATGAAGAGTGTGCAACCCTTAGAACAAAGCTGTAAATTAAAGCAGTATAACATGAAAAGGATGAATGAGTAAAAACACAGAAAAATTAAATGTAAGAAATTAAGAAGGAAATAGTATAAGATTGGGAATGAAGGGTTTTCTCCTTTGGATCAGTTTTCCTTTTGAAGCCATAACTCTCACTTTTAAGAGTAAAAAAAGAGAGAAAATCAAGAAAAGAAGTAATGAACCTTTGTATTTGGTTTTACAATTTAGTATAACTTACCACAAAATCAACTGTAATGATTGTGTGAGTTGGGAAAATCTATTTCCATACATTAAACTTCTTGAGCCACAGTCATTGATATCTTAATTTGGATTGTTATCTTGCAATCCCTGGAATTAGTAAGGCAGCTATCCCACTTGAAGCACCCATGATGAAAAGTTAATAAGTTTTATTTCACTCTAATATAGATCAGAGTCTGGAATTAGTAAGTTTTATTTCACTCTAATATAGATCAGAGTCTGAAGAACAGCGTCTGAAGAACAGTGTCTGAAGATCAGAGTTTGAAGAACAGCGTCTGAAGAACAGTGTCTGAAGATGAGAGTCTGAAGATCAGAGTCTGAAGAACAGCGTCTGAAGAACAGTGTCTGAATGTCAGAGTCTGAAGAACAGCGTCTGAAGATCAGTGTCTAAAGATCGAAGTCTGAAGATCAGTGTCTAAAGATCAGAGTCTGAAGATCAGAGTCTGATGAACAGTGTCTGAAGATCAGACTCTTTTGTTTTCTCACATAATCACCTGTACTGTGTTGTATTAAAGTAACTTAAGGATTAAGTAATCGTAAATTTGTGTTATCCACGTATATCTGTATTGTGGTTTGCATGGCTAAAACTTTTTAGTCATGCTGGGCAAAGTTATTAATTATGTGTTGATTTAACCTGATCCATTTGGAACATTACTAAAACATGAAGAGTGTGCAGCCCATAGAACCAAGCTGTAAATTAAAGCAGTATAACATGAAATGGATGAAAGAGTAAAAACACAGAAAAATTAAATGTAAGAAATTAAGAAGGAAATATTATAAGATTGGGAATGAAGGGTTGTCTCCTTTGGATCAGTTTTCCTTTTAAAGCCATAACTCTCGCTTTTAAGAATAAAAAAAGAGAGAAAATCAAGAAAACAAGTAATGAACCTTTGTATTTAGTTTTACAATTTATTATTTATAAGAATCTACACTTCCTATAAATAATAACTTAACACAAAATCAACTGTAATGATTGTGTGAGTTGGGAAAATCTTTTTCCAAACATTAAACTTCTTGAGCCACAGTCAATGATATCTTAATTTGGATTGTTAGCTTGCAATCCCTGGAATTAGTAAGGCGGCTATCCCACTTGAAGCACCCATGATGAAGAGGTAATAAGTTTTATTTCACTCTAATATAGATCAGAGTCTGAAGAACAGCGTCTGAAGAACAGTCTCTAAAGATCAAAGTCCGAAGAACAGCGTCTGAAGAACAGTGTCTGAAGATAAGAGTCTGAAGATCAGCGTCTAAAGAATAGTGTCTGAATGTCATAGTCTAAAGAACAGTGTCTGAAGATCAGAGTCTGAAGCTCAGAGTCTGAAGATCAGAGTCTGAAGATCAGAGTCTGAAGCTTAGAGTCTGAAGATCAGAGTCTGAAGATCAGAGTCTGAAGCTCAGAGTCTGAATATCAGAGTCTGATGAACAGTGTCTGAAGATCAGACTCTGTTGTTTTCTCACATAATCACATGTACTGTGTTGTATTAGAGTGACTTAAGGATTAAGTAATCATAAATTTGTGTTATCCACGTATATCTGTATTGTGATTTGCATGGCTAATACTTTTTAGTCATGTTGGGCAAAGTTTTTAATTTTGTGTTGATTTAACCTGATCCATTTGGAACAGTACTAAAACATGAAGAGTGTGCAGTCCTTAGAACAAAGCTGTAAATTAAAGCAGTATAACATGAAATGGATGAATGAGTAAAAACACAGAAAAATTAAATGTAAGAAATTAAGAAGGAAATAGTATAAGATTGGGAATGAAGGATTGTCTCCTTTGGATCAGTTTTCCTTTTGAAGCCGTAACTCTCGCTTTTAAGAATAAAAAAAGAGAGAAAATCAAGAAAACAAGTAATGAACCTTTGTATTTGGTTTTACAATTTATTATTTATAAGAATCAACATTTCCTATAAATAATAACTTAACACAAAATCAACTGTAATGATTGTGTGTGTTGGGAAAATCTATTTCCATACATTAAACTTCTTGAGCCACAATCATTGATATCTTAATTTGGATTGTTAGCTTGCAATCCCTGGAATTAGTAAGGCGGCTATTCCACTTGAAGCACCCATGATGAAGAGTTAATAAGTTTTATTTTGTAACGACCAGATTTTCGTAAATTATATTTTTATATATTTTATTTTATTGTTTGGCTTTTAAAAAACATTTTCTCGTAATCGAGAAATAATTATTTGGCGCGAGGATAAGTTCGTAATCGAGTTTTTAGAGTTTTGGGCGAAATTGGGCCAAGAAGATGAATAGTAATGGGCTTGGTCATGAATGAGTAGTAATGATCAAGTGGATGAGATTTAGTGAGCTTGGATTGGATTGAAGGGCTAGGATTGATCATGAGTTAAGATATTAATTGGATGGCCATGATTAATTGGATTGGGTTATAAGATAATCACAAAGACTTTCCACAATCACTATTCATTGTCTTTTGGAGAGCTTGGAACCGTGTAAGAGAAGGGAGAAAAGCAAGAGAAGCTAGGGCAAGTGGAGAAGCTCACGAGAAAGAGAAGAGAAAAGCTTGGAATTTCTGTAGATTCATCGATTCCGGGTAAGAGAGTTAGTATTCGTAATCGGGAGTGACTCGAGAAGGGGAGATTGTCGATATCTCCGTACCCAAACTTCTCCTCTCACTTTTCTTTTGGTTTTGTGAAACTTTTCTTAAACAAAACTTGAGTTTGATGATTGTAGTATGTTTCTAGTATGATTTTGTGGATTGATATTGTGTTTTCATGTATGTTTGAATTCTTGGAATGATATCGTGTGGATTTCAATATATGGCTGAAAGTTGGAGAGTTTTTATGAATAAAGTTGTTAATGATCCTGATTATGCTTAATTGAGGCTAAGTGATGTTGCTAGTATGTTTAATTGAAGTTATATGATGTTTATCTATGTTTGGGTATTCGAAAATGTTGTTGTTGTTCAAGAAAAGCTTGCGTGAAACCTAACAATGGTGGTTTTTGTTAAGGCCATCATGTTGTGTGAGTATGTGTTATATAATGTTTGGAATGGATAAGTTATCAAAATGTGTGGGTTTTCCTTTGAAACCCTTATGTGGTTGAGTATATACATGTTGTGTCTTATGATCTGGCCATGAGAGCCTAGTGTTCGTGTTTGTTGTTGTTGTGATAATTATCAGAGTGCTGATAATTAGTTGTGTTGTTTGTGTTTGTTGTTGTTGTGATAATTATCAGAGTGCTGATAATTAGTTGTGTTGTTTGTGTTTGTTGTTGTTGTGATAATTATCAGAGTGCTGATAATTAGTTGTGTTAGTAAGTATAGTGATAAGTGTATCATATATTTGCTAAGTGAATCATCATGCATTTCATGATTGTATGATACCCGGTGCGGGTTATTCGATGATATCCGGTGCGGATATGAAATCCAAGAGTGCTTGGTTATCAAGAGTGCTTGGTAAGGATATAAGTTTATCCGAAATTGAAATCCAAGAGTGCATAATTATCAAGAGTGCTTGGTAAGGATATAAGTTTATCCGAAATGATTTGGTACCACATGCATTAGAGAATGCATTTGAGGCATGCATCCTTTGTGACATTAGTGTTCATTTGGAAATTATGTGTGCATAATGGTTGTTAAGTGATAATTGTTATTGATGAGTTTTGTGGGAAATTATGTGTGCATAATGGTTGTTAAGTGATAATTGTTGTTGATGAGTTTTGTGCTTTGTCAATTACGTGTTGTGTGTTGGTTATGTATAGTAATGTGTTATTTATACATGTTTTTTTGGTTGTGATACTAACACTCTCTGTTTTGTGTTATGTGCTGGATCTTTGGGGATCCAGAATATCAGGTTGACGAGACTATCGTCGAGGAGTAGCGTTTTGCTGTTTAGAAGCCTGCGTAGTGGTGAGGGCATAGCTTAGCTATCCTTACTTTTTTTGTACTAGGTGTTGTATCCTAGTTAGAGTTTAGGGCTCTGATAGTTGTAACACTACTTTGGGTATCTGAACGTGTATGTGTAATTTTGGTAATGGTCTCTGTTGTAGACTTGGATGTTAGTTTTCTAATGCCGTTGGTTTGGCGTCAAAACGATTTATAGAACTTGAGTTATGGTTAAATTTCTGCACAACTTCCTGCATAATTTTCTGCATAACTTTCTGCACAATTTTTCCGTATTTGAAACAAAAACTGGTATTGATCGGTACAGAATTGGCCTTGGGTGTAAACATGAATGTTTTAGATAATTTTGTTAGCTTTCCAGTGGCTTTGGTTTGACGTGAAAATGACTTTTAGTTTTTGAGTCATGATGAAAATACTCCCAGGAGGTCTTAGTGAAATTGTGCTGTGACAGCATTTTCTGTTTTCATGAGTTTGCGTCTTTTTCATACGTCTCTGTTTTAAATTGGTCTTTGGTATAAACATGTGAAATGTTGTAATGTGTTTTGAAAACGGAAACAAATGACGCAATCGATTTTCGGGAACATTGATATAGAAGGGGTATGAGCTAGAAGGGGTATCCTGTTAGAAGGGGTATCCTGTTAGAAGGGGTATCGTCTCTGTTTTGTTATTTTTTTTTTCTTTCTTTTTCCGCTGCTGTATGTGAATCAAATATATTTTGATCTGTTGATGTTTATGAAAATGCGTTTTCATCATGTGTAACTTCCTATGTCCTTAACGTTTTCTTTATTAAAGTTAATAATCGGCGATTAAGGGTTAGGGTGTTGCAATAGGTGGTATCAGAGCAGGTCGATCCATTGGATCAATTAGGTGTAGTTTACCCTTTGTGTAACATGTGTTAGGAAAACACTGTTTATACTGTTTTGAGGAAACGAAGTGTATCTTCACTCGTGGTGCGTGGTGTTGGTTCAGGTTATGGCGCAAAAAGCATTTGCCGATGCGATGGAATTGATGGCGAATGCCATGGTTCAGAAGGCTGTGAGTAGGACGGCTGATAGAGCAGCACAGGAAGCCAAGACTAACTACTACAAGGCTGTGAATGAGAAGAGGAGGAGAGCCTTCGGAAGAGGAAAGCCTTATGATAACCGGGGAAAGAAGTCGGATGAAGGTGGAAGTAGTGGTGGCAAGTTTGGAGGTAATAGGAATTGCTTTAAGTGTGGACAACCGGGACATCGTCTTTTTGAGTGCCCGAAGAATGATGGAAAATGTTTCAAGTGTGGTGATCCTAACCACAAAGCTGATCAGTGCAAGAAGGGTATTGTGTGCTTCAACTGCAAAGAAGCGGGTCATAAGAGCAACGTGTGTAAGAAGCCTAGAGCGGCTGGAGGAAAAGTGTTTGCTTTAGATGGTGGTGATGCGAAGGCGGACAACTTGATCAGAGGTACATGCTTTATCAATAATACTCCTTTGTCTGCTATTATTGATACGGGTGCTACCCACTCGTTTATTTCTGTGGATTGCGTTAAGAGGTTGGGTCTTAGAGTAGAAAATATGATGGGACGCATGGTTATAGAAACGCCTGCAAGTGGTTCGGTGTCTACTACTCTAGTCTGTGTTGACTGTCCAGTCACTATGTATGGTCGACACTTTGGTATGGATTTAGTCTGCATTCCGTTGAGCGGAATAGACGTTATCTTTGGTATGAACTGGTTAGAATTTAATCGGGTTCATATCAACTGCGGTAAGAGGACGGTTATGTTTCCAAGACCGGAGCCAGAGTTGTGTTCGAAGCTCATGTGTTGTCGAGAAGTGGTAAGATCAGTGAAGGCTCAAGAGGACGTGTTTGTTATGTTTGCTTCGTTGAGAGTGGAAAAGAAGGATGAGGTTGATGCGTTGCCAGTGGTGCGTGATTTCACAGATGTTTTTCCAGATGACATTTTGGATTTACCACCCGAGAGAGAGGTTGAATTCGCAATTGACATAGTACCTGGCACTAGTCCAATTTCGATGGCGCCGTATCGTATGTTAGCTGCTGAACTAGAAAAGTTGAAGGAACAATTGGAGGAATTGTTAGAGAAAAAGTTTGTAAGACCGAGTGTATCGCCGTGGGGTGCGCCGGTTCTGTTGGTAAAGAAGAAAGATGGTAGTATGCGTCTGTGCATCGACTATCGTCAGTTGAATAAAGCAACTATCAAGAACAAGTATCCACTTCCGAGGATAGATGATTTGATGGATCAGTTAGTGGGAGCCTGTGTGTTCAGCAAGATTGATTTGAGATCGGGATATCACCAGATAAGAGTTAAGGCGGAGGATATACCGAAGACTGCTTTCAGGACAAGGTATGGTCACTACGAGTACGCTGTTATGCCTTTTGGAGTTACTAATGCACCTGGAGTGTTTATGGAATATATGAATCGTATATTTCATTCCTTTTTGGATCGATTCGTGGTGGTCTTCATAGACGATATTTTGGTATACTCGAAGACGGAAGAGGAACATGCCGAGCATTTGAGGATTGTGTTGGAGGTGTTGCGCGAGAAGAAGCTTTATGCAAAATTTTCTAAGTGTGAATTTTGGTTGCATAAAGTTAGCTTTTTGGGTCACGTCATTTCAAGTAGTGGTATAGCAGTGGATCCTGCTAAGGTAGAGGCCGTGCAAGATTGGGGAACGCCGGAGTCTGTTACTGAGATCCGAAGTTTTCTTGGTTTGGCCGGTTACTATCGGAGGTTCATCGAAGGATTTTCAAAGTTGGCGTTGCCGTTGACACAGTTGACTAGGAAGAGTCAAGCTTTCGTTTGGGATGACAAGTGTGAGCAGAGTTTCCAAGAGCTGAAGAGGAGGTTGACATCTGCACCTGTGCTAATTCTGCCAAATCCGAAGGAACCGTTTGTGGTTTATTGTGATGCGTCGAAGATGGGTTTAGGTGGTGTGTTGATGCAGAAGGGACAAGTCGTTGCTTATGCATCAAGACAGCTGAAGATTCATGAGAGGAACTATCCTACGCACGATTTGGAGCTAGCTGCTGTTGTGTTTGTTCTCAAGATTTGGAGGCACTACTTGTATGGGTCAAGGTTCGAGGTTTTCAGCGATCACAAGAGTCTGAAATACTTGTTTGATCAGAAGGAGCTCAATATGAGGCAAAGAAGATGGTTAGAGTTTCTTAAGGATTATGATTTCGAGTCGAGCTATCACCTGGGTAAGGCTAATGTGGTAGCCGATGCGTTGAGTAGGAAGTCTTTGCATATGTCGTCTCTGATGGCGAAGGAACTGAGATTGATTGAGGAGTTTAGAGACCTCAGTTTGGTTTGTGAAAGGACAACCAGAAGAGTGAAGCTAGGAATGTTGAGGTTGACGAATGATTTTCTTGAAGAGGTTGTGGAAAAGCAAAAGTCTGATGTGAGATTGACGAAGCTTAAGACGCTCATCGAGCAAGGGAAAAAGGTAAACGTTGAGATCGATGAGAAAGGCGTGATGAGGTGTCAGGGAAGGTTATGTGTACCTGATGTGCCTGAGTTGAAGCGGATGATCTTGGAGGAAGGTCACAGAAGCAACTTAAGTATTCATCCTGGTGTTACTAAGATGTATCAAGATCTGAGGAAAATGTTTTGGTGGCAAGGGATGAAGAAAGAGATCGCCGAGTTTGTTTTCGCGTGTTTGACTTGTCAGAAGTCCAAGGTGGAGCATCAGAAGCCGTCGGGGCTATTGCAACCTATGTTTATTCCAGAGTGGAAATGGGATAGTATTGCGATGGATTTTGTAAGCGGTTTGCCGAAGACGTCGAAAGGTAACAATATGATTTGGGTAGTTGTCGACAGGTTAACAAAGTCTGCTCATTTCATAGCTATCAAGACCGGTATGCTAGTACCGAAGTTGGCTGAGATTTATGTCGAGCAAATCGTGAGATTGCATGGAATTCCGTCGAGTATCGTATCAGATCGAGATCCCCGTTTTACTTCAAGGTTTTGGGAGAGTTTGCAAGAGGCGTTGGGGACTAAGTTGCGGATGAGTTCTGCTTATCACCCGCAGACGGATGGTCAGTCAGAGAGGACAATTCAATCATTGGAGGATTTATTAAGATCGTGCATTTTGGAACAAGGAGTGAGTTGGGAAGCTTGCTTACCATTGATTGAGTTTACGTATAACAATAGTTTTCATTCGAGCATTGGTATGGCACCTTTTGAAGCGTTGTATGGGAGAAGATGTAGAACACCTTTGTGTTGGTTTGAATCGGGAGAAAGTGTGATGCTTGGACCTGAGATTGTGCAACAAACGACCGAGAAGATCAAGATGATCCAAGAAAAGATGAGAGCGTCGCAGAGTCGCCAGAAAAGCTATGCCGACAAGAGAAGAAAGGATATAGAATTTCAAGAACGAGATCATGTGTTTCTAAGAGTTACATCGACTACGGGTATTGGACGAGCTTTGAAATCGAAGAAGTTGGCATCGAGGTTCATTGGTCCGTATCAGATTTTGAAGAGGATTGGGAAGGTGGCGTATAGGATTGCGTTACCGCCGTCGTTGTCAAATCTACATGACGTTTTTCACGTGTCTCAACTAAGGAAATACGTATCGGATCCGTCACATGTGATTGAGTCGGACGAGATACAAGTGAGAGAGAATTTAACGGTTGCAACGGTACCCTTAAGGATTGAAGGACAAGAGATGAAGAGGCTCAGGAACAAAGAGATTTCATCGGTGAAAGTCGTTTGGGGAGGCCCAGCCGGTGAATATGCGACGTGGGAGGTCGAGAGCAAGATGCGGGACTCCTATCCAGAATTGTTTTCAGGTATTTTCGAGGGCGAAAATTCTTTTTAGGGGGGTAGAGTTGTAACGACCAGATTTTCGTAAATTATATTTTTATATATTTTATTTTATTGTTTGGCTTTTAAAAAACATTTTCTCGTAATCGAGAAATAATTATTTGGCGCGAGGATAAGTTCGTAATCGAGTTTTTAGAGTTTTGGGCGAAATTGGGCCAAGAAGATGAATAGTAATGGGCTTGGTCATGAATGAGTAGTAATGATCAAGTGGATGAGATTTAGTGAGCTTGGATTGGATTGAAGGGCTAGGATTGATCATGAGTTAAGATATTAATTGGATGGCCATGATTAATTGGATTGGGTTATAAGATAATCACAAAGACTTTCCACAATCACTATTCATTGTCTTTTGGAGAGCTTGGAACCGTGTAAGAGAAGGGAGAAAAGCAAGAGAAGCTAGGGCAAGTGGAGAAGCTCACGAGAAAGAGAAGAGA
This sequence comes from Medicago ruthenica, assembly GCA_018208015.1. NCBI lineage: Eukaryota > Viridiplantae > Streptophyta > Magnoliopsida > Fabales > Fabaceae > Medicago > Medicago ruthenica. The sequence continues at coordinate 53,968,434 of CM031377.1, read as the reverse complement.
AAAGCTTGGAATTTCTGTAGATTCATCGATTCCGGGTAAGAGAGTTAGTATTCGTAATCGGGAGTGACTCGAGAAGGGGAGATTGTCGATATCTCCGTACCCAAACTTCTCCTCTCACTTTTCTTTTGGTTTTGTGAAACTTTTCTTAAACAAAACTTGAGTTTGATGATTGTAGTATGTTTCTAGTATGATTTTGTGGATTGATATTGTGTTTTCATGTATGTTTGAATTCTTGGAATGATATCGTGTGGATTTCAATATATGGCTGAAAGTTGGAGAGTTTTTATGAATAAAGTTGTTAATGATCCTGATTATGCTTAATTGAGGCTAAGTGATGTTGCTAGTATGTTTAATTGAAGTTATATGATGTTTATCTATGTTTGGGTATTCGAAAATGTTGTTGTTGTTCAAGAAAAGCTTGCGTGAAACCTAACAATGGTGGTTTTTGTTAAGGCCATCATGTTGTGTGAGTATGTGTTATATAATGTTTGGAATGGATAAGTTATCAAAATGTGTGGGTTTTCCTTTGAAACCCTTATGTGGTTGAGTATATACATGTTGTGTCTTATGATCTGGCCATGAGAGCCTAGTGTTCGTGTTTGTTGTTGTTGTGATAATTATCAGAGTGCTGATAATTAGTTGTGTTGTTTGTGTTTGTTGTTGTTGTGATAATTATCAGAGTGCTGATAATTAGTTGTGTTGTTTGTGTTTGTTGTTGTTGTGATAATTATCAGAGTGCTGATAATTAGTTGTGTTAGTAAGTATAGTGATAAGTGTATCATATATTTGCTAAGTGAATCATCATGCATTTCATGATTGTATGATACCCGGTGCGGGTTATTCGATGATATCCGGTGCGGATATGAAATCCAAGAGTGCTTGGTTATCAAGAGTGCTTGGTAAGGATATAAGTTTATCCGAAATTGAAATCCAAGAGTGCATAATTATCAAGAGTGCTTGGTAAGGATATAAGTTTATCCGAAATGATTTGGTACCACATGCATTAGAGAATGCATTTGAGGCATGCATCCTTTGTGACATTAGTGTTCATTTGGAAATTATGTGTGCATAATGGTTGTTAAGTGATAATTGTTATTGATGAGTTTTGTGGGAAATTATGTGTGCATAATGGTTGTTAAGTGATAATTGTTGTTGATGAGTTTTGTGCTTTGTCAATTACGTGTTGTGTTTTGGTTATGTATAGTAATGTGTTATTTATACATGTTTTTTTGGTTGTGATACTAACACTCTCTGTTTTGTGTTATGTGCTGGATCTTTGGGGATCCAGAATATCAGGTTGACGAGACTATCGTCGAGGAGTAGCGTTTTGCTGTTTAGAAGCCTGCGTAGTGGTGAGGGCATAGCTTAGCTATCCTTACTTTTTTTGTACTAGGTGTTGTATCCTAGTTAGAGTTTAGGGCTCTGATAGTTGTAACACTACTTTGGGTATCTGAACGTGTATGTGTAATTTTGGTAATGGTCTCTGTTGTAGACTTGGATGTTAGTTTTCTAATGCCGTTGGTTTGGCGTCAAAACGATTTATAGAACTTGAGTTATGGTTAAATTTCTGCACAACTTCCTGCATAATTTTCTGCATAACTTTCTGCACAATTTTTCCGTATTTGAAACAAAAACTGGTATTGATCGGTACATAATTGGCCTTGGGTGTAAACATGAATGTTTTAGATAATTTTGTTAGCTTTCCAGTGGCTTTGGTTTGACGTGAAAATGACTTTTAGTTTTTGAGTTATGATGAAAATACTCCCAGGAGGTCTTAGTGAAATTGTGCTGTGACAGCATTTTCTGTTTTCATGATTTTGCGTCTTTTTCATACGTCTCTGTTTTAAATTGGTCTTTGGTATAAACATGTGAAATGTTGTAATGTGTTTTGAAAACGGAAACAAATGACGCAATCGATTTTCGGGAACATTGATATAGAAGGGGTATGAGCTAGAAGGGGTATCCTGTTAGAAGGGGTATCCTGTTAGAAGGGGTATCGTCTCTGTTTTGTTATTTTTTTTTTCTTTCTTTTTCCGCTGCTGTATGTGAATCAAATATATTTTGATCTGTTGATGTTTATGAAAATGCGTTTTCATCATGTGTAACTTCCTATGTCCTTAACGTTTTCTTTATTAAAGTTAATAATCGGCGATTAAGGGTTAGGGTGTTGCATATTTCACTCTAATATAGATCAGAGTCTGGAATTAGTAAGTTTTATTTCACTCTAATATAGATCAGATTCTGAAGAACAGCGTCTGAAGAACAGTGTCTGAAGATCAGAGTCTGAAGAACATCGTCTGAAGAACAGTGTCTGAAGATCAGAGTCTAAAGATTAGAGTCTAAAGAACAGCGTCTGAAGAACAGTGTCTGAATGTCAGAGTCTGAAGAACAGAGTCTGAAGCTCAGAGTCTGAAGATCAGAGTCTGAAGATTAGAGTCTGAAGCTCAGAGTCTGAAGATCAGAGTCTGAAGATCAGAGTCTGAAGCTCAGAGTCTGAATATCAGAGTCTGATGAACAGTGTCTGAAGATCAGACTCTGTTGTTTTCTCACATAATCAAATGTACTGTGTTGTATTAGAGTGACTTGAGGATTAAGTAATCGTAAATTTGTGTTATCCACGTATATCTGTATTGTAGTTTGCATGGCTAATACTTTTTAGTCATGTTGGGCAAAGTTGTTAATTATGTGTTGATTTAACCTGATCCATTTGGAACATTACTAAAACATGAAGAGTGTGCAACCCTTAGAACCAAGCTGTAAATTAAAGCAGTATAACATGAAATGGATGAATGAGTAAAAACACAGAAAAATTAAATGTAAGAAATTAAGAAGGAAATAGTATAAGATTGGGAATGAAGGATTGTCTCCTTTGGATCAGTTTTCCTTTTGAAGCCGTAACTCTCGCTTTTAAGAATAAAAAAAGAGAGAAAATCAAGAAAACAAGTAATGAACCTTTGTATTTGGTTTTACAATTTATTATTTATAAGAATCAACCTTTCCGATAAATAATAACTTAACACAAAATCAACTGTAATGATTGTGTGTGTTGGGAAAATCTATTTCCATACATTAAACTTCTTGAGCCACAATCATTGATATCTTAATTTGGATTGTTAGCTTGCAATCCCTGGAATTAGTAAGGCGGCTATCCCACTTGAAGCACCCATGATGAAGAGTTAATAAGTTTTATTTCACTCTAATATAGATCAGAGTCTGGAATTAGTAAGTTTTATTTCACTCTAATATAGATCAGATTCTGAAGAACAGCGTCTGAAGAACAGTGTCTGAAGATCAGAGTTTGAAGAACAGCGTCTGAAGAACAGTGTCTGAAGATCAGAGTCTGAAGATCAGAGTCTAAAGAACAGCATCTGAAGAACAGTGTATGAATGTCAGAGTCTGAAGAATACTGTCTGAAGATCAGAGTCTGAAGCTCAGAGTCTGAAGATCAGATCTGAAGATCAGAGTCTAAAGAACACGGTCTGAAGATCAGAGTATGAAGCTCAGAGTCTGAAGATCAGAGTTTGATGAACAGTGTCTGAAGATCAGAGTCTGAAGATCAGACTTTGTTGTTTTCTCACATAATTACCTGTACTGTGTTGTATTACAGTGACTTGAGGATTAAGTAATCGTAAATTTGTGTTATCCACGTATATCTGTATTGTGGTTTGCATGGCTAATAATTTTTAGTCATGTTGGGCAAAGTTGTTAATTATGTGTTGATTTAATCTGATCCATTTGGAACATTACTAAAACATGAAGAGTGTGCAGCCCTTAGAACAAAGCTGTAAATTAAAGCAGTATAACATGAAATGGATGAATGAGTAAAAACACAGAAAAATTAAATGTAAGAAATTAAGAAGGAAATAGTATAAGATTAGGAATGAAGGATTGTCTCCTTTGGATCAGTTTTCCTTTTGAAGCCGTAACTCTCGCTTTTAAGAAAAAAAAAGAGAGAAAATCAAGAAAACAAATAATGAACCTTTGTATTTGGTTTTACAATTTATTATTTATAAGAATCAACCTTTCCTATAAATAATAACTTAACAAAAAATCAACTGTAATGATTGTGTGTGTTGGGAAAATCTATTTCCATACATTAAACTTCTTGAGCCACAATCATTGATATCTTAATTTGGATTGTTAGCTTGCAATCCCTAGAATTAGTAAGGCGGCTATCCCACTTGAAGCACCCATGATGAAGAGTTAATAAGTTTTATTTCACTCTAATATAGATCAGAGTCTGGAATTAGTAAGTTTTATTTCACTCTAATATAGATTAGATTCTGAAGAACAGCGTTTGAAGAACAGTGACTGAAGATCAGAGTCTGAAGAACAGCGTCTGAAGAACAGTGTCTGAAGATCAGAGTCTGAAGAACAGCGTCTGAAGAACAGTGTCTGAATGTCAGAGTCTGAAGAACAGTGTCTGAAGATCAGAGTCTGAAGCTCAGAGTCTGAAGATCAGAGTCCAAAGAACAATGTCTAAAGATCAGTGTCTGAAGCTCAGAGTCTGAAGATCAGAGTCTGATGAACAGTGTCTGAAGATCAAAGTCTGAAGATCAGACTTTGTTGTTTTCTCACATAATCACCTGTACTGTGTTGTATTAGAGTGACTTGAGGATTAAGTAATCGTAAATTTGTGTTATCCACGTATATCTATATTGTGGTTTGCATGGCTAATACTTTTTAGTCATGTTGGGCAAAATTATTAATTATGTGTTGATTTAACCTGATCCATTTGGAACATTACTAAAACATGAAGAGTGTGCAACCCTTAGAACCAAGCTGTAAATTAAAGCAGTATAACATGAAATGGATGAATGAGTAAAAACACAGAAAAATTAAATGTAAGAAATTAAGAAGGAAATAGTATAAGATTGGGAATGAAGGATTGTCTCCTTTGGATCAGTTTTCCTTTTGAAGCCGTAACTCTCACTTTTAAGAATAAAAAAAGAGAGAAAATCAAGAAAACAAGTAATGAACCTTTGTATTTGGTTTTACAATTTATTATTTATAAGAATCAACCTTTCCTATAAATAATAACTTAACACAAAATCAACTGTAATGATTGTGTGTGTTGGGAAAATCTATTTCCATACATTAAACTTCTTGAGCCACAATCATTGATATCTTAATTTGGATTGTTAACTTGCAATCCCTGGAATTAGTAAGGCGGCTATCCCACTTGAAGCACCCACGATGAAGAGTTAATAAGTTTTATTTCACTCTAATATAGATCAGAGTCTGGAATTAGTAAGTTTTATTTCACTCTAATATAGATCAGATTCTGAAGAACAGCGTCTGAAGAACAGTGTCTGAAGATCAGAGTCTGAAGAACAGTGTCTGAAGATCAGAGTCTGAAGAACAGCGTCTGAAGAACAGTGTCTGAATGTCGGAGTCTGAAGAATACTGTTTGAAGATCAGAGTCTGAAGCTCAGAGTCTGAAGATCAGATCTGAAGATCAGAGTCTAAAGAACACGGTCTGAAGATCAGAGTATGAAGCTCAGAGTCTGAAGATCAGAGTTTGATGAACAGTGTCTGAAGATCAGAGTCTGAAGATCAGACTTTGTTGTTTTCTCACATAATTACCTGTACTGTGTTGTATTACAGTGACTTAAGGATTAAGTAATCGTAAATTTGTGTTATCCACGTATATCTGTATTGTGGTTTGCATGGCTAATAATTTTTAGTCATGTTGGGCAAAGTTGTTAATTATGTGTTGATTTAACCTGATCCATTTGGAACAATACTAAAACATGAAGACTGTGCAGCCCTTAGAACAAAGCTGTAAATTAAAGCAGTATCACATGAAATGGATGAATGAGTAAAAACACAAAAATTAAATGTAAGAAATTAAGAAGGAAATAGTATAAGATTGGGAATGAAGGATTGTCTCCTTTGGATCAGTTTTCCTTTTGAAGCCGTAACTCTCGCTTTTAAGAATAAAAAAAGAGAGAAAATCAAGAAAACAAGTAATGAACCTTTGTATTTGGTTTTACAATTTATTATTTATAAGAATCAACCTTTCCTATAAATAATAACTTAACACAAAATCAACTGTAATGATTGTGTGTGTTGGGAAAATCTATTTCCATACATTAAACTTCTTGAGCCACAATCATTGATATCTTAATTTGGATTATTAGCTTGCAATCCCTGGAATTAGTAAGGCCGCTATCCCACTTGAAACACCCATGATGAAGAGTTAATAAGTTTTATTTCACTCTAATATAGATCAGAGTCTGGAATTAGTAAGTTTTATTTCACTCTAATATAGATTAGATTCTGAAGAACAGCGTTTGAAGAACAGTGACTGAAGATCAGAGTCTGAAGAACAGCGTCTGAAGAACAGTGTCTGAAGATCAGAGTCTGAAGAACAGCGTCTGAAGAAGAGTGTCTGAATGTCAGAGTCTGAAGAATAGTGTCTGAAGATCAGAGTCTGAAGCTCAGAGTCTGAAGATAAGAGTCCAAAGAACAATGTCTAAAGATCAGTGTCTGAAGCTCAGAGTCTAAAGATCAGAGTCTGATGAACAGTGTCTGAAGATCAAAGTCTGAAGATCAGACTTTGTTGTTTTCTCACATAATCACCTGTACTGTGTTGTATTAGAGTGACTTGAGGATTAAGTAATCGTAAATTTGTGTTATCCACGTATATCTGTATTGTGGTTTGCATGGCTAATACTTTTTAGTCATGTTGGGCAAAGTTATTAATTATGTGTTGATTTAACCTGATCCATTTGGAACATTACTAAAACATGAAGAGTGTGCAAGCCTTAGAACCAAGCTGTAAATTAAAGCAGTATAACATGAAATGGATGAATGAGTAAAAACACAGAAAAATTAAATGTAAGGAATTAAGGAGGAAATAGTATAAGATTAGGAATGAAGGATTGTCTCCTTTGGATCAGTTTTCCTTTTGAAGCCGTAACTCTCGCTTTTAAGAATAAAAAAAGAGAGAAAATCAAGAAAACAAGTAATGAACCTTTGTATTTGGTTTTACAATTTATTATTTATAAGAATCAACCTTTCCTATAAATAATAACTTAACACAAAATCAACTGTAATGATTGTGTGTGTTGGGAAAATATATTTCCATACATTAAACTTCTTGAGCCACAATCATTGATATCTTAATTTGGATTGTTAGCTTGCCATCCCAGGAATTAGTAAGGCGGCTATCCAACTTGAAACACCCACGATGAAGAGTTAATAAGTTTTATTTAACTCTAATATAGATCAGAGTCTGGAATTAGTAAGTTTTATTTCACTCTAATATAGATCAGATTCTGAAGAACAGCGTCTGAAGAACAGTGTCTGAAGATCAGAGTCTGAAGAACAGCGTCTGAAGAACAGTGTCTGAAGATCAGAGTCTGAAGATCAGAGTCTAAAGAACAACGTCTGAAGAACAGTGTCTGAATGTCGGAGTCTGAAGAATACTGTCTGAAGATCAGAGTATGAAGCTCAGAGTCTGAAGATCAGATCTGAAGATCAGAGTCTAAAGAACATGGTCTGAAGATCAGAGTATGAAGCTCAGAGTCTAAAGAATAGCATCTGAAGAACAGTGTATGAATGTCAGAGTCTGAAGATCAGATCTGAAGATCAGAGTCTAAAGAACACGGTCTGAAGATCAGAGTATGAAGCTCAGAGTCTGAAGATCAGAGTTTGATGAACAGTGTCTGAAGATCAGAGTCTGAAGATCAGACTTTGTTGTTTTCTCACATAATTACCTGTACTGTGTTGTATTACAGTGACTTGAGGATTAAGTAATCGTAAATTTGTGTTATCCACGTATATCTGTATTGTGGTTTGCATGGCTAATAATTTTTAGTCATGTTGGGCAAAGTTGTTAATTATGTGTTGATTTAACCTGATCCATTTGGAATATTACTAAAACATGAAGAGTGTGCAACCCTTAGAACCAAGCTGTAAATTAAAGCAGTATAACATGAAATGGATGAATGAGTAAAAACACAGAAAAATTAAATGTAAGAAATTAAGAAGGAAATAGTATAAGATTGGGAATGAAGGATTGTCTCCTTTGGATCAGTTTTCCTTTTGAAGCCGTAACTCTCACTTTTAAGAATAAAAAAAGAGAGAAAATCAAGAAAACAAGTAATGAACCTTTGTATTTGGTTTTACAATTTATTATTTATAAGAATCAACCTTTCCTATAAATAATAACTTAACACAAAATCAACTGTAATGATTGTGTGTGTTGGGAAAATCTATTTCCATACATTAAACTTCTTGAGCCACAATCATTGATATCTTAATTTGGATTGTTAGCTTGCAATCCCTGGAATTAGTAAGGCGGCTATCCCACTTGAAGCACCCACGATGAAGAGTTAATAAGTTTTATTTCACTCTAATATAGATCAGAGTCTGGAATTAGTAAGTTTTATATCACTCTAATATAGATCAGATTCTGAAGAACAGTGTCTGAAGATCAAAGTCTGAAGAACAGCGTCTGAAGAACAGTGTCTGAAGATCAGAGTCTGAAGAACAGCGTCTGAAGAACAGTGTCTAAATGTCGGAGTCTGAAGAATTCTGCCTGAAGATCAGAGTCTGAAGCTCAGAGTCTGAAGATCAGATCTGAAGATCAGAGTCTAAAGAACACGGTCTGAAGATCAGAGTCTGAAGCTCAGAGTCTGAAGATCAGAGTTTGATGAACAGTGTCCGAAGATCAGAGTCTGAAGATCAGACTTTGTTGTTTTCTCACATAATTACCTGTACTGTGTTGTATTACAGTGACTTGAGTATTAAGTAATCGTAAATTTGTGTTATCTGTAGTACCCTAATTTTGTCCTACGCATTTTAAAACAAAAATCAAAAAAAATCAAAGAGGGAGGAAAAAAGTCAAAAGTCAACAAAAGTCAACAGAAAAGTCAACATTTCAAAAATGATGACTTCGCACTGCGAAGTCTGCTATTTTTCTGCAGATTTTTGGTTTCTTTGATTTAATTCCAGAATTTGTTGCATATCATTTCCATAATTATTTTAAGTAGCATTCATGGCTAATTGGGCCAAGCAAAACCAGAATTGAAGGACTTGCCATTAATGCCAAGGTTGGAAGCTTTTTCTTCCAACCTAGCATGTGACAAGCAAGTGGGCTTGCCCTTGGGCAGCTCTAGTCCCTCCCAGGTGACCTGCTAACCACCACAAGGTTGCCAGCCACCTGCTTGAGGACTTTCCTCCTGCTTGCTGCCCCCCAAAACCAGTCAAACCAGCTGGATTTCTCACTTGAAAAGCCATGAGTGCCTACTCTGTTTTGCAGCAGCTTTTCACCCTCTCACACCAGCCATAAGTAGCCTTTTTCATCCCTCATTCTCTGCACATTACAGTGCACGTTTTTATTGACCAACCATTGAGATTGCAAGGATTGATCCCCAAGCATTAGCCAATTGCAATTCAGCTTTGTTCTTCATCATTACCTTCTAGAATTGGTTGAATTTGTGGCTGAAGTCAGGCTGAATCTTGCCCCTTGGTACAAGGCAAGGTTGCCTCTATCCATTAGCATTTAATGCAAAAGGATCCAGCTTGATCTTAGCCACAAATCAGCTGAATTTTAGGATTTTGTAATGATGAAAAAGATTTGGTTTTGGCCTATAAATACAAGGCAATGCCCAAGGTTTCAAACACAATTAACATAGCATTTTCAAGAGCAGAAACTCAACTCATTTTAGCCTACAAACCTCCACAAACAACCAGAAAAAATCAATCCCCCACAAAGCTTTACCAAAGTCCAAGTTCATCACCAAAACCAAAAACCTTTGTGAAAGTCTTCAATCAAATCAAATCAAGTGCAGCTGGAGCTTTGCTAAGGAGTTCTGTAAGTTTCTAAAGCTTTATATTGCATTTACATTTGTGTTTGCATAGCTATTTTGGTGCAAAACCATTTGATTCTAAAAAAAACCCTTTTGAATTTCAAAGAAATCCCAAGGTTTTCAAAACATCAAAACTGGTTTGTCCAGCCTTTTTCACCCCAAAAACTCAAAGCTTTTCACCCATCTTTAAGGTCCTGAGTGTGTTCAGAAGTTGTTTCTGAACAAATGTTCAGAAACAGCTTCTGAACCCAAAATTTCGCATGCTTCGCAGTGCGAAGTCATGGTCGCAGTGCGACCATGACAGAACTCAGAACCTGAGTTTTTGTGTCAAAATGACCAATTTTTGAGGTTCTAGCCCCAGAGCTCAGAACCTAAGAGTATTTTAAACCTATGTTCTTCAAACCATAACAAGGATTTTGCATAATTTTAGTAAAATCACAAGTTCGTATGACCATTATGTGGATAATTTGCAAAACAAGTTATGTTCTCAAACTTTCAAAACCACATGAACAAACAAGCTATGTTCATCATTTCAATCTAAACTTGAACAATAAATATTGTTCATGATTTTCAAAACCCAAGCAATGAACATACACCAAATTTGTTCGCTTTTCAAAACCGTTCGCAAAACGAGCCGAACTTGTGCGTTTTCTAGCAAAATTTGCTAAACCTTCCCATTTTGGGTTTTCAAACCAAATGTTTTGACATACCTTGGGATTTCTAAAGGATTCAACCCAAAAACATGAATGAAAAAGGGATGGTGTGACGTATGTCTCTCCATCGCCCCGATTGTACGAATGCGTGACGTATGTCTCGTCGCTCGGACAATCGTCATTCCCTTTTTTCAATATGTACAACCCTAACCAAACCAAATCTTGGCCCCTTGTGGTCAATCCAAACCTTTTGGTCCCCCGTTGGCCATTAGACTCAACCCCTCGACTCGTTGGAGTCCCCTCGGTCAATGATTGACTCGTATGAGTCCATTGCACTTCCCTTGGTCCCATAGCGACCAATTCAACCCTTTGCCCTAACGGACGTACCTTTTAACAATTCTAATGTGATTCACGAACAAACGCTTAATAAGTCTCCAAGAGCGAGCATACAAGCTACGTTTTAATCGCAAGAATTCGGTTAAAACATCGTCCATTTAAAATCAACCAACACATGTACGTTTTTCTACAAAGAACTACGTACGCTTTGAATTCTCCGACTACCGGGAGATACGTAGGAGCAAGATCGACATCTTGTCAAGCGCAATAATAAAAACTTTTTTTCTTTCGTTTGTTTTTATCTCTTTTCCCCCCTTTTATTATATTTTTAACATAAATGAACACGCGCGCGCAATATAAAAAAAAACAATTCAAGCTTTAACCAAATAGAAGGTTCCCGTTGAGTACAACGGACGTGAGGGGTGCTAATACCTTCCCCTCGCGTAACCGACTCCCGAACCCGACAATGGTTGCGATGACCTAATCCTTATCCTCATCGTCAAAAGGGTTTTATTATCGTTTCCCTTTACAACAAAAAAAACTTAAGGGTTTATCAACGTTCCCTTTACACAAAAACTTTGGTGGCGGCTTCACAAAGGCCCTCCGAGCGTTCGAGGACGTCCTCGGAGGATTTGCGCGTCTTTTTCCCGAGGAAAAAAACGAGGTGCGCACATTATCCACGTATATCTGTATTGTGGTTTGCATGGCTAATAATTTTTAGTCATGTTGGGCAAAGTTGTTAATTATGTGTTGATTTAACCTGATCCATTTGGAACAATACTAAAACATGAAGACTGTGCAGCCCTTAGAACAAAGCTGTAAATTAAAGCAGTATCACATGAAATGGATGAATGAGTAAAAACACAGAAAAATTAAATGTAAGAAATTAAGAAGGAAATAGTATAAGATTGGGAATGAAGGATTGTCTCCTTTGGATCAGTTTTCCTTTTGAAGCCGTAACTCTCGCTTTTAAGAATAAAAAAAGAGAGAAAATCAAGAAAACAAGTAATGAACCTTTGTATTTGGTTTTACAATTTATTATTTATAAGAATCAACCTTTCCTATAAATAATAACTTAACACAAAATCAACTGTAATGATTGTGTGTGTTGGGAAAATCTATTTCCATACATTAAACTTCTTGAGCCACAATCATTGATATCTTAATTTGGATTATTAGCTTGCAATCCCTGGAATTAGTAAGGCGGCTATCCCACTTGAAGCACCCATGATGAAGAGTTAATAAGTTTTATTTCACTCTAATATAGATCAGAGTCTGGAATTAGTAAGTTTTATTTCACTCTAATATAGATTAGATTCTGAAGAACAGCGTTTGAAGAACAGTGACTGAAGATCAGAGTCTGAAGAACAGCGTCTGAAGAACAGTGTCTGAAGATCAGAGTCTGAAGAACAGCGTCTGAAGAAGAGTGTCTGAATGTCAGAGTCTGAAAAACAGTGTCTGAAGATCAGAGTCTGAAGCTCAGAGTCTGAAGATCAGATCTGAAGATCAGAGTCTAAAGAACACGGTCTGAAGATCAGAGTATGAAGCTCAGAGTCTGAAGATCAGAGTTTGATGAACAGAGTCTGAAGATCAGAGTCTGAAGATCAGACTTTGTTGTTTTCTCACATAATTACCTGTACTGTGTTGTATTACAGTGACATGAGGATTAAGTAATCGTAAATTTGTGTTATCCACGTATATCTGTATTGTGGTTTGCATGGCTAATAATTTTTAGTCATGTTGGGCAAAGTTGTTAATTATGTGTTGATTTAACCTGATCCATTTGGAACATTACTAAAACATGAAGAGTGTGCAGCCCTTAGAACAAAGCTGTAAATTAAAGCAGTATAACATGAAATGGATGAATGAGTAAAAACACAGAAAAATTAAAAGTAAGAAATTATGAAGGAAATAGTATAAGATTAGGAATGAAGGATTGTCTCCTTTGGATCAGTTTTCCTTTTGAAGCCGTAACTCTCGCTTTTAAGAAGAAAAAAAAAGAGAGAAAATCAAGAAAACAAATAATGAACCTTTGTATTTGGTTTTACAATTTATTATTTATAAGAATCAACCTTTCCTATAAATAATAACTTAACACAAAATCAACTGTAATGATTGTGTGTGTTGGGAAAATCTATTTCCATACATTAAACTTCTTGAGCCACAATCATTGATATCTTAATTTGGATTGTTAGCTTGCAATCCCTAGAATTAGTAAGGCGGCTATCCCACTTGAAGCACCCATGATGAAGAGTTAATAAGTTTTATTTCACTCTAATATAGATCAGAGTCTGGAATTAGTAAGTTTTATTTCACTCTAATATAGATTAGATTCTGAAGAACAACGTTTGAAGAACAGTGACTGAAGATCAGAGTCTGAAGAAGAGCGTCTGAAGAACAGTGTATGAAGATCAGAGTCTGAAGAACAGCGTCTGAAGAACAGTGTCTGAATGTCAGAGTCTGAAGAACAGTGTCTGAAGATCAGAGTCTGAAGCTCAGAGTCTGAAGATCAGAGTCCAAAGAACAATGTCTAAAGATCAGTGTCTGAAGCTCAGAGTCTGAAGATCAGAGTCTGATGAACAGTGTCTGAAGATCAAAGTCTGAAGATCAGACTTTGTTGTTTTCTCACATAATCACCTGTACTGTGTTGTATTAGATTGACTTGAGGATTAAGTAATCGTAAATTTGTGTTATCCACGTATATCTGTATTGTGGTTTGCATGGCTAATACTTTTTAGTCATGTTGGGCAAAATTATTAATTATGTGTTGATTTAACCTGATCCATTTGGAACATTACTAAAACATGAAGAGTGTGCAGCCCTTAGAACAAAGCTGTAAATTAAAGCAGTATAACATGAAATGGATGAATGAGTAAAAACACAGAAAAATTAAATGTAAGAAATTAAGAAGGAAATAGTATAAGATTGGGAATGAAGGATTGTCTCCTTTGGATCAGTTTTCCATTTGAAGCCGTAACTCTCACTTTTAAGAATAAAAAAAGAGAGAAAATCAAGAAAACAAGTAATGAACCTTTGTATTTGGTTTTACAATTTATTATTTATAAGAATCAACCTTTCCTATAAATAATAACTTAACACAAAATCAACTGTAATGATTGTGTGTGTTGGGAAAATCTATTTCCATACATTAAGCTTCTTGAGCCACAATCATTGATATCTTAATTTGGATTGTTAGCTTGCAATCCCTGGAATTAGTAAGGCGGCTATCCCACTTGAAGCACCCACGATGAAGAGTTAATAAGTTTTATTTCACTCTAATATAGATCAGAGTCTGGAATTAGTAAGTTTTATTTCACTCTAATATAGATCAGATTCTGAAGAACAGCGTCTGAAGAACAGTGTCTGAAGATCAGAGTCTGAAGAACAACGTCTGAAGAACAGTGTCTGAAGATCAGAGTCTGAAGAACAGCGTCTGAAGAACAGTGTCTGAATGTCGGAGTCTGAAGAATACTGTCTGAAGATCAGAGTCTGAAGCTCAGAGTTTGAAGATCAGATCTGAAGATCAGAGTCTAAAGAACACGGTCTGAAGATCAGAGTCTGAAGCTCAGAGTCTGAAGATCAGAGTTTGATGAACAGTGTCTGAAGATCAGAGTCTGAAGATCAGACTTTGTTGTTTTCTCACATAATTACCTGTACTGTGTTGTATTACAGTGACTTGAGGATTAAGTAATCGTAAATTTGTGTTATCCACGTATATCTGTATTGTGGTTTGCATGGCTAATACTTTTTAGTCATGTTGGGCAAAATTATTAATTATGTGTTGATTTAACCTGATCCATTTGGAACATTACTAAAACATGAAGAGTGTGCAACCCTTAGAACCAAGCTGTAAATTAAAGCAGTATAACATGAAATGGATGAATGAGTAAAAACACAGAAAAATTAAATGTAAGAAATTAAGAAGGAAATAGTATAAGATTGGGAATGAAGGATTGTCTCCTTTGGATCAGTTTTCCATTTGAAGCCGTAACTCTCACTTTTAAGAATAAAAAAAGAGAGAAAATCAAGAAAACAAGTAATGAACCTTTGTATTTGGTTTTACAATTTATTATTTATAAGAATCAACCTTTCCTATAAATAATAACTTAACACAAAATCAACTGTAATGATTGTGTGTGTTGGGAAAATCTATTTCCATACATTAAACTTCTTGAGCCACAATCATTGATATCTTAATTTGGATTGTTAGCTTGCAATCCCTGGAATTAGTAAGGCGGCTATCCCACTTGAAGCACCCACGATGAAGAGTTAATAAGTTTTATTTCACTCTAATATAGATCAGAGTCTGGAATTAGTAAGTTTTATTTCACTCTAATATAGATTAGATTCTGAAGAACAGCGTTTGAAGAACAGTGACTGAAGATCAGAGTCTGAAGAACAGCGTCTGAAGAACAGTGTCTGAAGATCAGAGTCTGAAGAACAGCGTCTGAAGAACAGTGTCTGAATGTCGGAGTCTGAAGAACAGTGTCTGAAGATCAGAGTCTGAAGCTCAGAGTCTGAAGATCAGAGTCCAAAGAACAATGTCTAAAGATCAGTGTCTGAAGCTCAGAGTCTGAAGATCAGAGTCTGATGAACAGTGTCTGAAGATCCAAGTCTGAAGATCAGACTTTGTTGTTTTCTCACATAATCACCTGTACTGTGTTGTATTAGAGTGACTTGAGGATTAAGTAATCGTAAATTTGTGTTATCCACGTATATCTGTATTGTGGTTTGCATGGCTAATACTTTTTAGTCATGTTGGGCAAAATTATTAATTATGTGTTGATTTAACCTGATCCATTTGGAACATTACTAAAACATGAAGAGTGTGCAACCCTTAGAACCAAGCTGTAAATTAAAGCAGTATAACATGAAATGGATGAATGAGTAAAAACACAGAAAAATTAAATGTAAGAAATTAAGAAGGAAATAGTATAAGATTGGGAATGAAGGATTGTCTCCTTTGGATCAGTTTTCCTTTTGAAGCCGTAACTCTCACTTTTAAGAATAAAAAAAGAGAGAAAATCAAGAAAACAAGTAATGAACCTTTGTATTTGGTTTTACAATTTATTATTTATAAGAATCAACCTTTCCTATAAATAATAACTTAACACAAACTCAACTGTAATGATTGTGTGTGTTGGGAAAATCTATTTCCATACATTAAGCTTCTTGAGCCACAATCATTGATATCTTAATTTGGATTGTTAGCTTGCAATCCCTGGAATTAGTAAGGCGGCTATCCCACTTGAAGCACCCACGATGAAGAGTTAATAAGTTTTATTTCACTCTAATATAGATCAGAGTCTGGAATTAGTAAGTTTTATTTCACTCTAATATAGATCAGATTCTGAAGAACAGCGTCTGAAGAACAGTGTCTAAAGATCAGAGTCTGAAGAACAGCGTCTGAAGAACAGTGTCTGAAGATCAGAGTCTGAAGAACAGCGTCTGAAGAACAATGTCTGAATGTCGGAGTCTGAAGAATACTGTCTGAAGATCAGAGTCTGAAGATCAGATCTGAAGATCAGAGTCTAAAGAACACGGTCTGAAGATCAGAGTCTGAAGCTCAGAGTCTGAAGATCAGAGTCTGAAGATCAGACTTTGTTGTTTTCTCACATAATTACCTGTACTGTGTTGTATTACAATGACTTGAGGATTAAGTAATCGTAAATTTGTGTTATCCACGTATATCTGTATTGTGGTTTGCATGGCTAATAATTTTTAGTCATGTTGGGCAAAGTTGTTAATTATGTGTTGATTTAACCTGATCCATTTGGAACAATACTAAAACATGAAGACTGTGCAGCCCTTAGAACAAAGCTGTAAATTAAAGCAGTATCACATGAAATGGATGAATGAGTAAAAACACAGAAAAATTAAATGTAAGAAATTAAGAAGGAAATAGTATAAGATTGGGAATGAAGGATTGTCTCCTTTGGATCAGTTTTCCTTTGAAGCCGTAACTCTCGCTTTTAAGAATAAAAAAAGAGAGAAAATCAAGAAAACAAGTAATGAACCTTTGTATTTGGTTTTACAATTTATTATTTATAAGAATCAACCTTTCCTATAAATAATAACTTAACACAAAATCAACTGTAATGATTGTGTGTGTTGGGAAAATCTATTTCCATACATTAAACTTCTTGAGCCACAATCATTGATATCTTAATTTGGATTATTAGCTTGCAATCCCTGGAATTAGTAAGGCGGCTATCCCACTTGAAGCACCCATGATGAAGAGTTAATAAGTTTTATTTCACTCTAATATAGATCAGAGTCTGGAATTAGTAAGTTTTATTTCACTCTAATATAGATTAGATTCTGAAGAACAGCGTTTGAAGAACAGCGACTGAAGATCAGAGTCTGAAGAACAGCGTCTGAAGAACAGTGTCTGAAGATCAGAGTCTGAAGAACAGCGTCTGAAGAAGAGTGTCAGAATGTCAGAGTCTGAAGAACAGTGTCTGAAGATCAGAGTTTGAAGCTCAGAGTCTGAAGATCAGATCTGAAGATCAGAGTCTAAAGAACACGGTCTGAAGATCAGAGTATGAAGCTCAGAGTCTGAAGATCAGAGTTTGATGAACAGTGTCTGAAGATCAGAGTCTGAAGATCAGACTTTGTTGTTTTCTCACATAATTACCTGTACTGTGTTGTATTACAGTGACTTGAGGATTAAGTAATCGTAAATTTGTGTTATCCACGTATATCTGTATTGTGGTTTGCATGGCTAATAATTTTTAGTCATGTTGGGCAAAGTTGTTAATTATGTGTTGATTTAACCTTATCCATTTGGAACATTACTAAAACATGAAGAGTGTGCAGCCCTTAGAACAAAGCTGTAAATTAAAGCAGTATAACATGAAATGGATGAATGAGTAAAAACACAGAAAAATTAAATGTAAGAAATTAAGAAGGAAATAGTATAAGATTAGGAATGAAGGATTGTCTCCTTTGGATCAGTTTTCCTTTTGAAGCCGTAACTCTCGCTTTTAAGAAAAAAAAAGAGAGAAAATCAAGAAAACAAGTAATGAACCTTTGTATTTGGTTTTACAATTTATTATTTATAAGAATCAACCTTTCCTATAAATAATAACTTAACACAAAATCAACTGTAATGATTGTGTGTGTTGGGAAAATCTATTTCCATACATTAAGCTTCTTGAGCCACAATCATTGATATCTTAATTTGGATTGTTAGATTGCAATCCCTGGAATTAGTTAGGCGGCTATCCCACTTGAAGCACCCACGATGAAGAGTTAATAAGTTTTATTTCACTCTAATATAGATCAGAGTCTGGAATTAGTAAGTTTTATTTCACTCTAATATAGATCAGATTCTGAAGAACAGCGTCTGAAGAACAGTGTCTAAAGATCAGAGTCTGAAGAACAGCGTCTGAAGAACAGTGTCTGAAGATCAGAGTCTGAAGAACAGCGTCTGAAGAACAGTGTCTGAATGTCGGAGTCTGAAGAATACTGTCTGAAGATCAGAGTCTGAAGATCAGAGTCTAAAGAACACGGTCTGAAGATCAGAGTCTGAAGCTCAGAGTCTGAAGATCAGAGTTTGATGAACAGTGTCTGAAGATCAGAGTCTGAAGATCAGACTTTGTTGTTTTCTCACATAATTACCTGTACTGTGTTGTATTACAGTGACTTGAGGATTAAGTAATCGTAAATTTGTGTTATCCACGTATATCTGTATTGTGGTTTGCATGGCTAATAATTTTTAGTCATGTTGGGCAAAGTTGTTAATTATGTGTTGATTTAACCTGATCCATTTGGAACAATACTAAAACATGAAGACTGTGCAGCCCTTAGAACAAAGCTGTAAATTAAAGCAGTATCACATGAAATGGATGAATGAGTAAAAACACAGAAAAATTAAATGTAAGAAATTAAGAAGGAAATAGTATAAGATTGGGAATGAAGGATTGTCTCCTTTGGATCAGTTTTCCTTTTGAAGCCGTAACTCTCGCTTTTAAGAATAAAAAAAGAGAGAAAATCAAGAAAACAAGTAATGAACCTTTGTATTTGGTTTTACAATTTATTATTTATAAGAATCAACCTTTCCTATAAATAATAACTTAACACAAAATCAACTGTAATGATTGTGTGTGTTGGGAAAATCTATTTCCATACATTAAACTTCTTGAGCCACAATCATTGATATCTTAATTTGGATTATTAGCTTGCAATCCCTGGAATTAGTAAGGCGGCTATCCCACTTGAAGCACCCATGATGAAGAGTTAATAAGTTTTATTTCACTCTAATATAGATCAGAGTCTGGAATTAGTAAGTTTTATTTCACTCTAATATAGATTAGATTCTGAAGAACAGCGTTTGAAGAACAGCGACTGAAGATCAGAGTCTGAAGAACAGCGTCTGAAGAACAGTGTCTGAAGATCAGAGTCTGAAGAACAGCGTCTGAAGAAGAGTGTCAGAATGTCAGAGTCTGAAGAACAGTGTCTGAAGATCAGAGTTTGAAGCTCAGAGTCTGAAGATCAGAGTCTAAAGAACACGGTCTGAAGATCAGAGTATGAAGCTCAGAGTCTGAAGATCAGAGTTTGATGAACAGTGTCTGAAGATCAGAGTCTGAAGATCAGACTTTGTTGTTTTCTCACATAATTACCTGTACTGTGTTGTATTACAGTGACTTGAGGATTAAGTAATCGTAAATTTGTGTTATCCACGTATATCTGTATTGTGGTTTGCATGGCTAATAATTTTTAGTCATGTTGGGCAAAGTTGTTAATTATGTGTTGATTTAACCTTATCCATTTGGAACATTACTAAAACATGAAGAGTGTGCAGCCCTTAGAACAAAGCTGTAAATTAAAGCAGTATAACATGAAATGGATGAATGAGTAAAAACACAGAAAAATTAAATGTAAGAAATTAAGAAGGAAATAGTATAAGATTAGGAATGAAGGATTGTCTCCTTTGGATCAGTTTTCCTTTTGAAGCCGTAACTCTCGCTTTTAAGAAAAAAAAAGAGAGAAAATCAAGAAAACAAGTAATGAACCTTTGTATTTGTTTTACAATTTATTATTTATAAGAATCAACCTTTCCTATAAATAATAACTTAACACAAAATCAACTGTAATGATTGTGTGTGTTGGGAAAATCTATTTCCATACATTAAGCTTCTTGAGCCACAATCATTGATATCTTAATTTGGATTGTTAGCTTGCAATCCCTGGAATTAGTAAGGCGGCTATCCCACTTGAAGCACCCACGATGAAGAGTTAATAAGTTTTATTTCACTCTAATATAGATCAGAGTCTGGAATTAGTAAGCTTTATTTCACTCTAATATAGATCAGATTCTGAAGAACAGCGTCTGAAGAACAGTGTCTGAAGATCAGAGTCTGAAGAACAGCGTCTGAAGAACAGTGTCTGAAGATCAGAGTCTGAAGAACAGCGTCTGAAGAACAGTGTCTGAATGTCGGAGTCTGAAGAATACTGTCTGAAGATCAGAGTCTGAAGCTCAGAGTCTAAAGAACACGGTCTGAAGATCAGAGTCTGAAGCTCAGAGTCTGAAGATCAGAGTTTGATGAACAGTGTCTGAAGATCAGAGTCTGAAGATCAGACTTTGTTGTTTTCTCACATAATTACCTGTACTGTGTTGTATTACAGTGACTTGAGGATTAAGTTAATCGTAAATTTGTGTTATCCACGTATATCTGTATTGTGGTTTGCATGGCTAATAATTTTTAGTCATGTTGGGCAGAGTTGTTAATTATGTGTTGATTTAACCTGATCCATTTGGAACAATACTAAAACATGAAGACTGTGCAGCCCTTAGAACAAAGCTGTAAATTAAAGCAGTATCACATGAAATGGATGAATGAGTAAAAACACAGAAAAATTAAATGTAAGAAATTAAGAAGGAAATAGTAAAAGATTGGGAATGAAGGATTGTCTCCTTTGGATCAGTTTTCCTTTTGAAGCTGTAACTCTCGCTTTTAAGAATAAAAAAAGAGAGAAAATCAAGAAAACAAGTAATGAACCTTTGTATTTGGTTTTACAATTTATTATTTATAAGAATCAACCTTTCCTATAAATAATAACTTAACACAAAATCAACTGTAATGATTGTGTGTGTTGGGAAAATCTATTTCCATACATTAAACTTCTTGAGCCACAATCATTGATATCTTAATTTGGATTATTAGCTTGCAATCCCTGGAATTAGTAAGGCGGCTATCCCACTTGAAGCACCCATGATGAAGAGTTAATAAGTTTTATTTCACTCTAATATAGATCAGAGTCTGGAATTAGTAAGTTTTATTTCACTCTAATATAGATTAGATTCTGAAGAACAGCGTTTGAAGAACAGTGACTGAAGATCAGAGTCTGAAGAACAGCGTCTGAAGAACAGTGTCTGAAGATCAGAGTCTGAAGAACAGCGTCTGAAGAAGAGTGTCAGAATGTCAGAGTCTGAAGAACAGTGTCTGAAGATCAGAGTTTGAAGCTCAGAGTCTGAAGATCAGATCTGAAGATCAGAGTCTAAAGAACACGGTCTGAAGATCAGAGTATGAAGCTCAGAGTCTGAAGATCAGAGTTTGATGAACAGTGTCTGAAGATCAGAGTCTGAAGATCAGACTTTGTTGTTTTCTCACATAATTACCTGTACTGTGTTGTATTACAGTGACTTGAGGATTAAGTAATCGTAAATTTGTGTTATCCACGTATATCTGTATTGTGGTTTGCATGGCTAATAATTTTTAGTCATGTTGGGCAAAGTTGTTAATTATGTGTTGATTTAACCTGATCCATTTGGAACAATACTAAAACATGAAGACTGTGCAGCCCTTAGAACAAAGCTGTAAATTAAAGCAGTATCACATGAAATGGATGAATGAGTAAAACACAGAAAAATTAATTGTAAGAAATTAAGAAGGAAATAGTATAAGATTGGGAATGAAGGATTGTCTCCTTTGGATCAGTTTTCCTTTTGAAGCCATAACTCTCGCTTTTAAGAATAAAAAAAGAGAGAAAATCAAGAAAACAAGTAATGAACCTTTGTATTTGGTTTTACAATTTATTATTTATAAGAATCAACCTTTCCTATAAATAATAACTTAACACAAAATCAACTGTAATGATTGTGTGTGTTGGGAAAATCTATTTCCATACATTAAACTTCTTGAGCCACAATCATTGATATCTTAATTTGGATTATTAGCTTGCAATCCCTGGAATTAGTAAGGCGGCTATCCCACTTGAAGCACCCATGATGAAGAGTTAATAAGTTTATTTCACTCTAATATAGATCAGAGTCTGGAATTAGTAAGTTTTATTTCACTCTAATATAGATTAGATTCTGAAGAACAGCGTTTGAAGAACAGTGACTGAAGATCAGAGTCTGAAGAACAGCGTCTGAAGAACAGTGTCTGAAGATCAGAGTCTGAAGAACAGCGTCTGAAGAAGAGTGTCAGAATGTCAGAGTCTGAAGAACAGTGTCTGAAGATCAGAGTTTGAAGCTCAGAGTCTGAAGATCAGATCTGAAGATCAGAGTCTAAAGAACACGGTCTGAAGATCAGAGTATGAAGCTCAGAGTCCGAAGATCAGAGTTTGATGAACAGTGTCTGAAGATCAGACTTTGTTGTTTTCTCACATAATTACCTGTACTGTGTTGTATTACAGTGACTTGAGGATTAAGTAATCGTAAATTTGTGTTATCCACGTATATCTGTATTGTGGTTTGCATGGCTAATAATTTTTAGTCATGTTGGGCAAAGTTGTTAATTATGTGTTGATTTAACCTGATCCATTTGGAACAATACTAAAACATGAAGACTGTGCAGCCCTTAGAACAAAGCTGTAAATTAAAGCAGTATCACATGAAATGGATGAATGAGTAAAAACACAGAAAAATTAAATGTAAGAAATTAAGAAGGAAATAGTATAAGATTGGGAATGAAGGATTGTCTCCTTTGGATCAGTTTTCCTTTTGAAGTCGTAACTCTCGCTTTTAAGAATAAAAAAAGAGAGAAAATCAAGAAAACAAGTAATGAACCTTTGTATTTGGTTTTACAATTTATTATTTATAAGAATCAACCTTTCCTATAAATAATAACTTAACACAAAATCAACTGTAATGATTGTGTGTGTTGGGAAAATCTATTTCCATACATTAAACTTCTTGAGCCACAATCATTGATATCTTAATTTGGATTATTAGCTTGCAATCCCTGGAATTAGTAAGGCGGCTATCCCACTTGAAGCACCCATGATGAAGAGTTAATAAGTTTTATTTCACTCTAATATAGATCAGAGTCTGGAATTAGTAAGTTTTATTTCACTCTAATATAGATTAGATTCTGAAGAACAGCGTTTGAAGAACAGTGACTGAAGATCAGAGTCTGAAGAACAGCGTCTGAAGAACAGTGTCTGAAGATCAGAGTCTGAAGAACAGCGTCTGAAGAAGAGTGTCAGAATGTCAGAGTCTGAAGAACAGTGTCTGAAGATCAGAGTTTGAAGCTCAGAGTCTGAAGATCAGATCTGTAGATCAGAGTCTAAAGAACACGGTCTGAAGATCAGAGTATGAAGCTCAGAGTCTGAAGATCAGAGTTTGATGAACAGTGTCTGAAGATCAGAGTCTGAAGATCAGACTTTGTTGTTTTCTCACATAATTACCTGTACTGTGTTGTATTACAGTGACTTGAGGATTAAGTAATCGTAAAATTGTGTTATCCACGTATATCTGTATTGTGGTTTGCATGGCTAATAATTTTTAGTCATGTTGGGCAAAGTTGTTAATTATGTGTTGATTTAACCTGATCCATTTGGAACAATACTAAAACATGAAGACTGTGCAGCCCTTAGAACAAAGCTGTAAATTAAAGCAGTATCACATGAAATGGATGAATGAGTAAAAACACAGAAAAATTAAATGTAAGAAATTAAGAAGGAAATAGTATAAGATTGGGAATGAAGGATTGTCTCCTTTGGATCAGTTTTCCTTTTGAAGCCGTAACTCTCGCTTTTAAGAATAAAAAAAGAGAGAAAATCAAGAAAACAAGTAATGAACCTTTGTATTTGGTTTTACAATTTATTATTTATAAGAATCAACCTTTCCTATAAATAATAACTTAACACAAATCAACTGTAATGATTGTGTGTGTTGGGAAAATCTATTTCCATACATTGAACTTCTTGAGCCACAATCATTGATATCTTAATTTGGATTATTAGCTTGCAATCCCTGGAATTAGTAAGGCGGCTATCCCACTTGAAGCACCCATGATGAAGAGTTAATAAGTTTTATTTCACTCTAATATAGATCAGAGTCTGGAATTAGTAAGTTTTATTTCACTCTAATATAGATTAGATTCTGAAGAACAGCGTTTGAAGAACAGTGACTGAAGATCAGAGTCTGAAGAACAGCGTCTGAAGAACAGTGTCTGAAGATCAGAGTCTGAAGAACAGCGTCTGAAGAAGAGTGTCTGAATGTCAGAGTCTGAAGAACAGTGTCCTGAAGATCAGAGTCTGAAGCTCAGAGTCTGAAGATCAGAGTCTAAAGAACACGGTCTGAAGATCAGAGTATGAAGCTCAGAGTCTGAAGATCAGAGTTTGATGAACAGTGTCTGAAGATCAGAGTCTGAAGATCAGACTTTGTTGTTTTCTCACATAATTACCTGTACTGTGTTGTATTACAGTGACTTGAGGATTAAGTAATCGTAAATTTGTGTTATCCACGTATATCTGTATTGTGGTTTGCATGGCTAATAATTTTTAGTCATGTTGGGCAAAGTTGTTAATTATGTGTTGATTTAACCTGATCCATTTGGAACATTACTAAAACATGAAGAGTGTGCAGCCCTTAGAACAAAGCTGTAAATTGAAGCAGTATAACATGAAATGGATGAATGAGTAAAAACACAGAAAAATTAAATGTAAGAAATTAAGAAGGAAATAGTATAAGATTAGGAATGAAGGATTGTCTCCTTTGGATCAGTTTTCCTTTGAAGCCGTAACTCTCGCTTTTAAGAAAAAAAAAAGAGAGAAAATCAAGAAAACAAATAATGAACCTTTGTATTTTTGTTTACAATTTATTATTTATAAGAATCAACCTTTCCTATAAATAATAACTTAACACAAAATCAACTGTAATGATTGTGTGTGTTGGGAAAATCTATTTCCATACATTAAACTTCTTGAGCCACAATCATTGATATCTTAATTTGGATTAGTTAGCTTGCAATCCCTAGAATTAGTAAGGCGGCTATCCCACTTGAAGCACCCATGATGAAGAGTTAATAAGTTTTATTCACTCTAATATAGATCAGAGTCTGGAATTAGTAAGTTTTATTTCACTCTAATATAGATTAGATTCTGAAGAACAGCGTTGAAGAACAGTGACTGAAGATCAGAGTCTGAAGAACACTAGCGTCTGAAGAACAGTGTCTGAAGATCAGAGTCTGAAGAACAGCGTCTGAAGAAGAGTGTCCTGAAATGTCAGAGTCGAAGAAACAGTGTCTGAAGATCAGAGTCTGAAGCTCAGAGTCTGAAGATCAGATCTAGTCAGAGTCTAAAGAACACGGTATGAAGATCAGAGTATGAGCTCAGAGTCTGAAGATCAGAGTTTGATGAACAGTGCTGAAGATCGAGTCTGAGATCAGACCTTTGTTGTTTTCTCACATAATTACCTGTACTGTGTTGTATTACAGTGACTTGAGGATTAAGTAATCGTAAATTTGTGTTATCCACGTATATCTGTATTGTGTGGTTTGCATGGCTAATAATTTTTAGTCATGTTGGGCAAAGTTGTTAATTATGTGTTGATTTAACCTGATCCATTTGGAACAATACTAAAACATGAAGACTGGTGCAGCCCTTAGAACAAAGCTGTAAATTAAAGCAGTATCACATGAAATGGATGAATGAGTAAAAACACAGAAAAATTAAATGTAAAGAAATTAAGAAGGAAATAGTATAAGATTGGGAATGAAGGATTGTCTCCTTTGGATCAGTTTTCCTTTTGAAGCCGTAACTCCTACCTCCGCTTTTAAGAATAAAAAAAAAGAGAGAAAATCAAGAAAACAAAGTAATGAACCTTTGTATTTGGTTTTTACAATTTATTATTTATAAGAATCAACCTTTCCTATAAATAATAACTTACACAAAATCACTGTAATGATTGTGTGTGTTGGGAAAATCTATTTCCATACATTGAACTTCTTGAGCCACAATCATTGATATCTTAATTGGATTGTTAGCTTGCAATCCCTAGAATTAGTAAGGCGGCTATCCCACTTGAAGCACCCATGATGAAGAGTTAATAAGTTTTATTTCACTCTAATATAGATCAGAGTCTGGAATTAGTAAGTTTTATTTCACTCTAATATAGATTAGATTCTGAAGAACAGCGTTTGAAGAACAGTGACTGAAGATCAGAGTCTGAAGAACAGCGTCTGAAGAACAGTGTCTGAAGATCAGAGTCTGAAGAACAGCGTCTGAAGAACGAGTGTCTGAATGTCAGAGTCTGAAGAACAGTGTCTGAAGATCAGAGTCTGAAGCTCAGAGTCTGAAGATCAGAGTCTAAAAGAACACGGTCTGAAGATCAGAGTATGAAGCTCAGAGTCTGAAGATCAGAGTTGATGAACAGTGTCTGAAGATCAGAGTCTGAAGATCAGACTTTGTTGTTTTCTCACATAATTACCTGTACTGTGTTGTATTACAGTGACTTGAGGATTAAGTAATCGTAAATTTGTGTTATCCACGTATATCTGTATTGTGGGTTTGCATGGCTAATAATTTTTAGTCATGTTGGGCAAAAGTTGTTAATTATGTGTTGATTTAACCTGATCCATTTGGAACATTACTAAAACATGAAGAGTGTGCAGCCCTTAGAACAAAGCTGTAAATTGAAGCAGTATAACATGAAATGGATGAATGAGTAAAAACACAGAAAAATTAAATGTAAGAAATTAAGAAGGAAATAGTATAAGATTAGGAATGAAGGATTGTCTCCTTTGGATCAGTTTTTCCTTTTGAAGAGCCGTAACTCTCAGCTTTTAAGAATAAAAAAGAGAGAAAATCAAGAAAACAAAGTAATGAACCTTTGTATTTGGTTTTACAATTTATTATTTATAAGAATCAACCTTTCCTATAATAATAACTTAACACAAAATCAACTGTAATGATTGTGTGTGTTGGGAAAAATCTATTTCCATACATTAAACTTCTTGAGCCACAATCATTGATATCTTAATTTGGATTGTTAGCTTGCAATCCCTAGGAATTAGTAAGGCGGCTATCCCACTTGAAGCACCCACTGATGAAGAGTTAATAAGTTTTATTTCACTCTAATATAGATCAGAGTCTGGAATTAGTAAGTTTTATTTCACTCTAATATAGATTCAGATTCTGAAGAACAGCGTCTGAAGAACAGTGTATCTGAAGATCAGAGTCTGAAGAACAGCGTCTGAAGAACAGTGTCTGAAGATCAGAGTCTGAAGAACAGCGTCTGAAGAACAGTGTCTGAATGTCGGAGTCTGAAGAATACTGTCTGAAGATCAGGTCTGAAGCTCAGAGTCTGAAGATCAGATCTGAAGATCAAGAATTACTGGAATATCAGAGTCTAAAGACACGTCTGAAGATCAGAGTCTGAAGCTCAGAGTCTGAAGATCAGAGTTTGATGCACAGTGTCTGAATATCAGAGTCTGAAGATCAGACTTGTTGTTTTCTCACATAATTACCTGTACTGTGTTGTATTACAGTGAGTTGAGGATTAAGTAATCGTAAATTTGTGTTATCCACGTATATCTGTATTGTGGTTTGCATGGGCTAATAATTTTTAGTCATGTTGGGCCAAAGTTGTTAATTATGTGTTGATTTAACCTGAATCCATTTGGAACAATTACTAAAACATGAAGACTGTGCAGCCCTTAGAACAAAGCTGTAAATTAAAGCAGTATAAATGAAATGGATGAATGAGTAAAAACACAGAAAAATTAAATGTAAGAAATTAAGAAGGAAATAGTATAAGATTGGGAATGAAGGATTGTCTCCTTTGGATCAGTTTTCCTTTTGAAGCCGTAACTCTCACTTTTAAGAATAAAAAAGAGAGAAAATCAAGAAAACCAAGTAATGAACCTTTGTATTTGGTTTTACAATTTATTATTTATAAGAATCAACCTTTCCTATAAATAATAACTTAACACAAAATCAACTGTAATGATTGTGTGTGTTGGGAAAATCTATTTCCATACATTAAACTTCTTGAGCCACAATCATTGATATCTTAATTTGGATTGTTAGCTTGCAATCCCTAGCATTAGTAAGGCGGCTATCCCACTTGAAGCACCCACGATGAAGAGTTAATAAGTTTTATTTCACTCTAATATAGATCAGAGTCTGGAATTAGTAAGTTTTATTTCACTCTAATATAGATTAGATTCTGAAGAACAGCGTTTGAAGAACAGTGACTGAAGATCAGAGTCTGAAGAACAGCGTCTGAAGAACAGTGTCTGAAGATCAGAGTCTGAAGAACAGCGTCTGAAGAACAGTGTCTGAATGTCGGAGTCTGAAGACAGTGTCTGAAGATCAGAGTCTGAAGCTCAGAGTCTGAAGATCAGAATCCAAAGAACAATGTCTAAAGATCAGTGTCTGAAGCTCAGAGTCTGAAGATCAGAGTCTGATGAACAGTGTCTGAAGATCAAAGTCTGAAGATCAGACTTTGTTGTTTTCTCACATAATCACCTGTACTGTGTTGTATTAGAGTGACTTGAGGATTAAGTAATCGTAAATTTGTGTTATCCACGTATATCTGTATTGTGGTTTGCATGGCTAATACTTTTTAGTCATGTTGGGCAAATTATTAATTATGTGTTGATTTAACCTGATCCATTTGGAAACATTACTAAAACATGAAGAGTGTGCAACCCTTAGAACCAAGCTGTAAATTAAAGCAGTATAACATGAAATGGATGAATGAGTAAAAACACAGAAAAATTAAATGTAAGAAATTAAGAAGGAAATAATATAAGATTGGAATGAAGGATTGTCTCCTTTGGATCAGTTTTCCTTTTGAAGCCGTAACTCTCACTTTAAGAATAAAAAAAGAGAGAAAATCAAGAAAACAAGTAATGAACCTTTGTATTTGGTTTTACAATTTATTATTTATAAGAATCAACCTTTCCTATAAATAATAACTTAACACAAAATCAACTGTAATGATTGTGTGTGTTGGGAAAATCTATTTCCATACATTAAACTTCTTGAGCCACAATCATTGATATCTTAATTTGGATTGTTAGCTTGCAATCCCTGGAATTAGTAAGGCGGCTATCCCACTTGAAGCACCCACGATGAAGAGTTAATAAGTTTTATTTCACTCTAATATAGATCAGAGTCTGGAATTAGTAAGTTTTATTTCACTCTAATATAGATCAGATTCTGAAGAACAGCGTCTGAAGAACAGTGTCTGAAGATCAGAGTCTGAAGAACAGCGTCTGAAGAACAGTGTCTGAAGATCAGAGTCTGAAGAACAGCGTCTGAAGAACAGTGTCTGAATGTCGAGTCTGAAGAATACTGTCTGAAGATCAGAGTCTGAAGCTCAGAGTCTGAAGATCAGATCTGAAGATCAGAGTCTAAAGAACACACGGTCTGAAGATCAGAGTCTGAAGCTCAGAGTCTGAAGATCAGAGTTTGATGCACAGTGTCTGAAGATCAGAGTCTGAAGATCAGACTTTGTTGTTTTCCTCACATAATTACCTGTACTGTGTTGTATTACAGTGACATTGAGGATTAAGTAATCGTAAATTTGTGTTATCCACGTATATCTGTATTGTGGTTTGCATGGCTAATAATTTTTAGTCATGTTGGGCAAAGTTGTTAATTATGTGTTGATTTAACCTGATCCATTTGGACAATTACTAAACATGAAGACGTGTGCAGCCCTTAGAACAAAGCTGTAAATTAAAGCAGTCTACATGAATGGATGAATGAGTAAAAACACAGAAAAATTAAATGTAAGAATTAAGAAGGAAATAGTATAAGATTGGGAATGAAGGATTGTCTCCTTTGGATCAGTTTTCCTTTTGAAGCCGTAACTCTCGCTTTTAAGAATAAAAAAAGAGAGAAAATCAAGAAAACAAGTAATGAACCTTTGTATTTGGTTTTACAATTTATTATTTATAAGAATCAACCTTTCCTATAAATAATAACTTAACACAAAATCAACTGTAATGATTGGTGTGTTGGGAAAATCTATTTCCATACATTAAACTTCTGAGCCACAATCATTGATATCTTAATTTGGATTGTTAGCTTGCAATCCCTAGAATTAGTAAGGCGGCTATCCCACTTGAAGCACCCATGATGAAGAGTTAATAAGTTTTATTTCACTCTAATATAGATCAGAGTCTGGAATTAGTAAGTTTTATTTCACTCTAATATAGATTAGATTCTGAAGAACAGCGTTTGAAGAACAGTGACTGAAGATCAGAGTCTGAAGAACAGCGTCTGAAGAACAGTGTATGAAGATCAGAGTCTGAAGAACAGCGTCTGAAGAACAGTGTCTGAATGTCAGAGTCTGAAGAACAGTGTCTGAAGATCAGAGTCTGAAGCTCAGAGTCTGAAGATCAGAGTCCCAAAGAACAATGTCTAAAGATCAGTGTCTGAAGCTCAGAGTCTGAAGATCAGAGTCTGATGAACAGTGTCTGAAGATCAAAGTCTGAAGATCAGACTTTGTTGTTTTCTCACATAATCACCTGTACTGTGTTGTATTAGAGTGACTTGAGGATTAAGTAATCGTAAATTTGTGTTATCCACGTATATCTGTATTGTGGTTTGCATGGCTAATACTTTTTAGTCATGTTGGGCAAAATTATTAATTATGTGTTGATTTAACCTGATCCATTTGGAACATTACTAAAACATGAAGAGTGTGCAACCCTTAGAACCAAGCTGTAAATTAAAGCAGTATAACATGAAATGGATGAATGAGTTAAAAACACAGAAAAATTAAATGTAAGAAATTAAGAAGGAAATAGTATAAGATTGGGAATGAAGGATTGTCTCCTTTGGATCAGTTTTCCTTTTGACAGCCGTAACTCTCACCTTTTAAGAATAAAAAAAAGAGAGAAAATCAAGAAAACAAGTAATGAACCTTTGTATTTGGTTTTTACAATTTATTATTTATAAGAATCAACCTTTCCTATAATAATAACGTAACACAAAATCAACTGTAATGATTGTGTGTGTTGGGAAAATCTATTTCCATACATTAAACTTCTTGAGCCACAATCATTGATATCTTAATTTGGATTGTTAGCTTGCAATCCCTGGAATTAGTAAGGCGGCTATCCCACTTGAAGCACCCACGATGAAGAGTTAATAAGTTTTATTTCACTCTAATATAGATCAGAGTCTGGAATTAGTAAGTTTTATTTCACTCTAATATAGATCAGAGTCTGAAGAACAGCGTCTGAAGAACAGTGTCTGAAGATCAGAGCTGAAGAACACGTCTGAAGAACAGTGTCTGAAGATCAGAGTCTGAAGAACAGCGTCTGAAGAACAGTGTCTGAATGTCCGGAGTCTGAAGAATACTGTCTGAAGATCAGAGTCTGAAGCTCAGAGTTTGAAGATCAGATCTGAAGATCAGAGTCTAAAGAACACGGTCTGAAGATCAGAGTCTGAAGCTCAGAGTCTGAAGATCAGAGTTTGATGAACAGTGTCTGAAGATCAGAGTCCTGAAGATCAGACTTTGTTGTTTTCTCACATAATTACCTGTACTGTGTTGTATTACAGTGACTTGAGGATTAAGTAATCGTAAATTTTTGTTATCCACGTATATCTGTATTGTGGTTTGCATGGCTAATACTTTTTAGTCATGTTGGGCAAAATTATTAATTATGTGTTGATTTAACCTGATCCATTTGGAACATTACTAAAACATGAAGAGTGTGCAACCCTTAGAACCAAAGCTGTAAATTAAAGCAGTATAACATGAAATGGATGAATGAGTAAAAACACAGAAAAATTAAATGTAAGAAATTAAGAAGGAAATAGTATAAGATTGGGAATGAAGGATTGTCTCCTTTGGATCAGTTTTCCATTTGAAGCCGTAACTCTCACTTTTAAGAATAAAAAAAGAGAGAAAATCAAGAAAACAAGTAATGAACCTTTGTATTTGGTTTTACAATTTATTATTTATAAGAATCAACCTTTCCTATAAATAATAACTTAACACAAAATCAACTGTAATGATTGTGTGTGTTGGGAAAATCTATTTCCATACATTAAACTTCTTGAGCCACAATCATTGATATCTTAATTTGGATTGTTAGCTTGCAATCCCTGGAATTAGTAAGGCGGCTATCCCACTTGAAGCACCCACGATGAAGAGTTAATAAGTTTTATTTCACTCTAATATAGATCAGAGTCTGGAATTAGTAAGTTTTATTTCACTCTAATATAGATTAGATTCTGAAGAACAAGCGTTTGAAGAACAGTGACTGAAGATCAGAGTCTGAAGAACAGCGTCTGAAGAACAGTGTCTGAAGATCAGAGTCTGAAGAACAGCGTCTGAAGAACAGTGTCTGAATGTCGGAGTCTGAAGGAACAGTGTCTGAAGATCAGAGTCTGAAGCTCAGAGTCTGAAGATCAGAGTCCAAAGAACAATGTCTAAAGATCAGTGTCTGAAGCTCAGAGTCTGAAGATCAGAGTCTGATGAACAGTGTCTGAAGATCAAGTCTGAAGATCAGACTTTGTTGTTTTCTCACATAATCACCTGTACTGTGTTGTATTAGAGTGACTTGAGGATTAAGTAATCGTAAATTTGTGTTATCCACGTATATCTGTATTGTGGTTTGCATGGCTAATAATTTTTAGTCATGTTGGGCAAAGTTGTTAATTATGTGTTGATTTAACCTTATCCATTTGGAACATTACTAAAACATGAAGAGTGTGCAGCCCTTAGAACAAAGCTGTAAATTAAAGCAGTATAACATGAAATGGATGAATGAGTAAAAACACAGAAAAATTAAATGTAAGAAATTAAGAAGGAAATAGTATAAGATTGGGAATGAAGGATTGTCTCCTTTGGATCAGTTTTCCTTTTGAAGCCGTAACTCTCGCTTTTAAGAATAAAAAAAGAGAGAAAATCAAGAAAACAAGTAATGAACCTTTGTATTTGGTTTTACAATTTATTATTTATAAGAATCAACCTTTCCTATAAATAATAACTTAACACAAAATCAACTGTAATGATTGTGTGTGTTGGGAAAATCTATTTCCATACATTAAGCTTCTTGAGCCACAATCATTGATATCTTAATTTGGATTGTTAGCTTGCAATCCCTGGAATTAGTAAGGCGGCTATCCCACTTGAAGCACCCATGATGAAGAGTTAATAAGTTTTATTTCACTCTAATATAGATCAGAGTCTGGAATTAGTAAGTTTTATTTCACTCTAATATAGATTAGATTCTGAAGAACAGCGTTTGAAGAACAGCGACTGAAGATCAGAGTCTGAAGAACAGCGTCTGAAGAACAGTGTCTGAATGTCGGAGTCTGAAGAATACTGTCTGAAGATCAGAGTCTGAAGATCAGAGTCTAAAGAACACGGTCTGAAGATCAGAGTCTGAAGCTCAGAGTCTGAAGATCAGAGTTTGATGAACAGTGTCTGAAGATCAGAGTCTGAAGATCAGACTTTGTTGTTTTCTCACATAATTACCTGTACTGTGTTGTATTACAGTGACTTGAGGATTAAGTAATCGTAAATTTGTGTTATCCACGTATATCTGTATTGTGGTTTGCATGGCTAATAATTTTTAGTCATGTTGGGCAAAGTTGTTAATTATGTGTTGATTTAACCTGATCCATTTGGAACAATACTAAAACATGAAGACTGTGCAGCCCTTAGAACAAAGCTGTAAATTAAAGCAGTATCACATGAAATGGATGAATGAGTAAAAACACAGAAAAATTAAATGTAAGAAATTAAGAAGGAAATAGTATAAGATTGGGAATGAAGGATTGTCTCCTTTGGATCAGTTTTCCTTTTGAAGCCGTAACTCTCGCTTTTAAGAAAAAAAAAGAGAGAAAATCAAGAAAACAAGTAATGAACCTTTGTATTTGGTTTTACAATTTATTATTTATAAGAATCAACCTTTCCTATAAATAATAACTTAACACAAAATCAACTGTAATGATTGTGTGTGTTGGGAAATCTATTTCCATACATTAAACTTCTTGAGCCACAATCATTGATATCTTAATTTGGATTATTAGCTTGCAATCCCTGGAATTAGTAAGGCGGCTATCCCACTTGAAGCACCCATGATGAAGAGTTAATAAGTTTTATTTCACTCTAATATAGATCAGAGTCTGGAATTAGTAAGTTTTATTTCACTCTAATATAGATTAGATTCTGAAGAACAGCGTTTGAAGAACAGCGACTGAAGATCAGAGTCTGAAGAACAGCGTCTGAAGAACAGTGTCTGAAGATCAGAGTCTGAAGAACAGCGTCTGAAGAAGAGTGTCAGAATGTCAGAGTCTGAAGAACAGTGTCTGAAGATCAGAGTTTGAAGCTCAGAGTCTGAAGATCAGATCTGAAGATCAGAGTCTAAAGAACACGGTCTGAAGATCAGAGTATGAAGCTCAGAGTCTGAAGATCAGAGTTTGATGAACAGTGTCTGAAGATCAGAGTCTGAAGATCAGACTTTGTTGTTTTCTCACATAATTACCTGTACTGTGTTGTATTACAGTGACTTGAGGATTAAGTAATCGTAAATTTGTGTTATCCACGTATATCTGTATTGTGGTTTGCATGGCTAATAATTTTTAGTCATGTTGGGCAAAGTTGTTAATTATGTGTTGATTTAACCTTATCCATTTGGAACATTACTAAAACATGAAGAGTGTGCAGCCCTTAGAACAAAGCTGTAAATTAAAGCAGTATAACATGAAATGGATGAATGAGTAAAAACACAGAAAAATTAATGTAAGAAATTAAGAAGGAAATAGTATAAGATTAGGAATGAAGGATTGTCTCCTTTGGATCAGTTTTCCTTTTGAAGCCGTAACTCTCGCTTTTAAGAAAAAAAAAGAGAGAAAATCAAGAAAACAAGTAATGAACCTTTGTATTTGGTTTTACAATTTATTATTTATAAGAATCAACCTTTCCTATAAATAATAACTTAACACAAAATCAACTGTAATGATTGTGTGTGTTGGGAAAATCTATTTCCATACATTAAGCTTCTTGAGCCACAATCATTGATATCTTAATTTGGATTGTTAGCTTGCAATCCCTGGAATTAGTTAAGGCGGCTATCCCACTTGAAGCACCCACGATGAAGAGTTAATAAGTTTTATTTCACTCTAATATAGATCAGAGTCTGGAATTAGTAAGTTTTATTTCACTCTAATATAGATCAGATTCTGAAGAACAGCGTCTGAAGAACAGTGTCTAAAGATCAGAGTCTGAAGAACAGCGTCTGAAGAACAGTGTCTGAAGATCAGAGTCTGAAGAACAGCGTCTGAAGAACAGTGTCTGAATGTCGGAGTCTGAAGAATACTGTCTGAAGATCAGAGTCTGAAGATCAGAGTCTAAAGAACACGGTCTGAAGATCAGAGTCTGAAGCTCAGAGTCTGAAGATCAGAGTTTGATGAACAGTGTCTGAAGATCAGAGTCTGAAGATCAGACTTTGTTGTTTTCTCACATAATTACCTGTACTGTGTTGTATTACAGTGACTTGAGGATTAAGTAATCGTAAATTTGTGTTATCCACGTATATCTGTATTGTGGTTTGCATGGCTAATAATTTTTAGTCATGTTGGGCAAAGTTGTTAATTATGTGTTGATTTAACCTGATCCATTTGGAACAATACTAAAACATGAAGACTGTGCAGCCCTTAGAACAAAGCTGTAAATTAAAGCAGTATCACATGAAATGGATGAATGAGTAAAAACACAGAAAAATTAAATGTAAGAAATTAAGAAGGAAATAGTATAAGATTGGGAATGAAGGATTGTCTCCTTTGGATCAGTTTTCCTTTTGAAGCCGTAACTCTCGCTTTTAAGAATAAAAAAAGAGAGAAAATCAAGAAAACAAGTAATGAACCTTTGTATTTGGTTTTACAATTTATTATTTATAAGAATCAACCTTTCCTATAAATAATAACTTAACACAAAATCAACTGTAATGATTGTGTGTGTTGGGAAAATCTATTTCCATACATTAAACTTCTTGAGCCACAATCATTGATATCTTAATTTGGATTATTAGCTTGCAATCCCTGGAATTAGTAAGGCGGCTATCCCACTTGAAGCACCCATGATGAAGAGTTAATAAGTTTTATTTCACTCTAATATAGATCAGAGTCTGGAATTAGTAAGTTTTATTTCACTCTAATATAGATTAGATTCTGAAGAACAGCGTTTGAAGAACAGCGACTGAAGATCAGAGTCTGAAGAACAGCGTCTGAAGAACAGTGTCTGAAGATCAGAGTCTGAAGAACAGCGTCTGAAGAAGAGTGTCAGAATGTCAGAGTCTGAAGAACAGTGTCTGAAGATCAGAGTTTGAAGCTCAGAGTCTGAAGATCAGAGTCTAAAGAACACGGTCTGAAGATCAGAGTATGAAGCTCAGAGTCTGAAGATCAGAGTTTGATGAACAGTGTCTGAAGATCAGAGTCTGAAGATCAGACTTTGTTGTTTTCTCACATAATTACCTGTACTGTGTTGTATTACAGTGACTTGAGGATTAAGTAATCGTAAATTTGTGTTATCCACGTATATCTGTATTGTGGTTTGCATGGCTAATAATTTTTAGTCATGTTGGGCAAAGTTGTTAATTATGTGTTGATTTAACCTTATCCATTTGGAACATTACTAAAACATGAAGAGTGTGCAGCCCTTAGAACAAAGCTGTAAATTAAAGCAGTATAACATGAAATGGATGAATGAGTAAAAACACAGAAAAATTAAATGTAAGAAATTAAGAAGGAAATAGTATAAGATTAGGAATGAAGGATTGTCTCCTTTGGATCAGTTTTCCTTTTGAAGCCGTAACTCTCGCTTTTAAGAAAAAAAAGAGAGAAAATCAAGAAAACAAGTAATGAACCTTTGTATTTGGTTTTACAATTTATTATTTATAAGAATCAACCTTTCCTATAAATAATAACTTAACACAAAATCAACTGTAATGATTGTGTGTGTTGGGAAAATCTATTTCCATACATTAAGCTTCTTGAGCCACAATCATTGATATCTTAATTTGGATTGTTAGCTTGCAATCCCTGGAATTAGTAAGGCGGCTATCCCACTTGAAGCACCCACGATGAAGAGTTAATAAGTTTTATTTCACTCTAATATAGATCAGAGTCTGGAATTAGTAAGCTTTATTTCACTCTAATATAGATCAGATTCTGAAGAACAGCGTCTGAAGAACAGTGTCTGAAGATCAGAGTCTGAAGAACAGCGTCTGAAGAACAGTGTCTGAAGATCAGAGTCTGAAGAACAGCGTCTGAAGAACAGTGTCTGAATGTCGGAGTCTGAAGAATACTGTCTGAAGATCAGAGTCTGAAGCTCAGAGTCTAAAGAACACGGTCTGAAGATCAGAGTCTGAAGCTCAGAGTCTGAAGATCAGAGTTTGATGAACAGTGTCTGAAGATCAGAGTCTGAAGATCAGACTTTGTTGTTTTCTCACATAATTACCTGTACTGTGTTGTATTACAGTGACTTGAGGATTAAGTTATCGTAAATTTGTGTTATCCACGTATATCTGTATTGTGGTTTGCATGGCTAATAATTTTTAGTCATGTTGGGCAGAGTTGTTAATTATGTGTTGATTTAACCTGATCCATTTGGAACAATACTAAAACATGAAGACTGTGCAGCCCTTAGAACAAAGCTGTAAATTAAAGCAGTATCACATGAAATGGATGAATGAGTAAAAACACAGAAAAATTAAATGTAAGAAATTAAGAAGGAAATAGTAAAAGATTGGGAATGAAGGATTGTCTCCTTTGGATCAGTTTTCCTTTTGAAGCTGTAACTCTCGCTTTTAAGAATAAAAAAAGAGAGAAAATCAAGAAAACAAGTAATGAACCTTTGTATTTGGTTTTACAATTTATTATTTATAAGAATCAACCTTTCCTATAAATAATAACTTAACACAAAATCAACTGTAATGATTGTGTGTGTTGGGAAAATCTATTTCCATACATTAAACTTCTTGAGCCACAATCATTGATATCTTAATTTGGATTATTAGCTTGCAATCCCTGGAATTAGTAAGGCGGCTATCCCACTTGAAGCACCCATGATGAAGAGTTAATAAGTTTTATTTCACTCTAATATAGATCAGAGTCTGGAATTAGTAAGTTTTATTTCACTCTAATATAGATTAGATTCTGAAGAACAGCGTTTGAAGAACAGTGACTGAAGATCAGAGTCTGAAGAACAGCGTCTGAAGAACAGTGTCTGAAGATCAGAGTCTGAAGAACAGCGTCTGAAGAAGAGTGTCAGAATGTCAGAGTCTGAAGAACAGTGTCTGAAGATCAGAGTTTGAAGCTCAGAG
Source organism: Medicago ruthenica (assembly GCA_018208015.1). Lineage (NCBI taxonomy): Eukaryota > Viridiplantae > Streptophyta > Magnoliopsida > Fabales > Fabaceae > Medicago > Medicago ruthenica. The sequence goes on along the minus strand of CM031377.1, from coordinate 53,930,094 downwards.
TCTGAAGATCAGATCTGAGATCAGAGTCTAAAGAACACGGTCTGAAGATCAGAGTATGAAGCTTAGAGTCTGAAGATCAGAGTTTGATGAACAGTGTCTGAAGATCAGAGTCTGAAGATCAGACTTTGTTGTTTTCTCACATAATTACCTGTACTGTGTTGTATTACAGTGACTTGAGGATTAAGTAATCGTAAATTTGTGTTATCCACGTATATCTGTATTGTGGTTTGCATGGCTAATAATTTTTAGTCATGTTGGGCAAAGTTGTTAATTATGTGTTGATTTAACCTGATCCATTTGGAACAATACTAAAACATGAAGACTGTGCAGCCCTTAGAACAAAGCTGTAAATTAAAGCAGTATCACATGAAATGGATGAATGAGTAAAAACACAGAAAAATTAATTGTAAGAAATTAAGAAGGAAATAGTATAAGATTGGGAATGAAGGATTGTCTCCTTTGGATCAGTTTTCCTTTTGAAGCCATAACTCTCGCTTTTAAGAATAAAAAAAGAGAGAAAATCAAGAAAACAAGTAATGAACCTTTGTATTTGGTTTTACAATTTATTATTTATAAGAATCAACCTTTCCTATAAATAATAACTTAACACAAAATCAACTGTAATGATTGTGTGTGTTGGGAAAATCTATTTCCATACATTAAACTTCTTGAGCCACAATCATTGATATCTTAATTTGGATTATTAGCTTGCAATCCCTGGAATTAGTAAGGCGGCTATCCCACTTGAAGCACCCATGATGAAGAGTTAATAAGTTTTATTTCACTCTAATATAGATCAGAGTCTGGAATTAGTAAGTTTTATTTCACTCTAATATAGATTAGATTCTGAAGAACAGCGTTTGAAGAACAGTGACTGAAGATCAGAGTCTGAAGAACAGCGTCTGAAGAACAGTGTCTGAAGATCAGAGTCTGAAGAACAGCGTCTGAAGAAGAGTGTCAGAATGTCAGAGTCTGAAGAACAGTGTCTGAAGATCAGAGTTTGAAGCTCAGAGTCTGAAGATCAGATCTGAAGATCAGAGTCTAAAGAACACGGTCTGAAGATCAGAGTATGAAGCTCAGAGTCCGAAGATCAGAGTTTGATGAACAGTGTCTGAAGATCAGACTTTGTTGTTTTCTCACATAATTACCTGTACTGTGTTGTATTACAGTGACTTGAGGATTAAGTAATCGTAAATTTGTGTTATCCACGTATATCTGTATTGTGGTTTGCATGGCTAATAATTTTTAGTCATGTTGGGCAAAGTTGTTAATTATGTGTTGATTTAACCTGATCCATTTGGAACAATACTAAAACATGAAGACTGTGCAGCCCTTAGAACAAAGCTGTAAATTAAAGCAGTATCACATGAAATGGATGAATGAGTAAAAACACAGAAAAATTAAATGTAAGAAATTAAGAAGGAAATAGTATAAGATTGGGAATGAAGGATTGTCTCCTTTGGATCAGTTTTCCTTTTGAAGCGTAACTCTCGCTTTTAAGAATAAAAAAAGAGAGAAAATCAAGAAAACAAGTAATGAACCTTTGTATTTGGTTTTACAATTTATTATTTATAAGAATCAACCTTTCCTATAAATAATAACTTAACACAAAATCAACTGTAATGATTGTGTGTGTTGGGAAAATCTATTTCCATACATTAAACTTCTTGAGCCACAATCATTGATATCTTAATTTGGATTATTAGCTTGCAATCCCTGGAATTAGTAAGGCGGCTATCCCACTTGAAGCACCCATGATGAAGAGTTAATAAGTTTTATTTCACTCTAATATAGATCAGAGTCTGGAATTAGTAAGTTTTATTTCACTCTAATATAGATTAGATTCTGAAGAACAGCGTTTGAAGAACAGTGACTGAAGATCAGAGTCTGAAGAACAGCGTCTGAAGAACAGTGTCTGAAGATCAGAGTCTGAAGAACAGCGTCTGAAGAAGAGTGTCAGAATGTCAGAGTCTGAAGAACAGTGTCTGAAGATCAGAGTTTGAAGCTCAGAGTCTGAAGATCAGATCTGTAGATCAGAGTCTAAAGAACACGGTCTGAAGATCAGAGTATGAAGCTCAGAGTCTGAAGATCAGAGTTTGATGAACAGTGTCTGAAGATCAGAGTCTGAAGATCAGACTTTGTTGTTTTCTCACATAATTACCTGTACTGTGTTGTATTACAGTGACTTGAGGATTAAGTAATCGTAAATTTGTGTTATCCACGTATATCTGTATTGTGGTTTGCATGGCTAATAATTTTTAGTCATGTTGGGCAAAGTTGTTAATTATGTGTTGATTTAACCTGATCCATTTGGAACAATACTAAAACATGAAGACTGTGCAGCCCTTAGAACAAAGCTGTAAATTAAAGCAGTATCACATGAAATGGATGAATGAGTAAAAACACAGAAAAATTAAATGTAAGAAATTAAGAAGGAAATAGTATAAGATTGGGAATGAAGGATTGTCTCCTTTGGATCAGTTTTCCTTTTGAAGCCGTAACTCTCGCTTTTAAGAATAAAAAAAGAGAGAAAATCAAGAAAACAAGTAATGAACCTTTGTATTTGGTTTTACAATTTATTATTTATAAGAATCAACCTTTCCTATAAATAATAACTTAACACAAAATCAACTGTAATGATTGTGTGTGTTGGGAAAATCTATTTCCATACATTGAACTTCTTGAGCCACAATCATTGATATCTTAATTTGGATTATTAGCTTGCAATCCCTGGAATTAGTAAGGCGGCTATCCCACTTGAAGCACCCATGATGAAGAGTTAATAAGTTTTATTTCACTCTAATATAGATCAGAGTCTGGAATTAGTAAGTTTTATTTCACTCTAATATAGATTAGATTCTGAAGAACAGCGTTTGAAGAACAGTGACTGAAGATCAGAGTCTGAAGAACAGCGTCTGAAGAACAGTGTCTGAAGATCAGAGTCTGAAGAACAGCGTCTGAAGAAGAGTGTCTGAATGTCAGAGTCTGAAGAACAGTGTCTGAAGATCAGAGTCTGAAGCTCAGAGTCTGAAGATCAGAGTCTAAAGAACACGGTCTGAAGATCAGAGTATGAAGCTCAGAGTCTGAAGATCAGAGTTTGATGAACAGTGTCTGAAGATCAGAGTCTGAAGATCAGACTTTGTTGTTTTCTCACATAATTACCTGTACTGTGTTGTATTACAGTGACTTGAGGATTAAGTAATCGTAAATTTGTGTTATCCACGTATATCTGTATTGTGGTTTGCATGGCTAATAATTTTTAGTCATGTTGGGCAAAGTTGTTAATTATGTGTTGATTTAACCTGATCCATTTGGAACATTACTAAAACATGAAGAGTGTGCAGCCCTTAGAACAAAGCTGTAAATTGAAGCAGTATAACATGAAATGGATGAATGAGTAAAAACACAGAAAAATTAAATGTAAGAAATTAAGAAGGAAATAGTATAAGATTAGGAATGAAGGATTGTCTCCTTTGGATCAGTTTTCCTTTTGAAGCCGTAACTCTCGCTTTTAAGAAAAAAAAAGAGAGAAAATCAAGAAAACAAATAATGAACCTTTGTATTTTTGTTTACAATTTATTATTTATAAGAATCAACCTTTCCTATAAATAATAACTTAACACAAAATCAACTGTAATGATTGTGTGTGTTGGGAAAATCTATTTCCATACATTAAACTTCTTGAGCCACAATCATTGATATCTTAATTTGGATTGTTAGCTTGCAATCCCTAGAATTAGTAAGGCGGCTATCCCACTTGAAGCACCCATGATGAAGAGTTAATAAGTTTTATTTCACTCTAATATAGATCAGAGTCTGGAATTAGTAAGTTTTATTTCACTCTAATATAGATTAGATTCTGAAGAACAGCGTTTGAAGAACAGTGACTGAAGATCAGAGTCTGAAGAACAGCGTCTGAAGAACAGTGTCTGAAGATCAGAGTCTGAAGAACAGCGTCTGAAGAACAGTCTCTGAATGTCAGAGTCTGAAGAACAGTGTCTGAAGATCAGAGTCTGAAGATCAGAGTCCAAAGAACAATGTATAAAGATCAGTGTCTGAAGCTCAGAGTCTGAAGATCAGAGTTTGATGAACAGTGTCTGAAGATCAGACTTTGTTGTTTTCTCACATAATTACCTGTACTGTGTTGTATTACAGTGACTTGAGGATTAAGTAATCGTAAATTTGTGTTATCCACGTATATCTGTATTGTGGTTTGCATGGCTAATAATTTTTAGTCATGTTGGGCAAAGTTGTTAATTATGTGTTGATTTAACCTGATCCATTTGGAACAATACTAAAACATGAAGACTGTGCAGCCCTTAGAACAAAGCTGTAAATTAAAGCAGTATCACATGAAATGGATGAATGAGTAAAAACACAGAAAAATTAAATGTAAGAAATTAAGAAGGAAATAGTATAAGATTGGGAATGAAGGATTGTCTCCTTTGGATCAGTTTTCCTTTTGAAGCCGTAACTCTCGCTTTTAAGAATAAAAAAAGAGAGAAAATCAAGAAAACAAGTAATGAACCTTTGTATTTGGTTTTACAATTTATTATTTATAAGAATCAACCTTTCCTATAAATAATAACTTAACACAAAATCAACTGTAATGATTGTGTGTGTTGGGAAAATCTATTTCCATACATTGAACTTCTTGAGCCACAATCATTGATATCTTAATTTGGATTATTAGCTTGCAATCCCTGGAATTAGTAAGGCGGCTATCCCACTTGAAGCACCCATGATGAAGAGTTAATAAGTTTTATTTCACTCTAATATAGATCAGAGTCTGGAATTAGTAAGTTTTATTTCACTCTAATATAGATTAGATTCTGAAGAACAGCGTTTGAAGAACAGTGACTGAAGATCAGAGTCTGAAGAACAGCGTCTGAAGAACAGTGTCTGAAGATCAGAGTCTGAAGAACAGCGTCTGAAGAAGAGTGTCTGAATGTCAGAGTCTGAAGAACAGTGTCTGAAGATCAGAGTCTGAAGCTCAGAGTCTGAAGATCAGAGTCTAAAGAACACGGTCTGAAGATCAGAGTATGAAGCTCAGAGTCTGAAGATCAGAGTTTGATGAACAGTGTCTGAAGATCAGAGTCTGAAGATCAGACTTTGTTGTTTTCTCACATAATTACCTGTACTGTGTTGTATTACAGTGACTTGAGGATTAAGTAATCGTAAATTTGTGTTATCCACGTATATCTGTATTGTGGTTTGCATGGCTAATAATTTTTAGTCATGTTGGGCAAAGTTGTTAATTATGTGTTGATTTAACCTGATCCATTTGGAACATTACTAAAACATGAAGAGTGTGCAGCCCTTAGAACAAAGCTGTAAATTGAAGCAGTATAACATGAAATGGATGAATGAGTAAAAACACAGAAAAATTAAATGTAAGAAATTAAGAAGGAAATAGTATAAGATTAGGAATGAAGGATTGTCTCCTTTGGATCAGTTTTCCTTTTGAAGCCGTAACTCTCGCTTTTAAGAAAAAAAAAGAGAGAAAATCAAGAAAACAAATAATGAACCTTTGTATTTTTGTTTACAATTTATTATTTATAAGAATCAACCTTTCCTATAAATAATAACTTAACACAAAATCAACTGTAATGATTGTGTGTGTTGGGAAAATCTATTTCCATACATTAAACTTCTTGAGCCACAATCATTGATATCTTAATTTGGATTGTTAGCTTGCAATCCCTAGAATTAGTAAGGCGGCTATCCCACTTGAAGCACCCATGATGAAGAGTTAATAAGTTTTATTTCACTCTAATATAGATCAGAGTCTGGAATTAGTAAGTTTTATTTCACTCTAATATAGATTAGATTCTGAAGAACAGCGTTTGAAGAACAGTGACTGAAGATCAGAGTCTGAAGAACAGCGTCTGAAGAACAGTGTCTGAAGATCAGAGTCTGAAGAACAGCGTCTGAAGAACAGTCTCTGAATGTCAGAGTCTGAAGAACAGTGTCTGAAGATCAGAGTCTGAAGATCAGAGTCCAAAGAACAATGTATAAAGATCAGTGTCTGAAGCTCAGAGTCTGAAGATCAGAGTTTGATGAACAGTGTCTGAAGATCAGACTTTGTTGTTTTCTCACATAATTACCTGTACTGTGTTGTATTACAGTGACTTGAGGATTAAGTAATCGTAAATTTGTGTTATCCACGTATATCTGTATTGTGGTTTGCATGGCTAATAATTTTTAGTCATGTTGGGCAAAGTTGTTAATTATGTGTTGATTTAACCTGATCCATTTGGAACAATACTAAAACATGAAGACTGTGCAGCCCTTAGAACAAAGCTGTAAATTAAAGCAGTATCACATGAAATGGATGAATGAGTAAAAACACAGAAAAATTAAATGTAAGAAATTAAGAAGGAAATAGTATAAGATTGGGAATGAAGGATTGTCTCCTTTGGATCAGTTTTCCTTTTGAAGCCGTAACTCTCGCTTTTAAGAATAAAAAAAGAGAGAAAATCAAGAAAACAAGTAATGAACCTTTGTATTTGGTTTTACAATTTATTATTTATAAGAATCAACCTTTCCTATAAATAATAACTTAACACAAAATCAACTGTAATGATTGTGTGTGTTGGGAAAATCTATTTCCATACATTAAACTTCTTGAGCCACAATCATTGATATCTTAATTTGGATTGTTAGCTTGCAATCCCTAGAATTAGTAAGGCGGCTATCCCACTTGAAGCACCCGTGATGAAGAGTTAATAAGTTTTATTTCACTCTAATATAGATCAGAGTCTGGAATTAGTAAGTTTTATTTCACTCTAATATAGATTAGATTCTGAAGAACAGCGTTTGAAGAACAGTGACTGAAGATCAGAGTCTGAAGAACAGCGTCTGAAGAACAGTGTCTGAAGATCAGAGTCTGAAGAACAGCGTCTGAAGAACAGTGTCTGAATGTCAGAGTCTGAAGAACAGTGTCTGAAGATCGGAGTCTGAAGCTCAGAGTCTGAAGATCAGAATCCAAAGAACAATGTCTAAAGATCAGTGTCTGAAGCTCAGAGTCTGAAGATCAGAGTCTGATGAACAGTGTCTGAAGATCAAAGTCTGAAGATCAGACTTTGTTGTTTTCTCACATAATCACCTGTACTGTGTTGTATTAGAGTGACTTGAGGATTAAGTAATCGTAAATTTGTGTTATCCACGTATATCTGTATTGTGGTTTGCATGGCTAATACTTTTTAGTCATGTTGGGCAAAATTATTAATTATGTGTTGATTTAACCTGATCCATTTGGAACATTACTAAAACATGAAGAGTGTGCAACCCTTAGAACCAAGCTGTAAATTAAAGCAGTATAACATGAAATGGATGAATGAGTAAAAACACAGAAAAATTAAATGTAAGAAATTAAGAAGGAAATAATATAAGATTGGGAATGAAGGATTGTCTCCTTTGGATCAGTTTTCCTTTTGAAGCCGTAACTCTCACTTTTAAGAATAAAAAAAGAGAGAAAATCAAGAAAACAAGTAATGAACCTTTGTATTTGGTTTTACAATTTATTATTTATAAGAATCAACCTTTCCTATAAATAATAACTTAACACAAAATCAACTGTAATGATTGTGTGTGTTGGGAAAATCTATTTCCATACATTAAACTTCTTGAGCCACAATCATTGATATCTTAATTTGGATTGTTAGCTTGCAATCCCTGGAATTAGTAAGGCGGCTATCCCACTTGAAGCACCCACGATGAAGAGTTAATAAGTTTTATTTCACTCTAATATAGATCAGAGTCTGGAATTAGTAAGTTTTATTTCACTCTAATATAGATCAGATTCTGAAGAACAGCGTCTGAAGAACAGTGTCTGAAGATCAGAGTCTGAAGAACAGCGTCTGAAGAACAGTGTCTGAAGATCAGAGTCTGAAGAACAGCGTCTGAAGAACAGTGTCTGAATGTCGGAGTCTGAAGAATACTGTCTGAAGATCAGAGTCTGAAGCTCAGAGTCTGAAGATCAGATCTGAAGATCAGATCTGAAGATCAGAGTCTAAAGAACACGGTCTGAAGATCAGAGTCTGAAGCTCAGAGTCTGAAGATCAGAGTTTGATGCACAGTGTCTGAATATCAGAGTCTGAAGATCAGACTTTGTTGTTTTCTCACATAATTACCTGTACTGTGTTGTATTACAGTGAGTTGAGGATTAAGTAATCGTAAATTTGTGTTATCCACGTATATCTGTATTGTGGTTTGCATGGCTAATAATTTTTAGTCATGTTGGGCAAAGTTGTTAATTATGTGTTGATTTAACCTGATCCATTTGGAACAATACTAAAACATGAAGACTGTGCAGCCCTTAGAACAAAGCTGTAAATTAAAGCAGTATCACATGAAATGGATGAATGAGTAAAAACACAGAAAAATTAAATGTAAGAAATTAAGAAGGAAATAATATAAGATTGGGAATGAAGGATTGTCTCCTTTGGATCAGTTTTCCTTTTGAAGCCGTAACTCTCACTTTTAAGAATAAAAAAAGAGAGAAAATCAAGAAAACAAGTAATGAACCTTTGTATTTGGTTTTACAATTTATTATTTATAAGAATCAACCTTTCCTATAAATAATAACTTAACACAAAATCAACTGTAATGATTGTGTGTGTTGGGAAAATCTATTTCCATACATTAAACTTCTTGAGCCACAATCATTGATATCTTAATTTGGATTGTTAGCTTGCAATCCCTGGAATTAGTAAGGCGGCTATCCCACTTGAAGCACCCACGATGAAGAGTTAATAAGTTTTATTTCACTCTAATATAGATCAGAGTCTGGAATTAGTAAGTTTTATTTCACTCTAATATAGATCAGATTCTGAAGAACAGCGTCTGAAGAACAGTGTCTGAAGATCAGAGTCTGAAGAACAGCGTCTGAAGAACAGTGTCTGAAGATCAGAGTCTGAAGAACAGCGTCTGAAGAACAGTGTCTGAATGTCGGAGTCTGAAGAATACTGTCTGAAGATCAGAGTCTGAAGCTCAGAGTCTGAAGATCAGAATCCAAAGAACAATGTCTAAAGATCAGTGTCTGAAGCTCAGAGTCTGAAGATCAGAGTCTGATGAACAGTGTCTGAAGATCAAAGTCTGAAGATCAGACTTTGTTGTTTTCTCATATAATCACCTGTACTGTGTTGTATTAGAGTGACTTGAGGATTAAGTAATCGTAAATTTGTGTTATCCACGTATATCTGTATTGTGGTTTGCATGGCTAATACTTTTTAGTCATGTTGGGCAAAATTATTAATTATGTGTTGATTTAACCTGATCCATTTGGAACATTACTAAAACATGAAGAGTGTGCAACCCTTAGAACCAAGCTGTAAATTAAAGCAGTATAACATGAAATGGATGAATGAGTAAAAACACAGAAAAATTAAATGTAAGAAATTAAGAAGGAAATAATATAAGATTGGGAATGAAGGATTGTCTCCTTTGGATCAGTTTTCCTTTTGAAGCCGTAACTCTCACTTTTAAGAATAAAAAAAGAGAGAAAATCAAGAAAACAAGTAATGAACCTTTGTATTTGGTTTTACAATTTATTATTTATAAGAATCAACCTTTCCTATAAATAATAACTTAACACAAAATCAACTGTAATGATTGTGTGTGTTGGGAAAATCTATTTCCATACATTAAACTTCTTGAGCCACAATCATTGATATCTTAATTTGGATTGTTAGCTTGCAATCCCTGGAATTAGTAAGGCGGCTATCCCACTTGAAGCACCCACGATGAAGAGTTAATAAGTTTTATTTCACTCTAATATAGATCAGAGTCTGGAATTAGTAAGTTTTATTTCACTCTAATATAGATCAGATTCTGAAGAACAGCGTCTGAAGAACAGTGTCTGAAGATCAGAGTCTGAAGAACAGCGTCTGAAGAACAGTGTCTGAAGATCAGAGTCTGAAGAACAGCGTCTGAAGAACAGTGTCTGAATGTCGGAGTCTGAAGAATACTGTCTGAAGATCAGAGTCTGAAGCTCAGAGTCTGAAGATCAGATCTGAAGATCAGAGTCTAAAGAACACGGTCTGAAGATCAGAGTCTGAAGCTCAGAGTCTGAAGATCAGAGTTTGATGCACAGTGTCTGAAGATCAGAGTCTGAAGATCAGACTTTGTTGTTTTCTCACATAATTACCTGTACTGTGTTGTATTACAGTGAGTTGAGGATTAAGTAATCGTAAATTTGTGTTATCCACGTATATCTGTATTGTGGTTTGCATGGCTAATAATTTTTAGTCATGTTGGGCAAAGTTGTTAATTATGTGTTGATTTAACCTGATCCATTTGGAACAATACTAAAACATGAAGACTGTGCAGCCCTTAGAACAAAGCTGTAAATTAAAGCAGTATCACATGAAATGGATGAATGAGTAAAAACACAGAAAAATTAAATGTAAGAAATTAAGAAGGAAATAGTATAAGATTGGGAATGAAGGATTGTCTCCTTTGGATCAGTTTTCCTTTTGAAGCCGTAACTCTCGCTTTTAAGAATAAAAAAAGAGAGAAAATCAAGAAAACAAGTAATGAACCTTTGTATTTGGTTTTACAATTTATTATTTATAAGAATCAACCTTTCCTATAAATAATAACTTAACACAAAATCAACTGTAATGATTGTGTGTGTTGGGAAAATCTATTTCCATACATTAAACTTCTTGAGCCACAATCATTGATATCTTAATTTGGATTGTTAGCTTGCAATCCCTAGAATTAGTAAGGCGGCTATCCCACTTGAAGCACCCATGATGAAGAGTTAATAAGTTTTATTTCACTCTAATATAGATCAGAGTCTGGAATTAGTAAGTTTTATTTCACTCTAATATAGATTAGATTCTGAAGAACAGCGTTTGAAGAACAGTGACTGAAGATCAGAGTCTGAAGAACAGCGTCTGAAGAACAGTGTCTGAAGATCAGAGTCTGAAGAACAGCGTCTGAAGAACAGTGTCTGAATGTCAGAGTCTGAGGAACAGTGTCTGAAGATCAGAGTCTGAAGCTCAGAGTCTGAAGATCAGAATCCAAAGAACAATGTCTAAAGATCAGTGTCTGAAGCTCAGAGTCTGAAGATCAGAGTCTGATGAACAGTGTCTGAAGATCAAAGTCTGAAGATCAGACTTTGTTGTTTTCTCACATAATCACCTGTACTGTGTTGTATTAGAGTGACTTGAGGATTAAGTAATCGTAAATTTGTGTTATCCACGTATATCTGTATTGTGGTTTGCATGGCTAATACTTTTTAGTCATGTTGGGCAAAATTATTAATTATGTGTTGATTTAACCTGATCCATTTGGAACATTACTAAAACATGAAGAGTGTGCAACCCTTAGAACCAAGCTGTAAATTAAAGCAGTATAACATGAAATGGATGAATGAGTAAAAACACAGAAAAATTAAATGTAAGAAATTAAGAAGGAAATAATATAAGATTGGGAATGAAGGATTGTCTCCTTTGGATCAGTTTTCCTTTTGAAGCCGTAACTCTCACTTTTAAGAATAAAAAAAGAGAGAAAATCAAGAAAACAAGTAATGAACCTTTGTATTTGGTTTTACAATTTATTATTTATAAGAATCAACCTTTCCTATAAATAATAACTTAACACAAAATCAACTGTAATGATTGTGTGTGTTGGGAAAATCTATTTCCATACATTAAACTTCTTGAGCCACAATCATTGATATCTTAATTTGGATTGTTAGCTTGCAATCCCAGGAATTAGTAAGGCGGCTATCCCACTTGAAGCACCCACGATGAAGAGTTAATAAGTTTTATTTCACTCTAATATAGATCAGAGTCTGGAATTAGTAAGTTTTATTTCACTCTAATATAGATCAGATTCTGAAGAACAGCGTCTGAAGAACAGTGTCTGAAGATCAGAGTCTGAAGAACAGCGTCTGAAGAACAGTGTCTGAAGATCAGAGTCTGAAGAACAGCGTCTGAAGAACAGTGTCTGAATGTCGGAGTCTGAAGAATACTGTCTGAAGATCAGAGTCTGAAGCTCAGAGTCTGAAGATCAGATCTGAAGATCAGAGTCTAAAGAACACAGTCTGAAGATCAGAGTCTGAAGCTCAGAGTCTGAAGATCAGAGTTTGATGCACAGTGTCTGAAGATCAGAGTCTGAAGATCAGACTTTGTTGTTTTCTCACATAATTACCTGTACTGTGTTGTATTACAGTGACTTGAGGATTAAGTAATCGTAAATTTGTGTTATCCACGTATATCTGTATTGTGGTTTGCATGGCTAATAATTTTTAGTCATGTTGGGCAAAGTTGTTAATTATGTGTTGATTTAACCTGATCCATTTGGAACAATACTAAAACATGAAGACTGTGCAGCCCTTAGAACAAAGCTGTAAATTAAAGCAGTATCACATGAAATGGATGAATGAGTAAAAACACAGAAAAATTAAATGTAAGAAATTAAGAAGGAAATAGTATAAGATTGGGAATGAAGGATTGTCTCCTTTGGATCAGTTTTCCTTTTGAAGCCGTAACTCTCGCTTTTAAGAATAAAAAAAGAGAGAAAATCAAGAAAACAAGTAATGAACCTTTGTATTTGGTTTTACAATTTATTATTTATAAGAATCAACCTTTCCTATAAATAATAACTTAACACAAAATCAACTGTAATGATTGTGTGTGTTGGGAAAATCTATTTCCATACATTAAACTTCTTGAGCCACAATCATTGATATCTTAATTTGGATTATTAGCTTGCAATCCCTGGAATTAGTAAGGCGGCTATCCCACTTGAAGCACCCATGATGAAGAGTTAATAAGTTTTATTTCACTCTAATATAGATCAGAGTCTGGAATTAGTAAGTTTTATTTCACTCTAATATAGATTAGATTCTGAAGAACAGCGTTTGAAGAACAGTGACTGAAGATCAGAGTCTGAAGAACAGCGTCTGAAGAACAGTGTCTGAAGATCAGAGTCTGAAGAACAGCGTCTGAAGAAGAGTGTCTGAATGTCAGAGTCTGAAGAACAGTGTCTGAAGATCAGAGTCTGAAGCTCAGAGTCTGAAGATCAGAGTCCAAAGAACAATGTCTAAAGATCAGTGTCTGAAGCTCAGAGTCTGAAGATCAGAGTCTGATGAACAGTGTCTGAAGATCAAAGTCTGAAGATCAGACTTTGTTGTTTTCTCACATAATCACCTGTACTGTGTTGTATTAGAGAGACTTGAGGATTAAGTAATCGTAAATTTGTGTTATCCACGTATATCTGTATTGTGGTTTGCATGGCTAATACTTTTTAGTCATGTTGGGCAAAGTTATTAATTATGTGTTGGTTTAACCTGATCCATTTGGAACATTACTAAAACATGAAGAGTGTGCAACCCTTAGAACCAAGCTGTAAATTAAAGCAGTATAACATGAAATGGATGAATGAGTAAAAACACAGAAAAATTAAATGTAAGAAATTAAGAAGGAAATAATATAAGATTGGGAATGAAGGATTGTCTCCTTTGGATCAGTTTTCCTTTTGAAGCCGTAACTCTCACTTTTACGAATAAAAAAAGAGAGAAAATCAAGAAAACAAGTAATGAACCTTTGTATTTGGTTTTACAATTTATTATTTATAAGAATCAACCTTTCCTATAAATAATAACTTAACACAAAATCAACTGTAATGATTGTGTGTGTTGGGAAAATCTATTTCCATACATTAAACTTCTTGAGCCACAATCATTGATATCTTAATTTGGATTGTTAGCTTGCAATCCCTGGAATTAGTAAGGCGGCTATCCCACTTGAAGCACCCACGATGAAGAGTTAATAAGTTTTATTTCACTCTAATATAGATCAGAGTCTGGAATTAGTAAGTTTTATTTCACTCTAATATAGATCAGATTCTGAAGAACAGCGTCTGAAGAACAGTGTCTGAAGATCAGAGTCTGAAGAACAGTGTCTGAAGATCATAGTCTGAAGAACAGTGGCTGAATGTCAAAGTCTGAAGAATACTGTCTGAAGATCAGAGTCTGAAGCTCAGAGTCTGAAGATCAGATCTGAAGATCAGAGTCTAAAGAACACGGTCTGAAGATCAGAGTCTGAAGCTCAGAGTCTGAAGATCAGAGTATGATGAACAGTGTCTGAAGATCAGAGTCTGAAGATCAGACTTTGTTGTTTTCTCACATAATTACCTGTACTGTGTTGTATTACAGTGACTTGAGGATTAAGTAATCGTAAATTTGTGTTATCCACGTATATCTGTATTGTGGTTTGCATGGCTAATAATTTTTAGTCATGTTGGGCAAAGTTGTTAATTATGTGTTGATTTAACCTGATCCATTTGGAACAATACTAAAACATGAAGACTGTGCAGCCCTTAGAACAAAGCTGTAAATTAAAGCAGTATCACATGAAATGGATGAATGAGTAAAAACACAGAAAAATTAAATGTAAGAAATTAAGAAGGAAATAGTATAAGATTGGGAATGAAGGATTGTCTCCTTTGGATCAGTTTTCCTTTTGAAGCCGTAACTCTCGCTTTTAAGAATAAAAAAAGAGAGAAAATCAAGAAAACAAGTAATGAACCTTTGTATTTGGTTTTACAATTTATTATTTATAAGAATCAACCTTTCCTATAAATAATAACTTAACACAAAATCAACTGTAATGATTGTGTGTGTTGGGAAAATCTATTTCCATACATTAAACTTCTTGAGCCACAATCATTGATATCTTAATTTGGATTATTAGCTTGCAATCCCTGGAATTAGTAAGGCGGCTATCCCACTTGAAGCACCCATGATGAAGAGTTAATAAGTTTTATTTCACTCTAATATAGATCAGAGTCTGGAATTAGTAAGTTTTATTTCACTCTAATATAGATTAGATTCTGAAGAACAGCGTTTGAAGAACAGTGACTGAAGATCAGAGTCTGAAGAACAGCGTCTGAAGAACAGTGTCTGAAGATCAGAGTCTGAAGAACAGCGTCTGAAGAAGAGTGTCTGAATGTCAGAGTCTGAAGAACAGTGTCTGAAGATCAGAGTCTGAAGCTCAGAGTCTGAAGATCAGAGTCCAAAGAACAATGTCTAAAGATCAGTGTCTGAAGCTCAGAGTCTGAAGATCAGAGTCTGATGAACAGTGTCTGAAGATCAAAGTCTGAAGATCAGACTTTGTTGTTTTCTCACATAATCACCTGTACTGTGTTGTATTAGAGAGACTTGAGGATTAAGTAATCGTAAATTTGTGTTATCCACGTATATCTGTATTGTGGTTTGCATGGCTAATACTTTTTAGTCATGTTGGGCAAAGTTATTAATTATGTGTTGGTTTAACCTGATCCATTTGGAACATTACTAAAACATGAAGAGTGTGCAACCCTTAGAACCAAGCTGTAAATTAAAGCAGTATAACATGAAATGGATGAATGAGTAAAAACACAGAAAAATTAAATGTAAGAAATTAAGAAGGAAATAATATAAGATTGGGAATGAAGGATTGTCTCCTTTGGATCAGTTTTCCTTTTGAAGCCGTAACTCTCACTTTTACGAATAAAAAAAGAGAGAAAATCAAGAAAACAAGTAATGAACCTTTGTATTTGGTTTTACAATTTATTATTTATAAGAATCAACCTTTCCTATAAATAATAACTTAACACAAAATCAACTGTAATGATTGTGTGTGTTGGGAAAATCTATTTCCATACATTAAACTTCTTGAGCCACAATCATTGATATCTTAATTTGGATTGTTAGCTTGCAATCCCTGGAATTAGTAAGGCGGCTATCCCACTTGAAGCACCCACGATGAAGAGTTAATAAGTTTTATTTCACTCTAATATAGATCAGAGTCTGGAATTAGTAAGTTTTATTTCACTCTAATATAGATCAGATTCTGAAGAACAGCGTCTGAAGAACAGTGTCTGAAGATCAGAGTCTGAAGAACAGTGTCTGAAGATCATAGTCTGAAGAACAGCGTCTGAAGAACAGTGGCTGAATGTCAAAGTCTGAAGAATACTGTCTGAAGATCAGAGTCTGAAGCTCAGAGTCTGAAGATCAGATCTGAAGATCAGAGTCTAAAGAACACGGTCTGAAGATCAGAGTCTGAAGATCAGAGTATGATGAACAGTGTCTGAAGATCAGAGTCTGAAGATCAGACTTTGTTGTTTTCTCACATAATTACCTGTACTGTGTTGTATTACAGTGACTTGAGGATTAACACTACAAGAAATAAGTCATTTAGAGACTGAATTTTCGGTCGCTACATCAACAAAATCGGTCTCTAACAGATTTAGTGACCGAAATAGTGACCAAAAAGAAGAGTTGCTAATTCGCTGGTCGCTGATCCTTTCTGACTGATATAGCGACTGATTTTCAGCGACTGCTTTTGAGACAACGTTTAGAGACTGATTTTGCGACTGATTCTGTAGTCGGTTATCAACCGCTTTTTGGTGACCGAATTTGCAACATATTTAACAACCGATTTAGTGACTGTTTTGAACACTTAGGTCACTAATTCGGTCTCTAAATGCAGACTTTTTTTTTAAAAAAAATCTTTATTAATGGTCCAAAACACTATAAACCCTTTTAAATCATATTTAATATCTCAAATATTTCATACACACCAAAAACATTTAAACATTGATTTTTTTTAAAGGCAAGGAAAAATTTATTAATAACCAAAGTAAGGTAACATATGTGCCATCAACACATAGTACATAGTTGTTACAAATTAAAGCCAAGAAGAAACAAATAGCATGCTATAAAACACCTAATGTCATAGCACAAAATGGAACTGGCCTACATCTTGATAGAAAATATATATTAGTGACTTCAACAACATGATTTTTTTCAGCAAGATTTTGCAGTTTTGAAGCTGCTGCCAGAAGTGCATCATGCTCCTGCTTATTGATGCTGCCAGTTTCTGTATTTTGTGCAGGGGATATGGGAGTGACTCCATTAAGAATCCCAAAACCCTTAGGATCCTTTGGCTTCTTTTTCTTATGCACTACATCACGCAGTTGTACTTTGTTCAGTAAGTACTTCTTCCATTCATCTTGCATGACCTTCACAATCAAAAAACAATAGACAAAATATGAAAGTCAGTTTCTTCATGTCTTACTCTTATAGACTATCAACCAGCAAAAACTCGAGGAACCAAGAATAGCACACTTCCATCATAATCACAAAAAAGTAAAGCATTAAGCTATACACAGTAGAACACAAATAAAACAATAAATAACTTTTCATACAATTATAGAAGAAGCATTAAAACATTAAAAACAAGAACTAATGAGAATCACATTGAAGATGATAAAAAAAACTGCTTCAATAGCCTCACAGCCTTTTGCTACAGACTACAGTCAGTACAAGTGCACATCCAATCACTGCCAATAAAATTGAACGAATGAGTTGCCAATATTCAGTCAATCACTGCTTCAGATTGAAGCTATGAAAACTCATCTGGTATTTAGATTATATGTATTCACAAATTTCATAAAATTAGAGAGCAATTACTTATCCCATTATGTTATTTCCACTTTGAATAGAATCCATGGTAATCATCACATATCAGAATCATGAACTGCAATGAAAAGAAACGATACCAAAGCTCACAGGCAAAATACTGATTTGCAGATTTTGCGCATTCAAATCTCTCTAAAATCTTCTTTTAACCTTATTATCCAAAATTGCCATCAACAATGCATATTCCATATTATCTTGCCTCAAATTCATAATATTTCAAAGAAACAAAACTATCAGAACAAACTCTTTTTAAGTTTTTCAGCATAGAATTGGTTAGGATAAGTTTGGCTATGTGCAACGAAGCTAATGAGCTACTAGACCATACAAAATTGACTACTGTCACTGATTAAATCAAGTGCGAAATTACACTCAGATCACACCTTATTTTATAAGAAGACATAAACAAAGATAACCTTTTTCGGACTGTTGGTGATGCATTCTTCAAGCTGCAAGCACGACCTTTCATCTTTACATGCCACTAATACAATGCCATTGTCGGTGTCTTCACCTTCAGCCAACACTTCTTCCCTCAACATGCCTTGCTTTCATCTTTCCTCCTCTACCTCTTCAAGAATATCCTATAATGATATGATCAAATCAAGATTCAGCCCAAAATATCCAACATTTATCAAATTAAACTATTTTTCCACATCCCACTTTAGGTCATCCTATTTTGAAAATCCGAATGAACTAGAAAAGTATTAGTCAAATCAAAATAATGCCAAATTAGTGTCTGTCTCGCATTCCAAATCAAATAAAACGATGATAAGCCAGAGACTTTCTAGAATAGGAACTCACTGACTCACACGTAAGACCTTCCACTTTGGTGCTTCTTCCAAGACTTCCTCCAATACTATGCCATGATTTGAACTGGTTGAGGCAGTGACATCAGCTGCCACACAAGCATGCAAAGCAAAATTAAGAAAAAAAAACAAATGAAGTCTACAGCTTGGCATGGCACATCTCATTTCCTTTCTGCCTCTTTTATTTTTTTAAATGCTAGTTTTTCATTTAATTAAGCAAAGTCAAAATCACAACCTATGCGAGATTAAAGAACCAAAGAAAACATAAAGATAAGTTATTACCTTCTTCAGTGTCTTCGTTATCCCCCTTGGCTTTTTTCTTTTTCTTTTTGACATTCTTACTAGACTCATTCAATTTCACACCATATGACCTCACAAGATGATAAACACGTTTCTTTGCATAGTCAAATATCTTATAGCTTGCCTCTGCAAATATCCAAACAGAACGAAAACTCTCCGACACTCTGAGTGTATCCAAATATTTCAAGTAAGTCACCGCATCATACCTATCAGTAAAAAACCACACAACAATCAGTGCTCATGATAAAAAAGGGTCTGCAGCCGCAATCAATAGCTGATATCTTCTAAGCTCATCTAACTAAAAAAGACATGTTTGGTAACCATCATTTTCTCAGGAGCTTATAGCTTATTTTTACTGGCTTATACCATTTTTTGATAAGCTAATTCAAATAGCTTATAGCTTAAACCTTATAGCTTATGATTTTTTTCTCTCAATTTTACCCTTGTTCTCTTAATTGAAGAAAATTAAATATCAATTGAACACTACAAATTCAATCAGCTAGCTTATCCGCTATAAGCTATCCACCATAAGTTCGTCTGCTATAAGCTAACTTATCCGCTATCCGTTATTTTTCACCAAAGAGAGCCCTAGTCTACGAAATCCTCTATAACCGCAATTGAAACCACATTTCACCGTGATTCTCCACAATACAAAGAACTGCAGAGCAACTATTACTACAACAGCAAGTTAAAACATCAAAAAGCAGATAAAATGCAGATGCAATGAGAGAATAAACAAC
Organism: Medicago ruthenica; assembly: GCA_018208015.1. Taxonomy (NCBI): domain Eukaryota; kingdom Viridiplantae; phylum Streptophyta; class Magnoliopsida; order Fabales; family Fabaceae; genus Medicago; species Medicago ruthenica. The sequence continues at coordinate 53,910,769 of CM031377.1, read as the reverse complement.
AAAAATAACCTGACTAGATAATCCAACAACTTCCTCAGCGTCTTAAGATCAGAAACAAGCTGCTTAGTCTTCTTCCCCAAAGTATGCCAAATTCGATCCAACTGTCTCCTAACAATCTCATCAAACGACTTAAACAACCCATTCTCCACCGTCAAATCCTCCACATCAACCTTATTCGTCTTCCTCATCTCTTTCAAACACGCATCCATAACCTCAACAATCGCTTTTTGAATCCCCACCATATACTTCGTCATCGGAACCCTAATATCCACCACATCCGGTGGATCCCTTTCAAGCTCTTGACTCACATAAACCTGAAATCTCGGCCATAAATGTAACTTCCGTAACCCTAAACACTTCATCGTCCTCTCCGCCTTCGCGAAACCGGAAACCATCGCCTGCGGGCGATCAGAAAATGCTCTAACATAAGCATCGCGATTGAACGAACGGAAAAACTGATCCTCTAAAAAACTGATAGGTGTAGAAGATAGAACTTGTGATGGGGAGCTCGAAAAGTAAATGATTTTCTTCGATCACATCGAGTGGTGGCCGGATCTGGACTTGAAAGTACCTGATGGTGATGAGAATGAGGGTTCTGTTTTTCTTTTTTCTCTCTTGAGGAGAGAGAATACGTTTTTAGTCAATAAGAGAGCGATTAGTTTGGAGAGAAACGTAATAAAAGGTAAACAAAAACAATTGAAAATATTTTATTTTATCAATTAACTTTGACGACTGAATTTTCAGTCTCTAAATTGGTCGATAAAATATTTTGTGACCGAATTAAAGACCAATGTGTGATAAGTCGTTAATTACAAATATTTGGTCACTAAATTGGTCTCGATAGTGACTGATTTTTTTTGGTCTCTAAATTGGTCACTAAATGACATTTTTCTAGTAGTGTAAGTAATCGTAAATTTGTGTTATCCACGTATATCTGTATTGTGGTTTGCATGGCTAATAATTTTTAGTCATGTTGGGCAAAGTTGTTAATTATGTGTTGATTTAACCTGATCCATTTGGAACAATACTAAAACATGAAGACTGTGCAGCCCTTAGAACAAAGCTGTAAATTAAAGCAGTATCACATGAAATGGATGAATGAGTAAAAACACAGAAAAATTAAATGTAAGAAATTAAGAAGGAAATAGTATAAGATTGGGAATGAAGGATTGTCTCCTTTGGATCAGTTTTCCTTTTGAAGCCGTAACTCTCGCTTTTAAGAATAAAAAAAGAGAGAAAATCAAGAAAACAAGTAATGAACCTTTGTATTTGGTTTTACAATTTATTATTTATAAGAATCAACCTTTCCTATAAATAATAACTTAACACAAAATCAACTGTAATGATTGTGTGTGTTGGGAAAATCTATTTCCATACATTAAACTTCTTGAGCCACAATCATTGATATCTTAATTTGGATTATTAGCTTGCAATCCCTGGAATTAGTAAGGCGGCTATCCCACTTGAAGCACCCATGATGAAGAGTTAATAAGTTTTATTTCACTCTAATATAGATCAGAGTCTGGAATTAGTAAGTTTTATTTCACTCTAATATAGATTAGATTCTGAAGAACAGCGTTGAAGAACAGTGACTGAAGATCAGAGTCTGAAGAACAGCGTCTGAAGAACAGTGTCTGAAGATCAGAGTCTGAAGAACAGCGTCTGAAGAAGAGTGTCAGAATGTCAGAGTCTGAAGAACAGTGTCTGAAGATCAGAGTTTGAAGCTCAGAGTCTGAAGATCAGATCTGAAGATCAGAGTCTAAAGAACACGGTCTGAAGATCAGAGTATGAAGCTCAGAGTCTGAAGATCAGAGTTTGATGAACAGTGTCTGAAGATCAGAGTCTGAAGATCAGACTTTGTTGTTTTCTCACATAATTACCTGTACTGTGTTGTATTACAGTGACTTGAGGATTAAGTAATCGTAAATTTCTGTTATCCACGTATATCTGTATTGTGGTTTGCATGGCTAATAATTTTTAGTCATGTTGGGCAAAGTTGTTAATTATGTGTTGATTTAACCTTATCCATTTGGAACATTACTAAAACATGAAGAGTGTGCAACCCTTAGAACCAAGCTGTAAATTAAAGCAGTATAACATGAAATGGATGAATGAGTAAAAACACAGAAAAATTAAATGTAAGAAATTAAGAAGGAAATAATATAAGATTTGGAATGAAGGATTGTCTCCTTTGGATCAGTTTTCCTTTTGAAGCCGTAACTCTCACTTTTACGAATAAAAAAAGAGAGAAAATCAAGAAAACAAGTAATGAACCTTTGTATTTGGTTTTACAATTTATTATTTATAAGAATCAACCTTTCCTATAAATAATAACTTAACACAAAATCAACTGTAATGATTGTGTGTGTTGGGAAAATCTATTTCCATACATTAAACTTCTTGAGCCACAATCATTGATATCTTAATTTGGATTGTTAACTTGCAATCCCTAGAATTAGTAAGGCGGCTATCCCACTTGAAGCACCCATGATGAAGAGTTAATAAGTTTTATTTCACTCTAATATAGATCAGAGTCTGGAATTAGTAAGTTTTATTTCACTCTAATATAGATTAGATTCTGAAGAACAGCGTTTGAAGAACAGTGACTGAAGATCAGAGTCTGAAGAACAGCGTCTGAAGAACAGTGTCTGAAGATCAGAGTCTGAAGAACAGCGTCTGAAGAAGAGTGTCTGAATGTCAGAGTCTGAAGAACAGTGTCTGAAGATCAGAGTCTGAAGCTCACAGTCTGAAGATCAGAGTCCAAAGAACAATGTCTAAATATCAGTGTCTGAAGCTCAGAGTCTGAAGATCAGAGTCTGATGAACAGTGTCTGAAGATCAAAGTCTGAAGATCAGACTTTGTTGTTTTCTCACATAATCACCTGTACTGTGTTGTATTAGAGTGACTTGAGGATTAAGTAATCGTAAATTTGTGTTATCCACGTATATCTGTATTGTGGTTTGCATGGCTAATACTTTTTAGTCATGTTGGGCAAAGTTATTAATTATGTGTTGGTTTAACCTGATCCATTTGGAACATTACTAAAACATGAAGAGTGTGCAACCCTTAGAACCAAGCTGTAAATTAAAGCAGTATAACATGAAATGGATGAATGAGTAAAAACAGAGAAAAATTAAATGTAAGGAATTAAGAAGGAAATAGTATAAGATTGGGAATGAAGGATTGTCTCCTTTGGATCAGTTTTCTTTTTGAAGCCGTAACTCTCGCTTTTAAGAATAAAAAAAGAGAGAAAATCAAGAAAACAAGTAATGAACCTTTGTATTTGGTTTTACAATTTATTATTTATAAGAATCAACCTTTCCTATAAATAATAACTTAACACAAAATCAACTGTAATGATTGTGTGTGTTGGGAAAATCTATTTCCATACATTAAACTTCTTGAGCCACAATCATTGATATCTTAATTTGGATTGTTAGCTTGCAATCCCTGGAATTAGTAAGGCGGCTATCCAACTTGAAACACCCACGATGAAGAGTTAATAAGTTTTATTTCACTCTAATATAGATTAGAGTCTGGAAGTAGTAAGTTTTATTTCACTCTAATATAGATGAGATTCTGAAGAACAGCGTCTGAAGAACAGTGTCTGAAGATCAGAGTCTGAAGAACAGCGTCTGAAGAACAGTGTCTGAAGATCAGAGTCTGAAGATCAGAGTCTAAAGAACAGCGTCTGAAGAACAGTGTCTGAATGTCGGAGTCTGAAGAATACTGTCTGAAGTTCAGAGTATGAAGCTCAGAGTCTGAAGATCAGATCTGAAGATCAGAGTCTAAAGAACACGGTCTGAAGATCAGAGTCTGAAGCTCAGAGTTTGATGAACAGTATCTGAAGATCAGAGTCTGAAGATCAGACTTTGTTGTTTTCTCACATAATTACATGTATTGTGTTGTATTACAGTGACTTGAGGATTAAGTAATCGTAAATTTGTGTTATCCACATATATCTGTATTGTGGTTTGCATGGCTGATAATTTTTAGTCATGTTGGGCAAAGTTGTTAATTATGTGTTGATTTAACCTTATCCATTTGGAACATTACTAAAACATGAAGAGTGTGCAACCCTTAGAACCAAGCTGTAAATTAAAGCAGTATAACATGAAATGGATGAATGAGTAAAAACACAGAAAAATTAAATGTAAGAAATTAAGAAGGAAATAATATAAGATTTGGAATGAAGGATTGTCTCCTTTGGATCAGTTTTCCTTTTGAAGCCGTAACTCTCACTTTTACGAATAAAAAAAGAGAGAAAATCAAGAAAACAAGTAATGAACCTTTGTATTTGGTTTTACAATTTATTATTTATAAGAATCAACCTTTCCTATAAATAATAACTTAACACAAAATCAACTGTAATGATTGTGTGTGTTGGGAAAATCTATTTCCATACATTAAACTTCTTGAGCCACAATCATTGATATCTTAATTTGGATTGTTAACTTGCAATCCCTAGAATTAGTAAGGCGGCTATCCCACTTGAAGCACCCATGATGAAGAGTTAATAAGTTTTATTTCACTCTAATATAGATCAGAGTCTGGAATTAGTAAGTTTTATTTCACTCTAATATAGATTAGATTCTGAAGAACAGCGTTTGAAGAACAGTGACTGAAGATCAGAGTCTGAAGAACAGCGTCTGAAGAACAGTGTCTGAAGATCAGAGTCTGAAGAACAGCGTCTGAAGAAGAGTGTCTGAATGTCAGAGTCTGAAGAACAGTGTCTGAAGATCAGAGTCTGAAGCTCACAGTCTGAAGATCAGAGTCCAAAGAACAATGTCTAAATATCAGTGTCTGAAGCTCAGAGTCTGAAGATCAGAGTCTGATGAACAGTGTCTGAAGATCAAAGTCTGAAGATCAGACTTTGTTGTTTTCTCACATAATCACCTGTACTGTGTTGTATTAGAGTGACTTGAGGATTAAGTAATCGTAAATTTGTGTTATCCACGTATATCTGTATTGTGGTTTGCATGGCTAATACTTTTTAGTCATGTTGGGCAAAGTTATTAATTATGTGTTGGTTTAACCTGATCCATTTGGAACATTACTAAAACATGAAGAGTGTGCAACCCTTAGAACCAAGCTGTAAATTAAAGCAGTATAACATGAAATGGATGAATGAGTAAAAACAGAGAAAAATTAAATGTAAGGAATTAAGAAGGAAATAGTATAAGATTGGGAATGAAGGATTGTCTCCTTTGGATCAGTTTTCTTTTGAAGCCGTAACTCTCGCTTTTAAGAATAAAAAAAGAGAGAAAATCAAGAAAACAAGTAATGAACCTTTGTATTTGGTTTTACAATTTATTATTTATAAGAATCAACCTTTCCTATAAATAATAACTTAACACAAAATCAACTGTAATGATTGTGTGTGTTGGGAAAATCTATTTCCATACATTAAACTTCTTGAGCCACAATCATTGATATCTTAATTTGGATTGTTAGCTTGCAATCCCTGGAATTAGTAAGGCGGCTATCCAACTTGAAACACCCACGATGAAGAGTTAATAAGTTTTATTTCACTCTAATATAGATTAGAGTCTGGAAGTAGTAAGTTTTATTTCACTCTAATATAGATGAGATTCTGAAGAACAGCGTCTGAAGAACAGTGTCTGAAGATCAGAGTCTGAAAAACAGCGTCTGAAGAACAGTGTCTGAAGATCAGAGTCTGAAGATCAGAGTCTAAAGAACAGCGTCTGAAGAACAGTGTCTGAATGTCGGAGTCTGAAGAATACTGTCTGAAGTTCAGAGTATGAAGCTCAGAGTCTGAAGATCAGATCTGAAGATCAGAGTCTAAAGAACACGGTCTGAAGATCAGAGTCTGAAGCTCAGAGTTTGATGAACAGTATCTGAAGATCAGAGTCTGAAGATCAGACTTTGTTGTTTTCTCACATAATTACATGTATTGTGTTGTATTACAGTGACTTGAGGATTAAGTAATCGTAAATTTGTGTTATCCACGTATATCTGTATTGTGGTTTGCATGGCTAATAATTTTTAGTCATGTTGGGCAAAGTTGTTAATTATGTGTTGATTTAACCTTATCCATTTGGAACATTACTAAAACATGAAGAGTGTGCAACCCTTAGAACCAAGCTGTAAATTAAAGCAGTATAACATGAAATGGATGAATGAGTAAAAACACAGAAAAATTAAATGTAAGAAATTAAGAAGGAAATAATATAAGATTTGGAATGAAGGATTGTCTCCTTTGGATCAGTTTTCCTTTTGAAGCCGTAACTCTCACTTTTACGAATAAAAAAAGAGAGAAAATCAAGAAAACAAGTAATGAACCTTTGTATTTGGTTTTACAATTTATTATTTATAAGAATCAACCTTTCCTATAAATAATAACTTAACACAAAATCAACTGTAATGATTGTGTGTGTTGGGAAAATCTATTTCCATACATTAAACTTCTTGAGCCACAATCATTGATATCTTAATTTGGATTGTTAACTTGCAATCCCTAGAATTAGTAAGGCGGCTATCCCACTTGAAGCACCCATGATGAAGAGTTAATAAGTTTTATTTCACTCTAATATAGATCAGAGTCTGGAATTAGTAAGTTTTATTTCACTCTAATATAGATTAGATTCTGAAGAACAGCGTTTGAAGAACAGTGACTGAAGATCAGAGTCTGAAGAACAGCGTCTGAAGAACAGTGTCTGAAGATCAGAGTCTGAAGAACAGCGTCTGAAGAAGAGTGTCTGAATGTCAGAGTCTGAAGAACAGTGTCTGAAGATCAGAGTCTGAAGCTCACAGTCTGAAGATCAGAGTCCAAAGAACAATGTCTAAATATCAGTGTCTGAAGCTCAGAGTCTGAAGATCAGAGTCTGATGAACAGTGTCTGAAGATCAAAGTCTGAAGATCAGACTTTGTTGTTTTCTCACATAATCACCTGTACTGTGTTGTATTAGAGTGACTTGAGGATTAAGTAATCGTAAATTTGTGTTATCCACGTATATCTGTATTGTGGTTTGCATGGCTAATACTTTTTAGTCATGTTGGGCAAAGTTATTAATTATGTGTTGGTTTAACCTGATCCATTTGGAACATTACTAAAACATGAAGAGTGTGCAACCCTTAGAACCAAGCTGTAAATTAAAGCAGTATAACATGAAATGGATGAATGAGTAAAAACAGAGAAAAATTAAATGTAAGGAATTAAGAAGGAAATAGTATAAGATTGGGAATGAAGGATTGTCTCCTTTGGATCAGTTTTCTTTTTGAAGCCGTAACTCTCGCTTTTAAGAATAAAAAAAGAGAGAAAATCAAGAAAACAAGTAATGAACCTTTGTATTTGGTTTTACAATTTATTATTTATAAGAATCAACCTTTCCTATAAATAATAACTTAACACAAAATCAACTGTAATGATTGTGTGTGTTGGGAAAATCTATTTCCATACATTAAACTTCTTGAGCCACAATCATTGATATCTTAATTTGGATTGTTAGCTTGCAATCCCTGGAATTAGTAAGGCGGCTATCCAACTTGAAACACCCACGATGAAGAGTTAATAAGTTTTATTTCACTCTAATATAGATTAGAGTCTGGAAGTAGTAAGTTTTATTTCACTCTAATATAGATGAGATTCTGAAGAACAGCGTCTGAAGAACAGTGTCTGAAGATCAGAGTCTGAAGAACAGCGTCTGAAGAACAGTGTCTGAAGATCAGAGTCTGAAGATCAGAGTCTAAAGAACAGCGTCTGAAGAACAGTGTCTGAATGTCGGAGTCTGAAGAATACTGTCTGAAGTTCAGAGTATGAAGCTCAGAGTCTGAAGATCAGATCTGAAGATCAGAGTCTAAAGAACACGGTCTGAAGATCAGAGTCTGAAGCTCAGAGTTTGATGAACAGTATCTGAAGATCAGAGTCTGAAGATCAGACTTTGTTGTTTTCTCACATAATTACATGTATTGTGTTGTATTACAGTGACTTGAGGATTAAGTAATCGTAAATTTGTGTTATCCACGTATATCTGTATTGTGGTTTGCATGGCTAATAATTTTTAGTCATGTTGGGCAAAGTTGTTAATTATGTGTTGATTTAACCTTATCCATTTGGAACATTACTAAAACATGAAGAGTGTGCAACCCTTAGAACCAAGCTGTAAATTAAAGCAGTATAACATGAAATGGATGAATGAGTAAAAACACAGAAAAATTAAATGTAAGAAATTAAGAAGGAAATAATATAAGATTGGGAATGAAGGATTGTCTCCTTTGGATCAGTTTTCCTTTTGAAGCCGTAACTCTCACTTTTACGAATAAAAAAAGAGAGAAAATCAAGAAAACAAGTAATGAACCTTTGTATTTGGTTTTACAATTTATTATTTATAAGAATCAACCTTTCCAATAAATAATAACTTAACACAAAATCAACTGTAATGATTGTGTGTGTTGGGAAAATCTATTTCCATACATTAAACTTCTTGAGCCACAATCATTGATATCTTAATTTGGATTGTTAACTTGCAATCCCTAGAATTAGTAAGGCGGCTATCCCACTTGAAGCACCCATGATGAAGAGTTAATAAGTTTTATTTCACTCTAATATAGATCAGAGTCTGGAATTAGTAAGTTTTATTTCACTCTAATATAGATTAGATTCTGAAGAACAGCGTTTGAAGAACAGTGACTGAAGATCAGAGTCTGAAGAACAGCGTCTGAAGAACAGTGTCTGAAGATCAGAGTCTGAAGAACAGCGTTTGAAGAAGAGTGTCTGAATGTCAGAGTCTGAAGAACAGTGTCTGAAGATCAGAGTCTGAAGCTCAGAGTCTGAAGATCAGAGTCCAGAGAACAATGTCTAAATATCAGTGTCTGAAGCTCAGAGTCTGATGAACAGTGTCTGAAGATCAAAGTCTGAAGATCAGACTTTGTTGTTTTCTCACATAATCACCTGTACTGTGTTGTATTAGAGTGACTTGAGGATTAAGTAATCGTAAATTTGTGTTATCCACGTATATCTGTATTGTGGTTTGCATGGCTAATACTTTTTAGTCATGTTGGGCAAAGTTATTAATTATGTGTTGGTTTAACCTGATCCATTTGGAACATTACTAAAACATGAAGAGTGTGCAACCCTTAGAACCAAGCTGTAAATTAAAGCAGTATAACATGAAATGGATGAATGAGTAAAAACAGAGAAAAATTAAATGTAAGGAATTAAGAAGGAAATAGTATAAGATTGGGAATGAAGGATTGTCTCCTTTGGATCAGTTTTCTTTTTGAAGCCGTAACTCTCGCTTTTAAGAATAAAAAAAGAGAGAAAATCAAGAAAACAAGTAATGAACCTTTGTATTTGGTTTTACAATTTATTATTTATAAGAATCAACCTTTCCTATAAATAATAACTTAACACAAAATCAACTGTAATGATTGTGTGTGTTGGGAAAATCTATTTCCATACATTAAACTTCTTGAGCCACAATCATTGATATCTTAATTTGGATTGTTAGCTTGCAATCCCTGGAATTAGTAAGGCGGCTATCCAACTTGAAACACCCACGATGAAGAGTTAATAAGTTTTATTTCACTCTAATATAGATCAGAGTCTGGAATTAGTAAGTTTTATTTCACTCTAATATAGATTAGATTCTGAAGAACAGCGTTTGAAGAACAGTGACTGAAGATCAGAGTCTGAAGAACAGCGTCTGAAGAACAGTGTCTGAAGATCAGAGTCTGAAGAACAGCGTCTGAAGAAGAGTGTCTGAATGTCAGAGTCTGAAGAACAGTGTCTGAAGATCAGAGTCCAAAGAACAATGTCTAAAGATCAGTGTCTGAAGCTCAGAGTCTGAAGATCAGAGTCTGATGAACAGTGTCTGAAGATCAAAGTCTGAAGATCAGACTTTGTTGTTTTCTCACATAATCACCTGTACTGTGTTGTATTAGAGTGACTTGAGGATTAAGTAATCGTAAATTTGTGTTATCCACGTATATCTGTATTGTGGTTTGCATGGCTAATACTTTTTAGTCATGTTGGGCAAAGTTATTAATTATGTGTTGGTTTAACCTGATCCATTTGGAACATTACTAAAACATGAAGAGTGTGCAACCCTTAGAACCAAGCTGTAAATTAAAGCAGTATAACATGAAATGGATGAATGAGTAAAAACACAGAAAAATTAAATGTAAGGAATTAAGAAGGAAATAGTATAAGATTGGGAATGAAGGATTGTCTCCTTTGGATCAGTTTTCCTTTTGAAGCCGTAACTCTCGCTTTTAAGAATAAAAAAAGAGAGAAAATCAAGAAAACAAGTAATGAACCTTTGTATTTGGTTTTACAATTTATTATTTATAAGAATCAACCTTTCCTATAAATAATAACTTAACACAAAATCAACTGTAATGATTGTGTGTGTTGGGAAAATCTATTTCCATACATTAAACTTCTTGAGCCACAATCATTGATATCTTAATTTGGATTGTTAGCTTGCAATCCCTGGAATTAGTAAGGCGGCTATCCAACTTGAAACACCCACGATGAAGAGTTAATAAGTTTTATTTCACTCTAATATAGATCAGAGTCTGGAATTAGTAAGTTTTATTTCACTCTAATATAGATTAGATTCTGAAGAACAGCGTTTGAAGAACAGTGACTGAAGATCAGAGTCTGAAGAACAGCGTCTGAAGAACAGTGTCTGAAGATCAGAGTCTGAAGAACAGCGTCTGAAGAAGAGTGTCTGAATGTCAGAGTCTGAAGAACAGTGTCTGAAGATCAGAGTCCAAAGAACAATGTCTAAAGATCAGTGTCTGAAGCTCAGAGTCTGAAGATCAGAGTCTGATGAACAGTGTCTGAAGATCAAAGTCTGAAGATCAGACTTTGTTGTTTTCTCACATAATCACCTGTACTGTGTTGTATTAGAGTGACTTGAGGATTAAGTAATCGTAAATTTGTGTTATCCACGTATATCTGTATTGTGGTTTGCATGGCTAATACTTTTTAGTCATGTTGGGCAAAGTTATTAATTATGTGTTGGTTTAACCTGATCCATTTGGAACATTACTAAAACATGAAGAGTGTGCAACCCTTAGAACCAAGCTGTAAATTAAAGCAGTATAACATGAAATGGATGAATGAGTAAAAACACAGAAAAATTAAATGTAAGGAATTAAGAAGGAAATAGTATAAGATTGGGAATGAAGGATTGTCTCCTTTGGATCAGTTTTCCTTTTGAAGCCGTAACTCTCGCTTTTAAGAATAAAAAAAGAGAGAAAATCAAGAAAACAAGTAATGAACCTTTGTATTTGGTTTTACAATTTATTATTTATAAGAATCAACCTTTCCTATAAATAATAACTTAACACAAAATCAACTGTAATGATTGTGTGTGTTGGGAAAATCTATTTCCATACATTAAACTTCTTGAGCCACAATCATTGATATCTTAATTTGGATTGTTAGCTTGCAATCCCTGGAATTAGTAAGGCGGCTATCCAACTTGAAACACCCACGATGAAGAGTTAATAAGTTTTATTTCACTCTAATATAGATCAGAGTCTGGAATTAGTAAGTTTTATTTCACTCTAATATAGATTAGATTCTGAAGAACAGCGTTTGAAGAACAGTGACTGAAGATCAGAGTCTGAAGAACAGCGTCTGAAGAACAGTGTCTGAAGATCAGAGTCTGAAGAACAGCGTCTGAAGAAGAGTGTCTGAATGTCAGAGTCTGAAGAACAGTGTCTGAAGATCAGAGTCTGAAGATCAGAGTCCAAAGAACAATGTCTAAAGATCAGTGTCTGAAGCTCAGAGTCTGAAGATCAGAGTCTGATGAACAGTGTCTGAAGATCAAAGTCTGAAGATCAGACTTTGTTGTTTTCTCACATAATCACCTGTACTGTGTTGTATTAGAGTGACTTGAGGATTAAGTAATCATAAATTTGTGTTATCCACGTATATCTGTATTGTGGTTTGCATGGCTAATACTTTTTAGTCATGTTGGGCAAAGTTATTAATTATGTGTTGGTTTAACCTGATCCATTTGGAACATTACTAAAACATGAAGAGTGTGCAACCCTTAGAACCAAGCTGTAAATTAAAGCAGTATAACATGAAATGGATGAATGAGTAAAAACACAGAAAAATTAAATGTAAGGAATTAAGAAGGAAATAGTATAAGATTGGGAATGAAGGATTGTCTCCTTTGGATCAGTTTTCCTTTTGAAGCCGTAACTCTCGCTTTTAAGAATAAAAAAAGAGAGAAAATCAAGAAAACAAGTAATGAACCTTTGTATTTGGTTTTACAATTTATTATTTATAAGAATCAACCTTTCCTATAAATAATAACTTAACACAAAATCAACTGTAATGATTGTGTGTGTTGGGAAAATCTATTTCCATACATTAAACTTCTTGAGCCACAATCATTGATATCTTAATTTGGATTGTTAGCTTGCAATCCCTGGAATTAGTAAGGCGGCTATCCAACTTGAAACACCCACGATGAAGAGGTAATAAGTTTTATTTCACTCTAATATAGATCAGAGTCTGGAATTAGTAAGTTTTATTTCACTCTAATATAGATGAGATTCTGAAGAACAGCGTCTGAAGAACAGTGTCTGAAGATCAGAGTCTGAAGAACAGCGTCTGAAGAACAGTGTCTGAAGATCAGAGTCTGAAGATCAGAGTCTAAAGAACAGCGTCTGAAGAACAGTGTCTGAATGTCGGAGTCTGAAGAATACTGTCTGAAGATCAGAGTATGAAGCTCAGAGTCTGAAGATCAGATCTGAAGATCAGAGTCTAAAGAACACGGTCTGAAGATCAGAGTCTGAAGCTCAGAGTCTGAAGATCAGAGTTTAATGAACAGTATCTGAAGATCAGAGTCTGAAGATCAGACTTTGTTGTTTTCTCACATAATTACATGTATTGTGTTGTATTACAGTGACTTGAGGATTAAGTAATCGTAAATTTGTGTTATCCACGTATATCTGTATTGTGGTTTGCATGGCTAATAATTTTTAGTCATGTTGGGCAAAGTTGTTAATTATGTGTTGATTTAACCTGATCCATTTGGAACATTACTAAAACATGAAGAGTGTGCAGCCCTTAGAACAAAGCTGTAAATTAAAGCAGTATCACATGAAATGGATGAATGAGTAAAAACACAAAAATTAAATGTAAGAAATTAAGAAGGAAATAGTATAAGATTGGGAATGAAGGATTGTCTCCTTTGGATCAGTTTTCCTTTTGAAGCCGTAACTCTCGCTTTTAAGAATAAAAAAAGAGAGAAAATCAAGAAAACAAGTAATGAACCTTTGTATTTGGTTTTACAATTTATTATTTATAAGAATCAACCTTTCCTATAAATAATAACTTAACACAAAATCAACTGTAATGATTGTGTGTGTTGGGAAAATCTATTTCCATACATTAAACTTCTTGAGCCACAATCATTGATATCTTAATTTGGATTATTAGCTTGCAATCCCTGGAATTAGTAAGGCGGCTATCCCACTTGAAGCACCCATGATGAAGAGTTAATAAGTTTTATTTCACTCTAATATAGATCAGAGTCTGGAATTAGTAAGTTTTATTTCACTCTAATATAGACTAGATTCTGAAGAACAGCGTTTGAAGAAAAGTGACTGAAGATCAGAGTCTGAAGAACAGCGTCTGAAGAACAGTGTCTGAAGATCAGAGTCTGAAGAACAGCGTCTGAAGAAGAGTGTCTTAATGTCAGAGTCTGAAGAACAGTGTCTGAAGATCAGAGTCTGAAGCTCAGAGTCTGAAGATCAGAGTCCAAAGAACAATGTCTAAAGATCAGTGTCTGAAGCTCAGAGTCTGAAGATCAGAGTCTGATGAACAGTGTCTGAAGATCAGACTTTGTTGTTTTCTCACATAATCACCTGTACTGTGTTGTATTAGAGTGACTTGAGGATTAAGTAATCGTAAATTTGTGTTATCCACGTATATTTGTATTGTGGTTTGCATGGCTAATACTTTTTAGTCATGTTGGGCAAAGTTATTAATTATGTGTTGATTTAACCTGATCCATTTGGAACATTACTAAAACATGAAGAGTGTGCAACCCTTAGAACCAAGCTGTAAATTAAAGCAGTATAACATGAAATGGATGAATGAGTAAAAACACAGAAAAATTAAATGTAAGAAATTAAGAAGGAAATAGTATAAGATTGGGAATGAAGGATTGTCTCCTTTGGATCAGTTTTCCTTTTGAAGCCGTAACTCTCGCTTTTAAGAATAAAAAAAGAGAGAAAATCAAGAAAACAAGTAATGAACCTTTGTATTTGGTTTTACAATTTATTATTTATAAGAATCAACCTTTCCTATAAATAATAACTTAAACACAAAATCAACTGTAATGATTGTGTGTGTTGGGAAAATCTATTTCCATACATTAAACTTCTTGAGCCACAATCATTGATATCTTAATTTGGATTATTAGCTTGCAATCCCTGGAATTAGTAAGGCGGCTATCCCACTTGAAGCACCCATGATGAAGAGTTAATAAGTTTTATTTCACTCTAATATAGATCAGAGTCTGGAATTAGTAAGTTTTATTTCACTCTAATATAGACTAGATTCTGAAGAACAGCGTTTGAAGAACAGTGACTGAAGATCAGAGTCTGAAGAACAGCGTCTGAAGAACAGTGTCTGAAGATCAAAGTCTGAAGAACATCGTCTGAAGAAGAGTGTCTTAATGTCAGAGTCTGAAGAACAGTGTCTGAAGATCAGAGTCTGAAGCTCAGAGTCTGAAGATCAGAGTCCAAAGAACAATGTCTAAAGATCAGTGTCTGAAGCTCAGAGTCTGAAGATCAGAGTCTGATGAACAGTGTCTGAAGATCAGACTTTGTTGTTTTCTCACATAATCACCTGTACTGTGTTGTATTAGAGTGACTTGAGGATTAAGTAATCGTAAATTTGTGTTATCCACGTATATCTGTATTGTGGTTTGCATGGCTAATACTTTTTAGTCATGTTGGGCAAAGTTATTAATTATGTGTTGATTTAACCTGATCCATTTGGAACATTACTAAAACATGAAGAGTGTGCAACCCTTAGAACCAAGCTGTAAATTAAAGCAGTATAACATGAAATGGATGAATGAGTAAAAACACAGAAAAATTAAATGTAAGAAATTAAGAAGGAAATAGTATAAGATTGGGAATGAAGGATTGTCTCCTTTGGATCAGTTTTCCTTTTGAAGCCGTAACTCTCGCTTTTAAGAATAAAAAAAGAGAGAAAATCAAGAAAACAAGTAATGAACCTTTGTATTTGGTTTTACAATTTATTATTTATAAGAATCAACCTTTCCTATAAATAATAACTTAACACAAAATCAACTGTAATGATTGTGTGTGTTGGGAAAATCTATTTCCATACATTAAACTTCTTGAGCCACAATCATCGATATCTTAATTTGGATTGTTAGCTTGCAATCCTGGAATTAGTAAGGCGGCTATCCAACTTGAAACACCCACGATGAAGAGTTAATAAGTTTTATTTCACTCTAATATAGATCAGAGTCTGGAATTAGTAAGTTTTATTTCACTCTAATATAGATCAGATTCTGAAGAACAGCGTCTGAAGAACAGTGTCTGAAGATCAGAGTCTGAAGAACAGCGTCTGAAGAACAGTGTCTGAAGATCAGAGTCTAAAGAACAGCGTCTGAAGAACAGTGTCTGAATGTCAGAGTCTGAAGAATACTGTCTGAAGATCAGAGTCTGAAGCTCAGAGTCTGAAGATCAGATCTGAAGATTAGAGTCTAAAGAACACGGTCTGAAGATCAGAGTCTGAAGCTCAGAGTCTGAAGATCAGAGTTTGATGAACAGTGTCTGAAGATCAGACTTTGTTGTTTTCTCACATAATTACCTGTACTGTGTTGTATTACAGTGACTTGAGGATTAAGTAATCGTAAATTTGTTTTATCCACGTATAACTGTATTGTGGTTTGCATGGCTGATAATTTCTAGTCATGTTGGGCAAAGTTGTTAATTATGTGTTGATTTAACCTGATCCATTTGGAACATTACTAAAACATGAAGAGTGTGCAGCCCTTAGAATAAAGCTGTAAATTAAAGCAGTATAACATGAAATGGATGAATGAGTAAAAACACAGAAAAATTAAATGTAAGAAATTAAGAAGGAAATAGTATAAGATTGGGAATGAAGGATTGTCTCCTTTGGCTCAGTTTTCCTTTTGAAGCCGTAACTCTCGCTTTTAAGAATAAAAAAATAAGAGAGAAAATCAAGAAAACAAGTAATGAACCTTTGTATTTGGTTTTACAATTTATTATTTATAAGAATCAACCTTTCCTATAAATAATAACTTAACACAAAATCAACTGTAATGATTGTGTGTGTTGGGAAAATCTATTTCCATACATTAAACTTCTTGAGCCACAATCATTGATATCTTAATTTGGATTGTTAGCTTGCAATCCCTGGAATTAGTAAGGCGGCTATCCAACTTGAAACACCCACGATGAAGAGTTAATAAGTTTTATTTCACTCTAATATAGATCAGAGTCTGGAATTAGTAAGTTTTATTTCACTCTAATATAGATTAGATTCTGAAGAACAGCGTTTGAAGAACAGTGACTGAAGATCAGAGTCTGAAGAACAGCGTCTGAAGAACAGTGTCTGAAGATCAGAGTCTGAAGAACAGCGTCTGAAGAAGAGTGTCTGAATGTCAGAGTCTGAAGAACAGTGTCTGAAGATCAGAGTCTGAAGATCAGAGTCCAAAGAACAATGTCTAAAGATCAGTGTCTGAAGCTCAGAGTCTGAAGATCAGAGTCTGATGAACAGTGTCTGAAGATCAAAGTCTGAAGATCAGACTTTGTTGTTTTCTCACATAATCACCTGTACTGTGTTGTATTAGAGTGACTTGAGGATTAAGTAATCGTAAATTTGTGTTATCCACGTATATCTGTATTGTGGTTTGCATGGCTAATACTTTTTAGTCATGTTGGGCAAAGTTATTAATTATGTGTTGGTTTAACCTGATCCATTTGGAACATTACTAAAACATGAAGAGTGTGCAACCCTTAGAACCAAGCTGTAAATTAAAGCAGTATAACATGAAATGGATGAATGTGTAAAAACACAGAAAAATTAAATGTAAGGAATTAAGAAGGAAATAGTATAAGATTGGGAATGAAGGATTGTCTCCTTTGGATCAGTTTTCCTTTTGAAGCCGTAACTCTCGCTTTTAAGAATAAAAAAAGAGAGAAAATCAAGAAAACAAGTAATGAACCTTTGTATTTGGTTTTACAATTTATTATTTATAAGAATCAACCTTTCCTATAAATAATAACTTAACACAAAATCAACTGTAATGATTGTGTGTGTTGGGAAAATCTATTTCCATACATTAAACTTCTTGTGCCACAATCATTGATATCTTAATTTGGATTGTTAGCTTGCAATCCCTGGAATTAGTAAGGCGGCTATCCAACTTGAAACACCCACGATGAAGAGTTAATAAGTTTTATTTCACTCTAATATAGATCAGAGTCTGGAATTAGTAAGTTTTATTTCACTCTAATATAGATGAGATTCTGAAGAACAGCGTCTGAAGAACAGTGTCTGAAGATCAGAGTCTGAAGAACAGCGTCTGAAGAACAGTGTCTGAAGATCAGAGTCTGAAGATCAGAGTCTAAAGAACAGCGTCTGAAGAACAGTGTCTGAATGTCGGAGTCTGAAGAATACTGTCTGAAGATCAGAGTATGAAGCTCAGAGTCTGAAGATCAGATCTGAAGATCAGAGTCTAAAGAACACGGTCTGAAGATCAGAGTCTGAAGCTCAGAGTCTGAAGATCAGAGTTTGATGAACAGTATCTGAAGATCAGAGTCTGAAGATCAGACTTTGTTGTTTTCTCACATAATTACATGTATTGTGTTGTATTACAGTGACTTGAGGATTAAGTAATCGTAAATTTGTGTTATCCACGTATATCTGTATTGTGGTTTGCATGGCTAATAATTTTTAGTCATGTTGGGCAAAGTTGTTAATTATGTGTTGATTTAACCTGATCCATTTGGAACATTACTAAAACATGAAGAGTGTGCAGCCCTTAGAACAAAGCTGTAAATTAAAGCAGTATCACATGAAATGGATGAATGAGTAAAAACACAGAAAAATTAAACGTAAGAAATTAAGAAGGAAATAGTATAAGATTGGGAATGAAGGATTGTCTCCTTTGGATCAGTTTTCCTTTTGAAGCCGTAACTCTCGCTTTTAAGAATAAAAAAAGAGAGAAAATCAAGAAAACAAGTAATGAACCTTTGTATTTGGTTTTACAATTTATTATTTATAAGAATCAACCTTTCCTATAAATAATAACTTAACACAAAATCAACTGTAATGATTATGTGTGTTGGGAAAATCTATTTCCATACATTAAACTTCTTGAGCCACAATCATTGATATCTTAATTTGGATTATTAGCTTGCAATCCCTGGAATTAGTAAGGCGGCTATCCCACTTGAAGCACCCATGATGAAGAGTTAATAAGTTTTATTTCACTCTAATATAGATCAGAGTCTGGAATTAGTAAGTTTTATTTCACTCTAATATAGACTAGATTCTGAAGAACAGCGTTTGAAGAACAGTGACTGAAGATCAGAGTCTGAAGAACAGCGTCTGAAGAACAGTGTCTGAAGATCAGAGTCTGAAGAACAGCGTCTGAAGAAGAGTGTCTTAATGTCAGAGTCTGAAGAACAGTGTCTGAAGATCAGAGTCTGAAGCTCAGAGTCTGAAGATCAGAGTCCAAAGAACAATGTCTAAAGATCAGTGTCTGAAGCTCAGAGTCTGAAGATCAGAGTCTGATGAACAGTGTCTGAAGATCAGACTTTGTTGTTTTCTCACATAATCACCTGTACTGTGTTGTATTAGAGTGACTTGAGGATTAAGTAATCGTAAATTTGTGTTATCCACGTATATCTGTATTGTGGTTTGCATGGCTAATACTTTTTAGTCATGTTGGGCAAAGTTATTAATTATGTGTTGATTTAACCTGATCCATTTGGAACATTACTAAAACATGAAGAGTGTGCAACCCTTAGAACCAAGCTGTAAATTAAAGCAGTATAACATGAAATGGATGAATGAGTAAAAACACAGAAAAATTAAATGTAAGAAATTAAGAAGGAAATAGTATAAGATTGGGAATGAAGGATTGTCTCCTTTGGATCAGTTTTCCTTTTGAAGCCGTAACTCTCGCTTTTAAGAATAAAAAAAGAGAGAAAATCAAGAAAACAAGTAATGAACCTTTGTATTTGGTTTTACAATTTATTATTTATAAGAATCAACCTTTCCTATAAATAATAACTTAACACAAAATCAACTGTAATGATTGTGTGTGTTGGGAAAATCTATTTCCATACATTAAACTTCTTGAGCCACAATCATTGATATCTTAATTTGGATTATTAGCTTGCAATCCCTGGAATTAGTAAGGCGGCTATCCCACTTGAAGCACCCATGATGAAGAGTTAATAAGTTTTATTTCACTCTAATATAGATCAGAGTCTGGAATTAGTAAGTTTTATTTCACTCTAATATAGACTAGATTCTGAAGAACAGCGTTTGAAGAACAGTGACTGAAGATCAGAGTCTGAAGAACAGCGTCTGAAGAACAGTGTCTGAAGATCAAAGTCTGAAGAACATCGTCTGAAGAAGAGTGTCTTAATGTCAGAGTCTGAAGAACAGTGTCTGAAGATCAGAGTCTGAAGCTCAGAGTCTGAAGATCAGAGTCCAAAGAACAATGTCTAAAGATCAGTGTCTGAAGCTCAGAGTCTGAAGATCAAAGTCTGATGAACAGTGTCTGAAGATCAGACTTTGTTGTTTTCTCACATAATCACCTGTACTGTGTTGTATTAGAGTGACTTGAGGATTAAGTAATCGTAAATTTGTGTTATCCACGTATATCTGTATTGTGGTTTGCATGGCTAATACTTTTTAGTCATGTTGGGCAAAGTTATTAATTATGTGTTGATTTAACCTGATCCATTTGGAACATTACTAAAACATGAAGAGTGTGCAACCCTTAGAACCAAGCTGTAAATTAAAGCAGTATAACATGAAATGGATGAATGAGTAAAAACACAGAAAAATTAAATGTAAGAAATTAAGAAGGAAATAGTATAAGATTGGGAATGAAGGATTGTCTCCTTTGGATCAGTTTTCCTTTTGAAGCCGTAACTCTCGCTTTTAAGAATAAAAAAAGAGAGAAAATCAAGAAAACAAGTAATGAACCTTTGTATTTGGTTTTACAATTTATTATTTATAAGAATCAGCCTTTCCTATAAATAATAACTTAACACAAAATCAACTGTAATGATTGTGTGTGTTGGGAAAATCTATTTCCATACATTAAACTTCTTGAGCCACAATCATCGATATCTTAATTTGGATTGTTAGCTTGCAATCCTGGAATTAGTAAGGCGGCTATCCAACTTGAAACACCCACGATGAAGAGTTAATAAGTTTTATTTCACTCTAATATAGATCAGAGTCTGGAATTAGTAAGTTTTATTTCACTCTAATATAGATCAGATTCTGAAGAACAGCGTCTGAAGAACAGTGTCTGAAGATCAGAGTCTGAAGAACAGCGTCTGAAGAACAGTGTCTGAAGATCAGAGTCTAAAGAACAGCGTCTGAAGAACAGTGTCTGAATGTCAGAGTCTGAAGAATACTGTCTGAAGATCAGAGTCTGAAGCTCAGAGTCTGAAGATCAGATCTGAAGATTAGAGTCTAAAGAACACGGTCTGAAGATCAGAGTCTGAAGCTCAGAGTCTGAAGATCAGAGTTTGATGAACAGTGTCTGAAGATCAGAGTTTGATGAACAGTGTCTGAAGATCAGACTTTGTTGTTTTCTCACATAATTACCTGTACTGTGTTGTATTACAGTGACTTGAGGATTAAGTAATCGTAAATTTGTTTTATCCACGTATATCTGTATTGTGGTTTGCATGGCTGATAATTTCTAGTCATGTTGGGCAAAGTTGTTAATTATGTGTTGATTTAACCTGATCCATTTGGAACATTACTAAAACATGAAGAGTGTGCAGCCCTTAGAACAAAGTTGTAAATTAAAGCAGTATAACATGAAATGGATGAATGAGTAAAAACACAGAAAAATTAAATGTAAGAAATTAAGAAGGAAATAGTATAAGATTGGGAATGAAGGATTGTCTCCTTTGGCTCAGTTTTCCTTTTGAAGCCGTAACTCTCGCTTTTAAGAATAAAAAAAGAGAGAAAATCAAGAAAACAAGTAATGAACCTTTGTATTTGGTTTTACAATTTATTATTTATAAGAATCAACCTTTCCTATAAATAATAACTTAACACAAAATCAACTGTAATGATTGTGTGTGTTGGGAAAATCTATTTCCATACATTAAACTTCTTGAGCCACAATCATTGATATCTTAATTTGGATTGTTAGCTTGCAATCCCTGGAATTAGTAAGGCGGCTATCCCACTTGAAGCACCCATGATGAAGAGTTAATAAGTTTTATTTCACTCTAATATAGATCAGAGTCTGGAATGAGTAAGTTTTATTTCACTCTAATATAGATCAGATTCTGAAGAACAGCGTCTGAAGAACAGTGTCTGAAGATCAGAGTCTGAAGAACAGCGTCTGAAGAACAGTGTCTGAAGATCAGAGTCTGAAGATCAGAGTCTAAAGAACAACGTCTGAAGAACAGTGTCTGAATGTCAGAGTATGAAGAATACTGTCTGAAGATCAGAGTCTGAAGCTCAGAGTCTGAAGATCAGAGTCTAAAGAACACTGTCTGAAGATCAGAGTCTGAAGCTCAGAGTCTGAAGATCAGTGTCTGAAGAACAGTGTCTGAAGATCAGATCTGAAGATCAGAGTCTAAAGAACACGGTCTGAAGATCAGAGTCTGAAGCTCAGAATCTGAAGCTCAGAGTCTGAAGATCAGAGTTTGATGAACAGTGTCTGAAGATCAGAGTCTGAAGATCAGACTTTGTTGTTTTCTCACATAATTACCTGTACTGTGTTGTATTAGAGTGACTTGAGGATTAAGTAATCGTAAATTTGTGTTATCCACGTATATCAGTATTGTGGTTTGCATGGCTAATAATTTTTAGTCATGTTGGGCAAAGTTGTTAATTATGTGTTGATTTAACCTGATCCATTTGGAACATTACTAAAACATGAAGAGTGTGCAGCCCTTAGAACAAAGCTGTAAATTAAAGCAGTATAACATGAAATGGATGAATGAGTAAAAACACAGAAAAATTAAAAGTAAGAAATCTATTTCCATACATTCAACTTCTTGAGCCACAATCATAGATATCTTAATTTGGATTGTTAGCTTGCAATCTCTGGAATTAGTAAGGCGGCTATCCCACTTGAAGCACCCATGATTAAGAGTTAATGAATTTTATTTCACTCTAATATAGATCAGAGTCTGGAATTAGTAAGTTTTATTTCACTCTAATATAGATTAGATTCTGAAGAACAACGTTTGAAGAACAGTGACTGAAGATCAGAGTCTGAAGAACAGCGTCTGAAGAACAGTGTCTGAAGATCAGAGTCTGAAGAATAGCATCTGAAGAACAGTGTCTGAATGTCAGAGTCTGAAGAACAGTGTCTGAAGATCAGAGTCTGAAGCTCAGAGTCTGAAGATCAGAATCCAAAGAACAATGTCTGAAGATCAGTGTCTGAAGCTCAGAGTCTGAAGATTAGAGTCTGATGAACAGTGTTTGAAGATCAAAGTCTGAAGATCAGACTTTGTTGTTTTCTCACATAATCACCAGTACTGTGTTGTATTAGAGTGACTTGAGGATTAAGTAATCGTAAATTTGTGTTATCCACGTATATTTGTATTGTGGTTTGCATGGCTAATACTTTTTAGTCATGTTGGGCAAAGTTATTAATTATGTGTTGATTTAACCTGATCCATTTGGAACATTACTAAAACATGAAGAGTGTGCAACCCTTAGAACCAAGCTGTAAATTAAAGCAGTATAACATGAAATGGATGAATGAGTAAAAACACAGAAAAATTAAATGTAAGAAATTAAGAAGGAAATAGTATAAGATTGGGAATGAAGGATTGTCTCCTTTGGATCAGTTTTCCTTTTGAAGCCGTAACTCTCGATTTTAAGAATAAAAAAAGAGAGAAAATCAAGAAAACAAGTAATGAACCTTTGTATTTGGTTTTACAATTTATTATTTATAAGAATCAACCTTTCCTATAAATAATAACTTAACACAAAATCAACTGTAATGATTGTGTGTGTTGGGAAAATCTATTTCCATACATTAAACTTCTTGAGCCACAATCATCGATATCTTAATTTGGATTGTTAGCTTGCAATCCTGGAATTAGTAAGGCGGCTATCCAACTTGAAACACCCACGATGAAGAGTTAATAAGTTTTATTTCACTCTAACATAGATCAGAGTCTGGAATTAGTAAGTTTTATTTCACTCTAATATAGATCAGATTCTGAAGAACAGCGTCTGAAGAACAGTGTCTGAAGATCAGAGTCTGAAGAACAGCGTCTGAAGAACAGTGTCTGAAGATCAGAGTCTGAAGATCAGAGTCTAAAGAACAGCGTCTGAAGAACAGTGTCTGAATGTCAGAGTCTGAAGAATATTGTCTGAAGATCAGAGTCTGAAGCTCAGAGTCTGAAGATCAGATCTGAAGATTAGAGTCTAAAGAACACGGTCTGAAGATCAGAGTCTGAAGCTCAGAGTCTGAAGATCAGAGTTTGATGAACAGTGTCTGAAGATCAGACTTTGTTGTTTTCTCACATAATTACCTGTACTGTGTTGTATTACAGTGACTTGAGGATTAAGTAATCGTAAATTTGTTTTATCCACGTATATCTGTATTGTGGTTTGCAAGGCTGATAATTTCTAGTCATGTTGGGCAAAGTTGTTAATTATGTGTTGATTTAACCTGATCCATTTGGAACATTACTAAAACATGAAGAGTGTGCAGCCCTTAGAACAAAGCTGTAAATTAAAGCAGTATAACATGAAATGGATGAATGAGTAAAAACACAGAAAAATTAAATGTAAGAAATTAAGAAGGAAATAGTATAAGATTGGGAATGAAGGATTGTCTCCTTTGGCTCAGTTTTCCTTTTGAAGCCGTAACTCTCGCTTTTAAGAATAAAAAAAGAGAGAAAATCAAGAAAACAAGTAATGAACCTTTGTATTTGGTTTTACAATTTATTATTTATAAGAATCAACCTTTCCTATAAATAATAACTTAACACAAAATCAACTGTAATGATTGTGTGTGTTGGGAAAATCTATTTCCATACATTAAACTTCTTGAGCCACAATCATTGATATCTTAATTTGGATTGTTAGCTTGCAATCCCTGGAATTAGTAAGGCGGCTATCCCACTTGAAGCACCCATGATGAAGAGTTAATAAGTTTTATTTCACTCTACTATAGATCAGAGTCTGGAATGAGTAAGTTTTATTTCACTCTAATATAGATCAGATTCTGAAGAACAGCGTCTGAAGAACAGTGTCTGAAGATCAGAGTCTGAAGAACAGCGTCTGAAGAACAGTGTCTGAAGATCAGAGTCTGAAGATCAGAGTCTAAAGAACAACGTCTGAAGAACAGTGTCTGAATGTCAGAGTATGAAGAATACTGTCTGAAGATCAGAGTCTGAAGATCAGATCTGAAGATCAGAGTCTAAAGAACACTGTCTGAAGATCAGAGTCTGAAGCTCAGAGTCTGAAGATCAGTGTCTGAAGAACAGTGTCTGAAGATCAGATCTGAAGATCAGAGTCTAAAGAACACGGTCTGAAGATCAGAGTCTGAAGCTCAGAGTCTGAAGATCAGAGTTTGATGAACAGTGTCTGAAGATCAGAGTCTGAAGATCAGACTTTGTTGTTTTCTCACATAATTACCTGTACTGTGTTGTATTAGAGTGACTTGAGGATTAAGTAATCGTAAATTTGTGTTATCCACGTATATCAGTATTGTGGTTTGCATGGCTAATAATTTTTAGTCATGTTGGGCAAAGTTGTTAATTATGTGTTGATTTAACCTGATCCATTTGGAACATTACTAAAACATGAAGAGTGTGCAGCCCTTAGAACAAAGCTGTAAATTAAAGCAGTATAACATGAAATGGATGAATGAGTAAAAACACAAAAATTAAAAGTAAGAAATCTATTTCCATACATTCAACTTCTTGAGCCACAATCATAGATATCTTAATTTGGATTGTTAGCTTGCAATCTCTGGAATTAGTAAGGCGGCTATCCCACTTGAAGCACCCATGATTAAGAGTTAATGAATTTTATTTCACTCTAATATAGATCAGAGTCTGGAATTAGTAAGTTTTATTTCACTCTAATATAGATTAGATTCTGAAGAACAACGTTTGAAGAACAGTGACTGAAGATCAGAGTCTGAAGAACAGCGTCTGAAGAACAGTGTCTGAAGATCAGAGTCTGAAGATCAGAGTCTGAAGAATAGCATCTGAAGAACAGTGTCTGAATGTCAGAGTCTGAAGAACAGTGTCTGAAGATCAGAGTCTGAAGCTCAGAGTCTGAAGATCAGAATCCAAAGAACAATGTCTGAAGCTCAGAGTCTGAAGATCAGAGTCTGATGAACAGTGTTTGAAGATCAAAGTCTGAAGATCAGACTTTGTTGTTTTCTCACATAATCACCAGTACTGTGTTGTATTAGAGTGACTTGAGGATTAAGTAATCGTAAATTTGTGTTATCCACGTATATTTGTATTGTGGTTTGCATGGCTAATACTTTTTAGTCATGTTGGGCAAAGTTATTAATTATGTGTTGATTTAACCTGATCCATTTGGAACATTACTAAAACATGAAGAGTGTGCAGCCCTTAGAACAAAGTTGTAAATTAAAGCAGTATAACATGAAATGGATGAATGAGTAAAAACACAGAAAAATTAAATGTAAGAAATTAAGAAGGAAATAGTATAAGATTGGGAATGAAGGATTGTCTCCTTTGGATCAGTTTTCCTTTTGAAGCCGTAACTCTCGCTTTTAAGAATAAAAAAAGAGAGAAAATCAAGAAAACAAGTAATGAACCTTTGTATTTGGTTTTACAATTTATTATTTATAAGAATCAACCTTTCCTATAAATAATAACTTAACACAAAATCAACTGTAATGATTGTGTGTGTTGGGAAAATCTATTTCCATACATTAAACTTCTTGAGCCACAATCATTGATATCTTAATTTGGATTGTTAGCTTGCAATCCCTGGAATTAGTAAGGCGGCTATCCCACTTGAAGCACCCATGATGAAGAGTTAATAAGTTTTATTTCACTCTAATATAGATCAGAGTCTGGAATGAGTAAGTTTTATTTCACTCTAATATAGATCAGATTCTGAAGAACAGCGTCTGAAGAACAGTGTCTGAAGATCAGAGTCTGAAGAACAGCGTCTGAAGAACAGTGTCTGAAGATCAGAGTCTAAAGAACAACGTCTGAAGAACAGTGTCTGAATGTCAGAGTATGAAGAATACTGTCTGAAGATCAGAGTCTGAAGCTCAGAGTCTGAAGATCAGATCTGAAGATCAGAGTCTAAAGAACACTGTCTGAAGATCAGAGTCTGAAGCTCAGAGTCTTAAGATCAGTGTCTGAAGAACAGTGTCTGAAGATCAGATCTGAAGATCAGAATCTAAAGAACACGGTCTGAAGATCAGAGTCTGAAGCTCAGAGTCTGAAGATCAGAGTTTGATGAACAGTGTCTGAAGATCAGAGTCTGAAGATCAGAGTTTGTTGTTTTCTCACATAATTACCTGTACTGTGTTGTATTAGAGTGACTAGAGGATTAAGTAATCGTAAATTTGTGTTATCCACGTATATCAGTATTGTGGTTTGCATGGCTAATAATTTTTAGTCATGTTGGGCAAAGTTGTTAATTATGTGTTGATTTAACCTGATCCATTTGGAACATTACTAAAACATGAAGAGTGTGCAGCCCTTAGAACAAAGCTGTAAATTAAAGCAGTATAACATGAAATGGATGAATGAGTAAAAACACAGAAAAATTAAAAGTAAGAAATCTATTTCCATACATTCAACTTCTTGAGCCACAATCATAGATATCTTAATTTGGATTGTTAGCTTGCAATCTCTGGAATTAGTACGGCGGCTATCCCACTTGAAGCACCCATGATTAAGAGTTAATGAATTTTATTTCACTCTAATATAGATCAGAGTCTGGAATTAGTAAGTTTTATTTCACTCTAATATAGATTAGATTCTGAAGAACAACGTTTGAAGAACAGTGACTGAAGATCAGAGTCTGAAGAACAGCGTCTGAAGAACAGTGTCTGAAGATCAGAGTCTGAAGAACAGCGTCTGAAGAAGAGTGTCTGAATGTCAGATTCTGAAGAACAGTGTCTGAAGATCAGAGTCTGAAGCTCAGAGTCTGAAGATCAGATCTGAAGATTAGAGTCTAAAGAACACGGTCTGAAGATCAGAGTCTGAAGCTCAGAGTCTGAAGATCAGAGTTTGATGAACAGTGTCTGAAGATCAGACTTTGTTGTTTTCTCACATAATTACCTGTACTGTGTTGTATTACAGTGACTTGAGGATTAAGTAATCGTAAATTTGTTTTATCCACGTATATCTGTATTGTGGTTTGCATGGCTGATAATTTCTAGTCATGTTGGGCAAAGTTGTTAATTATGTGTTGATTTAACCTGATCCATTTGGAACATTACTAAAACATGAAGAGTGTGCAGCCCTTAGAACAAAGCTGTAAATTAAAGCAGTATAACATGAAATGGATGAATGAGTAAAAACACAGAAAAATTAAATGTAAGAAATTAAGAAGGAAATAGTATAAGATTGGGAATGAAGGATTGTCTCCTTTGGCTCAGTTTTCCTTTTGAAGCCGTAACTCTCGCTTTTAAGAATAAAAAAAGAGAGAAAATCAAGAAAACAAGTAATGAACCTTTGTATTTGGTTTTACAATTTATTATTTATAAGAATCAACCTTTCCTATAAATAATAACTTAACACAAAATCAACTGTAATGATTGTGTGTGTTGGGAAAATCTATTTCCATACATTAAACTTCTTGAGCCACAATCATTGATATCTTAATTTGGATTGTTAGCTTGCAATCCCTGGAATTAGTAAGGCGGCTATCCCACTTGAAGCACCCATGATGATGAGTTAATAAGTTTTATTTCACTCTAATATAGATCAGAGTCTGGAATGAGTAAGTTTTATTTCACTCTAATATAGATCAGATTCTGAAGAACAGCGTCTGAAGAACAGTGTCTGAAGATCAGAGTCTGAAGAACAGCGTCTGAAGAACAGTGTCTGAAGATCAGAGTCTGAAGATCAGAGTCTAAAGAACAACGTCTGAAGAACAGTGTCTGAATGTCAGAGTATGAAGAATACTGTCTGAAGATCAGAGTCTGAAGATCAGATCTGAAGATCAGAGTCTAAAGAACACTGTCTGAAGATCAGAGTCTGAAGCTCAGAGTCTGAAGATCAGTGTCTGAAGAACAGTGTCTGAAGATCAGATCTGAAGATCAGAGTCTAAAGAACACGGTCTGAAGATCAGAGTCTGAAGCTCAGAGTCTGAAGATCAGAGTTTGATGAACAGTGTCTGAAGATCAGAGTCTGAAGATCAGACTTTGTTGTTTTCTCACATAATTACCTGTACTGTGTTGTATTAGAGTGACTTGAGGATTAAGTAATCGTAAATTTGTGTTATCCACGTATATCAGTATTGTGGTTTGCATGGCTAATAATTTTTAGTCATGTTGGGCAAAGTTGTTAATTATGTGTTGATTTAACCTGATCCATTTGGAACATTACTAAAACATGAAGAGTGTGCAGCCCTTAGAACAAAGCTGTAAATTAAAGCAGTATAACATGAAATGGATGAATGAGTAAAAACACAGAAAAATTAAAAGTAAGAAATCTATTTCCATACATTCAACTTCTTGAGCCACAATCATAGATATCTTAATTTGGATTGTTAGCTTGCAATCTCTGGAATTAGTAAGGCGGCTATCCCACTTGAAGCACCCATGATTAAGAGTTAATGAATTTTATTTCACTCTAATATAGATCAGAGTCTGGAATTAGTAAGTTTTATTTCACTCTAATATAGATTAGATTCTGAAGAACAACGTTTGAAGAACAGTGACTGAAGATCAGAGTCTGAAGAACAGCGTCTGAAGAACAGTGTCTGAAGATCAGAGTCTGAAGATCAGAGTCTGAAGAATAGCATCTGAAGAACAGTGTCTGAATGTCAGAGTCTGAAGAACAGTGTCTGAAGATCAGAGTCTGAAGCTCAGAGTCTGAAGATCAGAATCCAAAGAACAATGTCTGAAGCTCAGAGTCTGAAGATCAGAGTCTGATGAACAGTGTTTGAAGATCAAAGTCTGAAGATCAGACTTTGTTGTTTTCTCACATAATCACCAGTACTGTGTTGTATTAGAGTGACTTGAGGATTAAGTAATCGTAAATTTGTGTTATCCACGTATATTTGTATTGTGGTTTGCATGGCTAATACTTTTTAGTCATGTTGGGCAAAGTTATTAATTATGTGTTGATTTAACCTGATCCATTTGGAACATTACTAAAACATGAAGAGTGTGCAGCCCTTAGAACAAAGTTGTAAATTAAAGCAGTATAACATGAAATGGATGAATGAGTAAAAACACAGAAAAATTAAATGTAAGAAATTAAGAAGGAAATAGTATAAGATTGGGAATGAAGGATTGTCTCCTTTGGATCAGTTTTCCTTTTGAAGCCGTAACTCTCGCTTTTAAGAATAAAAAAAGAGAGAAAATCAAGAAAACAAGTAATGAACCTTTGTATTTGGTTTTACAATTTATTATTTATAAGAATCAACCTTTCCTATAAATAATAACTTAACACAAAATCAACTGTAATGATTGTGTGTGTTGGGAAAATCTATTTCCATACATTAAACTTCTTGAGCCACAATCATTGATATCTTAATTTGGATTGTTAGCTTGCAATCCCTGGAATTAGTAAGGCGGCTATCCCACTTGAAGCACCCATGATGAAGAGTTAATAAGTTTTATTTCACTCTAATATAGATCAGAGTCTGGAATGAGTAAGTTTTATTTCACTCTAATATAGATCAGATTCTGAAGAACAGCGTCTGAAGAACAGTGTCTGAAGATCAGAGTCTGAAGAACAGCGTCTGAAGAACAGTGTCTGAAGATCAGAGTCTAAAGAACAACGTCTGAAGAACAGTGTCTGAATGTCAGAGTATGAAGAATACTGTCTGAAGATCAGAGTCTGAAGCTCAGAGTCTGAAGATCAGATCTGAAGATCAGAGTCTAAAGAACACTGTCTGAAGATCAGAGTCTGAAGCTCAGAGTCTTAAGATCAGTGTCTGAAGAACAGTGTCTGAAGATCAGATCTGAAGATCAGAATCTAAAGAACACGGTCTGAAGATCAGAGTCTGAAGCTCAGAGTCTGAAGATCAGAGTTTGATGAACAGTGTCTGAAGATCAGAGTCTGAAGATCAGAGTTTGTTGTTTTCTCACATAATTACCTGTACTGTGTTGTATTAGAGTGACTTGAGGATTAAGTAATCGTAAATTTGTGTTATCCACGTATATCAGTATTGTGGTTTGCATGGCTAATAATTTTTAGTCATGTTGGGCAAAGTTGTTAATTATGTGTTGATTTAACCTGATCCATTTGGAACATTACTAAAACATGAAGAGTGTGCAGCCCTTAGAACAAAGCTGTAAATTAAAGCAGTATAACATGAAATGGATGAATGAGTAAAAACACAGAAAAATTAAAAGTAAGAAATCTATTTCCATACATTCAACTTCTTGAGCCACAATCATAGATATCTTAATTTGGATTGTTAGCTTGCAATCTCTGGAATTAGTACGGCGGCTATCCCACTTGAAGCACCCATGATTAAGAGTTAATGAATTTTATTTCACTCTAATATAGATCAGAGTCTGGAATTAGTAAGTTTTATTTCACTCTAATATAGATTAGATTCTGAAGAACAACGTTTGAAGAACAGTGACTGAAGATCAGAGTCTGAAGAACAGCGTCTGAAGAACAGTGTCTGAAGATCAGAGTCTGAAGAATAGCATCTGAAGAACAGTGTCTGAATGTCAGAGTCTGAAGAACAGTGTCTGAAGATCAGAGTCTGAAGCTCAGAGTCTGAAGATCAGAATCCAAAGAACAATGTCTGAAGATCAGTGTCTGAAGCTCAGAGTCTGAAGATCAGAGTCTGATGAACAGTGTTTGAAGATCAAAGTCTGAAGATCAGACTTTGTTGTTTTCTCACATAATCACCAGTACTGTGTTGTATTAGAGTGACTTGAGGATTAAGTAATCGTAAATTTGTGTTATCCACGTATATTTGTATTGTGGTTTGCATGGCTAATACTTTTTAGTCATGTTGGGCAAAGTTATTAATTATGTGTTGATTTAACCTGATCCATTTGGAACATTACTAAAACATGAAGAGTGTGCAGCCCTTAGAACAAAGTTGTAAATTAAAGCAGTATAACATGAAATGGATGAATGAGTAAAAACACAGAAAAATTAAATGTAAGAAATTAAGAAGGAAATAGTATAAGATTGGGAATGAAGGATTGTCTCCTTTGGATCAGTTTTCCTTTTGAAGCCGTAACTCTCACTTTTAAGAATAAAAAAAGAGAGAAAATCAAGAAAACAAGTAATGAACCTTTGTATTTGGTTTTACAATTTATTATTTATAAGAATCAACCTTTCCTATAAATAATAACTTAACACAAAATCAACTGTAATGATTGTGTGTGTTGGGAAAATCTATTTCCATACATTAAACTTCTTGAGCCACAATCATTGATATCTTAATTTGGATTGTTAGCTTGCAATCCCTGGAATTAGTAAGGCGGCTATTCCACTTGAAGCACCCATGATGAAGAGTTAATAAGTTTTATTTCACTCTAATATAGATCAGAGTCTGGAATGAGTAAGTTTTATTTCACTCTAATATAGATCAGATTCTGAAGAACAGCGTCTGAAGAACAGTGTCTGAAGATCAGAGTCTGAAGAACAGCGTCTGAAGAACAGTGTCTGAAGATCAGAGTCTGAAGATCAGAGTCTAAAGAACAACGTCTGAAGAACAGTGTCTGAATGTCAGAGTATGAAGAATATTGTCTGAAGATCACAGTCTGAAGCTCAGAGTCTGAAGATCAGATCTGAAGATCAGAGTCTAAAGAACACTGTCTGAAGATCAGAGTCTGAAGCTCAGAGTATGAAGATCAGTGTCTGAAGAACAGTGTCTGAAGATCAGATCTGAAGATCAGAGTCTAAAGAACACGGTCTGAAGATCAGAGTCTGAAGCTCAGAGTCTGAAGATCAGAGTTTGATGAACAGTGTCTGAAGATCAGAGTCTGAAGATCAGACTTTGTTGTTTTCTCACATAATTACCTGTACTGTGTTGTATTAGAGTGACTTGAGGATTAAGTAATCGTAAATTTGTGTTATCCACGTATATCAGTATTGTGGTTTGCATGGCTAATAATTTTTAGTCATGTTGGGCAAAGTTGTTAATTATGTGTTGATTTAACCTGATCCATTTGGAACATTACTAAAACATGAAGAGTGTGCAGCCCTTAGAACAAAGCTGTAAATTAAAGCAGTATAACATGAAATGGATGAATGAGTAAAAACACAGAAAAATTAAAAGTAAGAAATCTATTTCCATACATTCAACTTCTTGAGCCACAATCATAGATATCTTAATTTGGATTGTTAGCTTGCAATCTCTGGAATTAGTAAGGCGGCTATCCCACTTGAAGCACCCATGATTAAGAGTTAATGAATTTTATTTCACTCTAATATAGATCAGAGTCTGGAATTAGTAAGTTTTATTTCACTCTAATATAGATTAGATTCTGAAGAACAACGTTTGAAGAACAGTGACTGAAGATCAGAGTCTGAAGAACAGCGTCTGAAGAACAGTGTCTGAAGATCAGAGTCTGAAGATCAGAGTCTGAAGATCAGAGTCTGAAGCTCAGAGTCTGAAGATCAGAATCCAAAGAACAATGTCTGAAGATCAGTGTCTGAAGCTCAGAGTCTGAAGATCAGAGTCTGATGAACAGTGTTTGAAGATCAAAGTCTGAAGATCTGACTTTGTTGTTTTCTCACATAATCACCAGTACTGTGTTGTATTAGAGTGACTTGAGGATTAAGTAATCGTAAATTTGTGTTATCCACGTATATTTGTATTGTGGTTTGCATGGCTAATACTTTTTAGTCATGTTGGGCAAAGTTATTAATTATGTGTTGATTTAACCTGATCCATTTGGAACATTACTAAAACATGAAGAGTGTGCAGCCCTTAGAACAAAGTTGTAAATTAAAGCAGTATAACATGAAATGGATGAATGAGTAAAAACACAGAAAAATTAAATGTAAGAAATTAAGAAGGAAATAGTATAAGATTGGGAATGAAGGATTGTCTCCTTTGGATCAGTTTTCCTTTTGAAGCCGTAACTCTCGCTTTTAAGAATAAAAAAAGAGAGAAAATCAAGAAAACAAGTAATGAACCTTTGTATTTGGTTTTACAATTTATTATTTATAAGAATCAACCTTTCCTATAAATAATAACTTAACACAAAATCAACTGTAATGATTGTGTGTGTTGGGAAAATCTATTTCCATACATTAAACTTCTTGAGCCACACTCATTGATATCTTAATTTGGATTGTTAGCTTGCAATCCCTGGAATTAGTAAGGCGGCTATCCCACTTGAAGCACCCATGATGAAGAGTTAATAAGTTTTATTTCACTCTAATATAGATCAGAGTCTGGAATGAGTAAGTTTTATTTCACTCTAATATAGATCAGATTCTGAAGAACAGCGTCTGAAGAACAGTGTCTGAAGATCAGAGTCTGAAGAACAGCGTCTGAAGAACAGTGTCTGAAGATCAGAGTCTGAAGATCAGAGTCTAAAGAACAACGTCTGAAGAACAGTGTCTGAATGTCAGAGTATGAAGAATACTGTCTGAAGATCAGAGTCTGAAGCTCATAGTCTGAAGATCAGATCTGAAGATCAGAGTCTAAAGAACACTGTCTGAAGATCAGAGTCTGAAGCTCAGAGTCTGAAGATCAGTGTCTGAAGAACAGTGTCTGAAGATCAGATCTGAAGACCAGAGTCTAAAGAACATGGTCTGAAGATCAGAGTCTGAAGCTCAGAGTCTGAAGATCAGAGTTTGATGAACAGTGTCTGAAGATCAGAGTCTGAAGATCAGACTTTGTTGTTTTCTCACATAATTACCTGTACTGTGTTGTATTAGAGTGACTTGAGGATTAAGTAATCGTAAATTTGTGTTATCCACGTATATCAGTATTGTGGTTTGCATGGCTAATAATTTTTAGTCATGTTGGGCAAAGTTGTTAATTATGTGTTGATTTAACCTGATCCATTTGGAACATTACTAAAACATGAAGAGTGTGCAGCCCTTAGAACAAAGCTGTAAATTAAAGCAGTATAACATGAAATGGATGAATGAGTAAAAACACAGAAAAATTAAAAGTAAGAAATCTATTTCCATACATTCAACTTCTTGAGCCACAATCATAGATATCTTAATTTGGATTGTTAGCTTGCAATCTCTGGAATTAGTAAGGCGGCTATCCCACTTGAAGCACCCATGATTAAGAGTTAATGAATTTTATTTCACTCTAATATAGATCAGAGTCTGGAATTAGTAAGTTTTATTTCACTCTAATATAGATTAGATTCTGAAGAACAACGTTTGAAGAACAGTGACTGAAGATCAGAGTCTGAAGAACAGCGTCTGAAGAACAGTGTCTGAAGATCAGAGTCTGAAGATCAGAGTTTGAAGAATAGCATCTGAAGAACAGTGTCTGAATGTCAGAGTCTGAAGAACAGTGTCTGAAGATCAGAGTCTGAAGCTCAGAGTCTGAAGATCAGAATCCAAAGAACAATGTCTGAAGATCAGTGTCTGAAGCTCAGAGTCTGAAGATCAGAGTCTGATGAACAGTGTTTGAAGATCAAAGTCTGAAGATCAGACTTTGTTGTTTTCTCACATAATCACCAGTACTGTGTTGTATTAGAGTGACTTGAGGATTAAGTAATCGTAAATTTGTGTTATCCACGTATATTTGTATTGTGGTTTGCATGGCTAATACTTTTTAGTCATGTTGGGCAAAGTTATTAATTATGTGTTGATTTAACCTGATCCATTTGGAACATTACTAAAACATGAAGAGTGTGCAGCCCTTAGAACAAAGTTGTAAATTAAAGCAGTATAACATGAAATGGATGAATGAGTAAAAACACAGAAAAATTAAATGTAAGAAATTAAGAAGGAAATAGTATAAGATTGGGAATGAAGGATTGTCTCCTTTGGATCAGTTTTCCTTTTGAAGCCGTAACTCTCGCTTTTAAGAATAAAAAAAGAGAGAAAATCAAGAAAACAAGTAATGAACCTTTGTATTTGGTTTTACAATTTATTATTTATAAGAATCAACCTTTCCTATAAATAATAACTTAACACAAAATCAACTGTAATGATTGTGTGTGTTGGGAAAATCTATTTCCATACATTAAACTTCTTGAGCCACAATCATTGATATCTTAATTTGGATTGTTAGCTTGCAATCCCTGGAATTAGTAAGGCGGCTATCCCACTTGAAGCACCCATGATGAAGAGTTAATAAGTTTTATTTCACTCTAATATAGATCAGAGTCTGGAATGAGTAAGTTTTATTTCACTCTAATATAGATCAGATTCTGAAGAACAGCGTCTGAAGAACAGTGTCTGAAGATCAGAGTCTGAAGAACAGCGTCTGAAGAACAGTGTCTGAAGATCAGAGTCTGAAGATCAGAGTCTAAAGAACAACGTCTGAAGAACAGTGTCTGAATGTCAGAGTATGATGAATACTTTCTGAAGATCAGAGTCTGAAGCTCAGAGTCTGAAGATCAGATCTGAAGATCAGAGTCTAAAGAACACTGTCTGAAGATCAGAGTCTGAAGCTCAGAGTCTGTAAGATCAGTGTCTGAAGAACAGTGTCTGAAGATCAGATCTGAAGATCAGAGTCTAAAGAACATGGTCTGAAGATCAGAGTCTGAAGCTCAGAGTCTGAAGATCAGAGTTTGATGAACAGTGTCTGAAGATCAGAGTCTGAAGATCAGACTTTGTTGTTTTCTCACATAATTACCTGTACTGTGTTGTATTAGAGTGACTTGAGGATTAAGTAATCGTAAATTTGTGTTATCCACGTATATCAGTATTGTGGTTTGCATGGCTAATAATTTTTAGTCATGTTGGGCAAAGTTGTTAATTATGTGTTGATTTAACCTGATCCATTTGGAACATTACTAAAACATGAAGAGTGTGCAGCCCTTAGAACAAAGCTGTAA
This sequence comes from Medicago ruthenica, assembly GCA_018208015.1. Lineage (NCBI taxonomy): Eukaryota > Viridiplantae > Streptophyta > Magnoliopsida > Fabales > Fabaceae > Medicago > Medicago ruthenica. Next base: position 53,874,386 of record CM031377.1, on the reverse strand, counting down.
ATTAAAGCAGTATAACATGAAATGGATGAATGAGTAAAAACACAGAAAAATTAAAAGTAAGAAATCTATTTCCATACATTCAACTTCTTGAGCCACAATCATAGATATCTTAATTTGGATTGTTAGCTTGCAATCTCTGGAATTAGTAAGGCGGCTATCCCACTTGAAGCACCCATGATTAAGAGTTAATGAATTTTATTTCACTCTAATAGAGATCAGAGTCTGGAATTAGTAAGTTTTATTTCACTCTAATATAGATTAGATTCTGAAGAACAACGTTTGAAGAACAGTGACTGAAGATCAGAGTCTGAAGAACAGCGTCTGAAGAACAGTGTCTGAAGATCAGAGTCTGAAGATCAGAGTCTGAAGAATAGCATCTGAAGAACAGTGTCTGAATGTCAGAGTCTGAAGAACAGTGTCTGAAGATCAGAGTCTGAAGCTCAGAGTCTGAAGATCAGAATCCAAAGAACAATGTCTGAAGATCAGTGTCTGAAGCTCAGAGTCTGAAGATCAGAGTCTGATGAACAGTGTTTGAAGATCAAAGTCTGAAGATCAGACTTTGTTGTTTTCTCACATAATCACCAGTACTGTGTTGTATTAGAGTGACTTGAGGATTAAGTAATCGTAAATTTGTGTTATCCACGTATATTTGTATTGTGGTTTGCATGGCTAATACTTTTTAGTCATGTTTGGCAAAGTTATTAATTATGTGTTGATTTAACCTGATCCATTTGGAACATTACTAAAACATGAAGAGTGTGCAGCCCTTAGAACCAAGCTGTAAATTAAAGCAGTATAACATGAAATGGATGAATAAGTAAAAACACAGAAAAATTAAATGTAAGAAATTAAGAAGGAAATAGTATAAGATTGGGAATGAAGGATTGTCTCCTTTGGATCAGTTTTCCTTTTGAAGCCGTAACTCTCGCTTTTAAGAATAATAAAAGAGAGAAAATCAAGAAAACAAGTAATGAACCTTTGTATTTGGTTTTACAATTTATTATTTATAAGAATCAACCTTTCCTATAAATAATAACTTAACACAAAATCAACTGTAATGATTGTGTGTGTTGGGAAAATCTATTTCCATACATTAAACTTCTTGAGCCACAATCATTGATATCTTAATTTGGATTGTTAGCTTGCAATCCCTGGAATTAGTAAGGCGGCTATCCCACTTGAAGCACCCATGATGAAGAGTTAATAAGTTTTATTTCACTCTAATATAGATTAGAGTCTGGAATTAGTAAGTTTTATTTCACTCTAATATAGATTAGATTCTGAAGAACAGCGTTTGAAGAACAGTGACTGAAGATCAGAGTCTCAAGAACAGCGTCTGAAGAACAGTGTCTGAAGATCAGAGTCTGAAGAATAGCGTCCGAAGAACAGTGTCTGAATGTCAGAGTCTGAAGAACACTGTCTGAAGATCAGAGTCTGAAGCTCAGAGTCTGAAGATCAGAGTCCAAAGAACAATGTCTGAAGATTAGTGTCTGAAGCTCAGAGTCTGAAGATCAGAGTCTGATGAACAGTGTCTGAAGATCAAAGTCTGAAGATCAGACTTTGTTGTTTTCTCACATAATCACCTGTACTGTGTTGTATTAGAGTGACTTGAGGATTAAGTAATCGTAAATTTGTGTTATCCACGTATATCTGTATTGTGGTTTGCATGGCTAATACTTTTTAGTCATGTTGGGCAAAGTTATTAATTATGTGTTGATTTAACCTGATCCATTTGGAACATTACTAAAACATGAAGAGTGTGCAACCCTTAGAACCAAGCTGTAAATTAAAGCAGTATAACATGAAATGGATGAATGAGTAAAAACACATAAAAATTAAATGTAATAAATTAAGAAGGAAATAGTATAAGATTGGGAATGAAGGATTGTCTCCTTTGGATCAGTTTTCCTTTTGAAGCCGTAACTCTCGCTTTTAAGAATAAAAAAAGAGAGAAAATCAAGAAAACAAGTAATGAACCTTTGTATTTGGTTTTACAATTTATTATTTATAAGAATCAACCTTTCCTATAAATAATAACTTAACACAAAATCAACTGTAATGATTGTGTGTGTTGGGAAAATCTATTTCCATACATTAAACTTCTTGAGCCACAATCATTGTTATCTTAATTTGGATTGTTAGCTTGCAATCCCTGGAATTAGTAAGGCGGCTATCCCACTTGAAGCACCCATGATGAAGAGTTAATAAGTTTTATTTCACTCTAATATAGATTAGAGTCTGGAATTAGTAAGTTTTATTTCACTCTAATATAGATTAGATTCTGAAGAACAGCGTTTGAAGAACAGTGACTGAAGATCAGAGTCTGAAGAACAGCGTCTGAAGAACAGTGTCTGAAGATCAGAGTCTGAAGATCAGAGTCTGAAGAATAGTGTCCGAAGAACAGTGTCTGAATGTCAGAGTCTGAAGAACACTGTCTGAAGATCAGAGTCTGAAGCTCAGAGTCTGAAGATCAGAGTCCAAAGAACAATGTCTGAAGATTAGTGTCTGAAGCTCAGAGTCTGAAGATCAGAGTATGATGAACAGTGTCTGAAGATCAAAGTCTGAAGATCAGACTTTGTTGTTTTCTCACATAATCACCTGTACTGTGTTGTATTAGAGTGACTTGTGGATTAAGTAATCGTAAATTTGTGTTATCCACGTATATCTGTATTGTGGTTTGCATGGCTAATACTTTTTAGTCATGTTGGGCAAAGTTATTAATTATGTGTTGATTTAACCTGATCCATTTGGAACATTACTAAAACATGAAGAGTGTGCAACCCTTAGAACCAAGCTGTAAATTAAAGCAGTATAACATGAAATGGATGAATGAGTAAAAACACAGAAAAATTAAATGTAAGAAATTAAGAAGGAAATAGTATAAGATTGGGAATGAAGGATTGTCTCCTTTGGATCAGTTTTCCTTTTGAAGCCGTAACTCTCGCTTTTAAGAATAAAAAAAGAGAGAAAATCAAGAAAACAAGTAATTAACCTTTGTATTTGGTTTTACAATTTATTATTTATAAGAATCAACCTTTCCTATAAATAATAACTTAACACAAAATCAACTGTAATGATTGTGTGTGTTGGGAAAATCTATTTCCATACATTAAACTTCTTGAGCCACAATCATTGATATCTTAATTTGGATTGTTAGCTTGCAATCCCTGGAATTAGTAAGGCGGCTATCCCACTTGAAGCACCCATGATGAAGAGTTAATAAGTTTTATTTCACTCTAATATAGATTAGAGTCTGGAATTAGTAAGTTTTATTTCACTCTAATATAGATTAGATTCTGAAGAACAGCGTTTGAAGAACAGTGACTGAAGATCAGAGTCAGAAGAACAGCGTCTGAAGAACAGTGTCTGAAGATCAGAGTCTGAAGATCAGAGTCTGAAGAATAGCGTCCGAAGAACAGTGTCTGAATGTCAGAGTCTGAAGAACACTGTCTGAAGATCAGAGTCTGAAGCTCAGAGTCTGAAGATCAGAGTCCAAAGAACAATGTCTGAAGATTAGTGTCTGAAGCTCAGAGTCTGAAGATCAGAGTCTGATGAACAGTGTCTGAAGATCAAAGTCTGAAGATCAGACTTTGTTGTTTTCTCACATAATCACCTGTACTGTGTTGTATTAGAGTGACTTGAGGATTAAGTAATCGTAAATTTGTGTTATCCACGTATATCTGTATTGTGGTTTGCATGGCTAATACTTTTTAGTCATGTTGGGCAAAGTTATTAATTATGTGTTGATTTAACCTGATCCATTTGGAACATTACTAAAACATGAAGAGTGTGCAACCCTTAGAACCAAGCTGTAAATTAAAGCAGTATAACATGAAATGGATGAATGAGTAAAAACACAGAAAAATTAAATGTAAGAAATTAAGAAGGAAATAGTATAAGATTGGGAATGAAGGATTGTCTCCTTTGGATCAGTTTTCCTTTTGAAGCCGTAACTCTCGCTTTTAAGAATAAAAAAAGAGAGAAAATCAAGAAAACAAGTAATTAACCTTTGTATTTGGTTTTACAATTTATTATTTATAAGAATCAACCTTTCCTATAAATAATAACTTAACACAAAATCAACTGTAATGATTGTGTGTGTTGGGAAAATCTATTTCCATACATTAAACTTCTTGAGCCACAATCATTGATATCTTAATTTGGATTGTTAGCTTGCAATCCCTGGAATTAGTAAGGCGGCTATCCCACTTGAAGCACCCATGATGAAGAGTTAATAAGTTTTATTTCACTCTAATATAGATTAGAGTCTGGAATTAGTAAGTTTTATTTCACTCTAATATAGATTAGATTCTGAAGAACAGCGTTTGAAGAACAGTGACTGAAGATCAGAGTCAGAAGAACAGCGTCTGAAGAACAGTGTCTGAAGATCAGAGTCTGAAGAATAGCGTCCGAAGAACAGTGTCTGAATGTCAGAGTCTGAAGAACACTGTCTGAAGATCAGAGTCTGAAGCTCAGAGTCTGAAGATCAGAGTCCAAAGAACAATGTCTGAAGATTAGTGTCTGAAGCTCAGAGTCTGAAGATCAGAGTCTGATGAACAGTGTCTGAAGATCAAAGTCTGAAGATCAGACTTTGTTGTTTTCTCACATAATCACCTGTACTGTGTTGTATTAGAGTGACTTGAGGATTAAGTAATCGTAAATTTGTGTTATCCACGTATATCTGTATTGTGGTTTGCATGGCTAATACTTTTTATTCATGTTGGGCAAAGTTATTAATTATGTGTTGATTTAACCTGATCCATTTGGAACATTACTAAAACATGAAGAGTGTGCAACCCTTAGAACCAAGCTGTAAATTAAAGCAGTATAACATGAAATGGATGAATGAGTAAAAACACAGAAAAATTAAATGTAAGAAATTAAGAAGGAAATAGTATAAGATTGGGAATGAAGGATTGTCTCCTTTGGATCAGTTTTCCTTTTGAAGCCGTAACTCTCGCTTTTAAGAATAAAAAAAGAGAGAAAATCAAGAAAACAAGTAATGAACCTTTGTATTTGGTTTTACAATTTATTATTTATAAGAATCAACCTTTCCTATAAATAATAACTTAACACAAAATCAACTGTAATGATTGTGTGTGTTGGGAAAATCTATTTCCATACATTAAACTTCTTGAGCCACAATCATTGATATCTTAATTTGGATTGTTAGCTTGCAATCCCTGGAATTAGTAAGGCGGCTATCCCACTTGAAGCACCCATGATGAAGAGTTAATAAGTTTTATTTCACTCTAATATAGATTAGAGTCTGGAATTAGTAAGTTTTATTTCACTCTAATATAGATTAGATTCTGAAGAACAGCGTTTGAAGAACAGTGACTGAAGATCAGAGTCAGAAGAACAGCGTCTGAAGAACAGTGTCTGAAGATCAGAGTCTGAAGAATAGCGTCCGAAGAACAGTGTCTGAATGTCAGAGTCTGAAGAACACTGTCTGAAGATCAGAGTCTGAAGCTCAGAGTCTGAAGATCAGAGTCCAAAGAACAATGTCTGAAGATTAGTGTCTGAAGCTCAGAGTCTGAAGATCAGAGTCTGATGAACAGTGTCTGAAGATCAAAGTCTGAAGATCAGACTTTGTTGTTTTCTCACATAATCACCTGTACTGTGTTGTATTAGAGTGACTTGAGGATTAAGTAATCGTAAATTTGTGTTATCCACGTATATCTGTATTGTGGTTTGCATGGCTAATACTTTTTAGTCATGTTGGGCAAAGTTATTAATTATGTGTTGATTTAACCTGATCCATTTGGAACATTACTAAAACATGAAGAGTGTGCAACCCTTAGAACCAAGCTGTAAATTAAAGCAGTATAACATGAAATGGATGAATGAGTAAAAACACAGAAAAATTAAATGTAAGAAATTAAGAAGGAAATAGTATAAGATTGGGAATGAAGGATTGTCTCCTTTGGATCAGTTTTCCTTTTGAAGCCGTAACTCTCGCTTTTAAGAATAAAAAAAGAGAGAAAATCAAGAAAACAAGTAATTAACCTTTGTATTTGGTTTTACAATTTATTATTTATAAGAATCAACCTTTCCTATAAATAATAACTTAACACAAAATCAACTGTAATGATTGTGTGTGTTGGGAAAATCTATTTCCATACATTAAACTTCTTGAGCCACAATCATTGATATCTTAATTTGGATTGTTAGCTTGCAATCCCTGGAATTAGTAAGGCGGCTATCCCACTTGAAGCACCCATGATGAAGAGTTAATAAGTTTTATTTCACTCTAATATAGATTAGAGTCTGGAATTAGTAAGTTTTATTTCACTCTAATATAGATTAGATTCTGAAGAACAGCGTTTGAAGAACAGTGACTGAAGATCAGAGTCAGAAGAACAGCGTCTGAAGAACAGTGTCTGAAGATCAGAGTCTGAAGAATAGCGTCCGAAGAACAGTGTCTGAATGTCAGAGTCTGAAGAACACTGTCTGAAGATCAGAGTCTGAAGCTCAGAGTCTGAAGATCAGAGTCCAAAGAACAATGTCTGAAGATTAGTGTCTGAAGCTCAGAGTCTGAAGATCAGAGTCTGATGAACAGTGTCTGAAGATCAAAGTCTGAAGATCAGACTTTGTTGTTTTCTCACATAATCACCTGTACTGTGTTGTATTAGAGTGACTTGAGGATTAAGTAATCGTAAATTTGTGTTATCCACGTATATCTGTATTGTGGTTTGCATGGCTAATACTTTTTAGTCATGTTGGGCAAAGTTATTAATTATGTGTTGATTTAACCTGATCCATTTGGAACATTACTAAAACATGAAGAGTGTGCAACCCTTAGAACCAAGCTGTAAATTAAAGCAGTATAACATGAAATGGATGAATGAGTAAAAACACAGAAAAATTAAATGTAAGAAATTAAGAAGGAAATAGTATAAGATTGGGAATGAAGGATTGTCTCCTTTGGATCAGTTTTCCTTTTGAAGCCGTAACTCTCGCTTTTAAGAATAAAAAAAGAGAGAAAATCAAGAAAACAAGTAATTAACCTTTGTATTTGGTTTTACAATTTATTATTTATAAGAATCAACCTTTCCTATAAATAATAACTTAACACAAAATCAACTGTAATGATTGTGTGTGTTGGGAAAATCTATTTCCATACATTAAACTTCTTGAGCCACAATCATTGATATCTTAATTTGGATTGTTAGCTTGCAATCCCTGGAATTAGTAAGGCGGCTATCCCACTTGAAGCACCCATGATGAAGAGTTAATAAGTTTTATTTCACTCTAATATAGATTAGAGTCTGGAATTAGTAAGTTTTATTTCACTCTAATATAGATTAGATTCTGAAGAACAGCGTTTGAAGAACAGTGACTGAAGATCAGAGTCAGAAGAACAGCGTCTGAAGAACAGTGTCTGAAGATCAGAGTCTGAAGAATAGCGTCCGAAGAACAGTGTCTGAATGTCAGAGTCTGAAGAACACTGTCTGAAGATCAGAGTCTGAAGCTCAGAGTCTGAAGATCAGAGTCCAAAGAACAATGTCTGAAGATTAGTGTCTGAAGCTCAGAGTCTGAAGATCAGAGTCTGATGAACAGTGTCTGAAGATCAAAGTCTGAAGATCAGACTTTGTTGTTTTCTCACATAATCACCTGTACTGTGTTGTATTAGAGTGACTTGAGGATTAAGTAATCGTAAATTTGTGTTATCCACGTATATCTGTATTGTGGTTTGCATGGCTAATACTTTTTAGTCATGTTGGGCAAAGTTATTAATTATGTGTTGATTTAACCTGATCCATTTGGAACATTACTAAAACATGAAGAGTGTGCAACCCTTAGAACCAAGCTGTAAATTAAAGCAGTATAACATGAAATGGATGAATGAGTAAAAACACAGAAAAATTAAATGTAAGAAATTAAGAAGGAAATAGTATAAGATTGGGAATGAAGGATTGTCTCCTTTGGATCAGTTTTCCTTTTGAAGCCGTAACTCTCGCTTTTAAGAATAAAAAAAGAGAGAAAATCAAGAAAACAAGTAATTAACCTTTGTATTTGGTTTTACAATTTATTATTTATAAGAATCAACCTTTCCTATAAATAATAACTTAACACAAAATCAACTGTAATGATTGTGTGTGTTGGGAAAATCTATTTCCATACATTAAACTTCTTGAGCCACAATCATTGATATCTTAATTTGGATTGTTAGCTTGCAATCCCTGGAATTAGTAAGGCGGCTATCCCACTTGAAGCACCCATGATGAAGAGTTAATAAGTTTTATTTCACTCTAATATAGATTAGAGTCTGGAATTAGTAAGTTTTATTTCACTCTAATATAGATTAGATTCTGAAGAACAGCGTTTGAAGAACAGTGACTGAAGATCAGAGTCAGAAGAACAGCGTCTGAAGAACAGTGTCTGAAGATCAGAGTCTGAAGATCAGAGTCTGAAGAATAGCGTCCGAAGAACAGTGTCTGAATGTCAGAGTCTGAAGAACACTGTCTGAAGATCAGAGTCTGAAGCTCAGAGTCTGAAGATCAGAGTCCAAAGAACAATGTCTGAAGATTAGTGTCTGAAGCTCAGAGTCTGAAGATCAGAGTCTGATGAACAGTGTCTGAAGATCAAAGTCTGAAGATCAGACTTTGTTGTTTTCTCACATAATCACCTGTACTGTGTTGTATTAGAGTGACTTGAGGATTAAGTAATCGTAAATTTGTGTTATCCACGTATATCTGTATTGTGGTTTGCATGGCTAATACTTTTTAGTCATGTTGGGCAAAGTTATTAATTATGTGTTGATTTAACCTGATCCATTTGGAACATTACTAAAACATGAAGAGTGTGCAACCCTTAGAACCAAGCTGTAAATTAAAGCAGTATAACATGAAATGGATGAATGAGTAAAAACACAGAAAAATTAAATGTAAGAAATTAAGAAGGAAATAGTATAAGATTGGGAATGAAGGATTGTCTCCTTTGGATCAGTTTTCCTTTTGAAGCCGTAACTCTCGCTTTTAAGAATAAAAAAAGAGAGAAAATCAAGAAAACAAGTAATTAACCTTTGTATTTGGTTTTACAATTTATTATTTATAAGAATCAACCTTTCCTATAAATAATAACTTAACACAAAATCAACTGTAATGATTGTGTGTGTTGGGAAAATCTATTTCCATACATTAAACTTCTTGAGCCACAATCATTGATATCTTAATTTGGATTGTTAGCTTGCAATCCCTGGAATTAGTAAGGCGGCTATCCCACTTGAAGCACCCATGATGAAGAGTTAATAAGTTTTATTTCACTCTAATATAGATTAGAGTCTGGAATTAGTAAGTTTTATTTCACTCTAATATAGATTAGATTCTGAAGAACAGCGTTTGAAGAACAGTGACTGAAGATCAGAGTCAGAAGAACAGCGTCTGAAGAACAGTGTCTGAAGATCAGAGTCTGAAGATCAGAGTCTGAAGAATACCGTCCGAAGAACAGTGTCTGAATGTCAGAGTCTGAAGAACACTGTCTGAAGATCAGAGTCTGAAGCTCAGAGTCTGAAGATCAGAGTCCAAAGAACAATGTCTGAAGATTAGTGTCTGAAGCTCAGAGTCTGAAGATCAGAGTCTGATGAACAGTGTCTGAAGATCAAAGTCTGAAGATCAGACTTTGTTGTTTTCTCACATAATCACCTGTACTGTGTTGTATTAGAGTGACTTGAGGATTAAGTAATCGTAAATTTGTGTTATCCACGTATATCTGTATTGTGGTTTGCATGGCTAATACTTTTTATTCATGTTGGGCAAAGTTATTAATTATGTGTTGATTTAACCTGATCCATTTGGAACATTACTAAAACATGAAGAGTGTGCAACCCTTAGAACCAAGCTGTAAATTAAAGCAGTATAACATGAAATGGATGAATGAGTAAAAACACAGAAAAATTAAATGTAAGAAATTAAGAAGGAAATAGTATAAGATTGGGAATGAAGGATTGTCTCCTTTGGATCAGTTTTCCTTTTGAAGCCGTAACTCTCGCTTTTAAGAATAAAAAAAGAGAGAAAATCAAGAAAACAAGTAATTAACCTTTGTATTTGGTTTTACAATTTATTATTTATAAGAATCAACCTTTCCTATAAATAATAACTTAACACAAAATCAACTGTAATGATTGTGTGTGTTGGGAAAATCTATTTCCATACATTAAACTTCTTGAGCCACAATCATTGATATCTTAATTGGATTGTTAGCTTGCAATCCCTGGAATTAGTAAGGCGGCTATCCCACTTGAAGCACCCATGATGAAGAGTTAATAAGTTTTATTTCACTCTAATATAGATTAGAGTCTGGAATTAGTAAGTTTTATTTCACTCTAATATAGATTAGATTCTGAAGAACAGCGTTTGAAGAACAGTGACTGAAGATCAGAGTCAGAAGAACAGCGTCTGAAGAACAGTGTCTGAAGATCAGAGTCTGAAGAATAGCGTCCGAAGAACAGTGTCTGAATGTCAGAGTCTGAAGAACACTGTCTGAAGATCAGAGTCTGAAGCTCAGAGTCTGAAGATCAGAGTCCAAAGAACAATGTCTGAAGATTAGTGTCTGAAGCTCAGAGTCTGAAGATCAGAGTCTGATGAACAGTGTCTGAAGATCAAAGTCTGAAGATCAGACTTTGTTGTTTTCTCACATAATCACCTGTACTGTGTTGTATTAGAGTGACTTGAGGATTAAGTAATCGTAAATTTGTGTTATCCACGTATATCTGTATTGTGGTTTGCATGGCTAATACTTTTTATTCATGTTGGGCAAAGTTATTAATTATGTGTTGATTTAACCTGATCCATTTGGAACATTACTAAAACATGAAGAGTGTGCAACCCTTAGAACCAAGCTGTAAATTAAAGCAGTATAACATGAAATGGATGAATGAGTAAAAACACAGAAAAATTAAATGTAAGAAATTAAGAAGGAAATAGTATAAGATTGGGAATGAAGGATTGTCTCCTTTGGATCAGTTTTCCTTTTGAAGCCGTAACTCTCGCTTTTAAGAATAAAAAAGAGAGAGAAAATCAAGAAAACAAGTAATTAACCTTTGTATTTGGTTTTACAATTTATTATTTATAAGAATCAACCTTTCCTATAAATAATAACTTAACACAAAATCAACTGTAATGATTGTGTGTGTTGGGAAAATCTATTTCCATACATTAAACTTCTTGAGCCACAATCATTGATATCTTAATTTGGATTGTTAGCTTGCAATCCCTGGAATTAGTAAGGCGGCTATCCCACTTGAAGCACCCATGATGAAGAGTTAATAAGTTTTATTTCACTCTAATATAGATTAGAGTCTGGAATTAGTAAGTTTTATTTCACTCTAATATAGATTAGATTCTGAAGAACAGCGTTTGAAGAACAGTGACTGAAGATCAGAGTCAGAAGAACAGCGTCTGAAGAACAGTGTCTGAAGATCAGAGTCTGAAGATCAGAGTCTGAAGAATAGCGTCCGAAGAACAGTGTCTGAATGTCAGAGTCTGAAGAACACTGTCTGAAGATCAGAGTCTGAAGCTCAGAGTCTGAAGATCAGAGTCCAAAGAACAATGTCTGAAGATTAGTGTCTGAAGCTCAGAGTCTGAAGATCAGAGTCTGATGAACAGTGTCTGAAGATCAAAGTCTGAAGATCAGACTTTGTTGTTTTCTCACATAATCACCTGTACTGTGTTGTATTAGAGTGACTTGAGGATTAAGTAATCGTAAATTTGTGTTATCCACGTATATCTGTATTGTGGTTTGCATGGCTAATACTTTTTAGTCATGTTGGGCAAAGTTATTAATTATGTGTTGATTTAACCTGATCCATTTGGAACATTACTAAAACATGAAGAGTGTGCAACCCTTAGAACCAAGCTGTAAATTAAAGCAGTATAACATGAAATGGATGAATGAGTAAAAACACAGAAAAATTAAATGTAAGAAATTAAGAAGGAAATAGTATAAGATTGGGAATGAAGGATTGTCTCCTTTGGATCAGTTTTCCTTTTGAAGCCGTAACTCTCGCTTTTAAGAATAAAAAAAGAGAGAAAATCAAGAAAACAAGTAATTAACCTTTGTATTTGGTTTTACAATTTATTATTTATAAGAATCAACCTTTCCTATAAATAATAACTTAACACAAAATCAACTGTAATGATTGTGTGTGTTGGGAAAATCTATTTCCATACATTAAACTTCTTGAGCCACAATCATTGATATCTTAATTTGGATTGTTAGCTTGCAATCCCTGGAATTAGTAAGGCGGCTATCCCACTTGAAGCACCCATGATGAAGAGTTAATAAGTTTTATTTCACTCTAATATAGATTAGAGTCTGGAATTAGTAAGTTTTATTTCACTCTAATATAGATTAGATTCTGAAGAACAGCGTTTGAAGAACAGTGACTGAAGATCAGAGTCAGAAGAACAGCGTCTGAAGAACAGTGTCTGAAGATCAGAGTCTGAAGAATAGCGTCCGAAGAACAGTGTCTGAATGTCAGAGTCTGAAGAACACTGTCTGAAGATCAGAGTCTGAAGCTCAGAGTCTGAAGATCAGAGTCCAAAGAACAATGTCTGAAGATTAGTGTCAGAAGCTCAGAGTCTGAAGATCAGAGTCTGATGAACAGTGTCTGAAGATCAAAGTCTGAAGATCAGACTTTGTTGTTTTCTCACATAATCACCTGTACTGTGTTGTATTAGAGTGACTTGAGGATTAAGTAATCGTAAATTTGTGTTATCCACGTATATCTGTATTGTGGTTTGCATGGCTAATACTTTTTAGTCATGTTGGGCAAAGTTATTAATTATGTGTTGATTTAACCTGATCCATTTGGAACATTACTAAAACATGAAGAGTGTGCAACCCTTAGAACCAAGCTGTAAATTAAAGCAGTATAACATGAAATGGATGAATGAGTAAAAACACAGAAAAATTAAATGTAAGAAATTAAGAAGGAAATAGTATAAGATTGGGAATGAAGGATTGTCTCCTTTGGATCAGTTTTCCTTTTGAAGCCGTAACTCTCGCTTTTAAGAATAAAAAAGAGAGAAAATCAAGAAAACAAGTAATTAACCTTTGTATTTGGTTTTACAATTTATTATTTATAAGAATCAACCTTTCCTATAAATAATAACTTAACACAAAATCAACTGTAATGATTGTGTGTGTTGGGAAAATCTATTTCCATACATTAAACTTCTTGAGCCACAATCATTGATATCTTAATTTGGATTGTTAGCTTGCAATCCCTGGAATTAGTAAGGCGGCTATCCCACTTGAAGCACCCATGATGAAGAGTTAATAAGTTTTATTTCACTCTAATATAGATTAGAGTCTGGAATTAGTAAGTTTTATTTCACTCTAATATAGATTAGATTCTGAAGAACAGCGTTTGAAGAACAGTGACTGAAGATCAGAGTCAGAAGAACAGCGTCTGAAGAACAGTGTCTGAAGATCAGAGTCTGAAGATCAGAGTCTGAAGAATACCGTCCGAAGAACAGTGTCTGAATGTCAGAGTCTGAAGAACACTGTCTGAAGATCAGAGTCTGAAGCTCAGAGTCTGAAGATCAGAGTCCAAAGAACAATGTCTGAAGATTAGTGTCTGAAGCTCAGAGTCTGAAGATCAGAGTCTGATGAACAGTGTCTGAAGATCAAAGTCTGAAGATCAGACTTTGTTGTTTTCTCACATAATCACCTGTACTGTGTTGTATTAGAGTGACTTGAGGATTAAGTAATCGTAAATTTGTGTTATCCACGTATATCTGTATTGTGGTTTGCATTGGCTAATACTTTTTATTCATGTTGGGCAAAGTTATTAATTATGTGTTGATTTAACCTGATCCATTTGGAACATTACTAAAACATGAAGAGTGTGCAACCCTTAGAACCAAGCTGTAAATTAAAGCAGTATAACATGAAATGGATGAATGAGTAAAAACACAGAAAAATTAAATGTAAGAAATTAAGAAGGAAATAGTATAAGATTGGGAATGAAGGATTGTCTCCTTTGGATCAGTTTTCCTTTTGAAGCCGTAACTCTCGCTTTTAAGAATAAAAAAAGAGAGAAAATCAAGAAAACAAGTAATTAACCTTTGTATTTGGTTTTACAATTTATTATTTATAAGAATCAACCTTTCCTATAAATAATAACTTAACACAAAATCAACTGTAATGATTGTGTGTGTTGGGAAAATCTATTTCCATACATTAAACTTCTTGAGCCACAATCATTGATATCTTAATTTGGATTGTTAGCTTGCAATCCCTGGAATTAGTAAGGCGGCTATCCCACTTGAAGCACCCATGATGAAGAGTTAATAAGTTTTATTTCACTCTAATATAGATTAGAGTCTGGAATTAGTAAGTTTTTATTTCACTCTAATATAGATTAGATTCTGAAGAACAACGTTTGAAGAACAGTGACTGAAGATCAGAGTCAGAAGAACAGCGTCTGAAGAACAGTGTCTGAAGATCAGAGTCTGAAGAATAGCGTCCGAAGAACAGTGTCTGAATGTCAGAGTCTGAAGAACACTGTCTGAAGATCAGAGTCTGAAGCTCAGAGTCTGAAGATCAGAGTCCAAAGAACAATGTCTGAAGATTAGTGTCTGAAGCTCAGAGTCTGAAGATCAGAGTCTGATGAACAGTGTCTGAAGATCAAAGTCTGAAGATCAGACTTTGTTGTTTTCTCACATAATCACCTGTACTGTGTTGTATTAGAGTGACTTGAGGATTAAGTAATCGTAAATTTGTGTTATCCACGTATATCTGTATTGTGGTTTGCATGGCTAATACTTTTTATTCATGTTGGGCAAAGTTATTAATTATGTGTTGATTTAACCTGATCCATTTGGAACATTACTAAAACATGAAGAGTGTGCAACCCTTAGAACCAAGCTGTAAATTAAAGCAGTATAACATGAAATGGATGAATGAGTAAAAACACAGAAAAATTAAATGTAAGAAATTAAGAAGGAAATAGTATAAGATTGGGAATGAAGGATTGTCTCCTTTGGATCAGTTTTCCTTTTGAAGCCGTAACTCTCGCTTTTAAGAATAAAAAAAGAGAGAGAAAATCAAGAAAACAAGTAATTAACCTTTGTATTTGGTTTTACAATTTATTATTTATAAGAATCAACCTTTCCTATAAATAATAACTTAACACAAAATCAACTGTAATGATTGTGTGTGTTGGGAAAATCTATTTCCATACATTAAACTTCTTGAGCCACAATCATTGATATCTTAATTTGGATTGTTAGCTTGCAATCCCTGGAATTAGTAAGGCGGCTATCCCACTTGAAGCACCCATGATGAAGAGTTAATAAGTTTTATTTCACTCTAATATAGATTAGAGTCTGGAATTAGTAAGTTTTATTTCACTCTAATATAGATTAGATTCTGAAGAACAGCGTTTGAAGAACAGTGACTGAAGATCAGAGTCAGAAGAACAGCGTCTGAAGAACAGTGTCTGAAGATCAGAGTCTGAAGAATAGCGTCCGAAGAACAGTGTCTGAATGTCAGAGTCTGAAGAACACTGTCTGAAGATCAGAGTCTGAAGCTCAGAGTCTGAAGATCAGAGTCCAAAGAACAATGTCTGAAGATTAGTGTCTGAAGCTCAGAGTCTGAAGATCAGAGTCTGATGAACAGTGTCTGAAGATCAAAGTCTGAAGATCAGACTTTGTTGTTTTCTCACATAATCACCTGTACTGTGTTGTATTAGAGTGACTTGAGGATTAAGTAATCGTAAATTTGTGTTATCCACGTATATCTGTATTGTGGTTTGCATGGCTAATACTTTTTAGTCATGTTGGGCAAAGTTATTAATTATGTGTTGATTTAACCTGATCCATTTGGAACATTACTAAAACATGAAGAGTGTGCAACCCTTAGAACCAAGCTGTAAATTAAAGCAGTATAACATGAAATGGATGAATGAGTAAAAACACAGAAAAATTAAATGTAAGAAATTAAGAAGGAAATAGTATAAGATTGGGAATGAAGGATTGTCTCCTTTGGATCAGTTTTCCTTTTGAAGCCGTAACTCTCGCTTTTAAGAATAAAAAAAGAGAGAAAATCAAGAAAACAAGTAATTAACCTTTGTATTTGGTTTTACAATTTATTATTTATAAGAATCAACCTTTCCTATAAATAATAACTTAACACAAAATCAACTGTAATGATTGTGTGTGTTGGGAAAATCTATTTCCATACATTAAACTTCTTGAGCCACAATCATTGATATCTTAATTTGGATTGTTAGCTTGCAATCCCTGGAATTAGTAAGGCGGCTATCCCACTTGAAGCACCCATGATGAAGAGTTAATAAGTTTTATTTCACTCTAATATAGATTAGAGTCTGGAATTAGTAAGTTTTATTTCACTCTAATATAGATTAGATTCTGAAGAACAGCGTTTGAAGAACAGTGACTGAAGATCAGAGTCAGAAGAACAGCGTCTGAAGAACAGTGTCTGAAGATCAGAGTCTGAAGAATAGCGTCCGAAGAACAGTGTCTGAATGTCAGAGTCTGAAGAACACTGTCTGAAGATCAGAGTCTGAAGCTCAGAGTCTGAAGATCAGAGTCCAAAGAACAATGTCTGAAGATTAGTGTCTGAAGCTCAGAGTCTGAAGATCAGAGTCTGATGAACAGTGTCTGAAGATCAAAGTCTGAAGATCAGACTTTGTTGTTTTCTCACATAATCACCTGTACTGTGTTGTATTAGAGTGACTTGAGGATTAAGTAATCGTAAATTTGTGTTATCCACGTATATCTGTATTGTGGTTTGCATGGCTAATACTTTTTATTCATGTTGGGCAAAGTTATTAATTATGTGTTGATTTAACCTGATCCATTTGGAACATTACTAAAACATGAAGAGTGTGCAACCCTTAGAACCAAGCTGTAAATTAAAGCAGTTATAACATGAAATGGATGAATGAGTAAAAACACAGAAAAATTAAATGTAAGAAATTAAGAAGGAAATAGTATAAGATTGGGAATGAAGGATTGTCTCCTTTGGATCAGTTTTCCTTTTGAAGCCGTAACTCTCGCTTTTAAGAATAAAAAAAGAGAGAGAAAATCAAGAAACAAGTAATTAACCTTTGTATTTGGTTTTACAATTTATTATTTATAAGAATCAACCTTTCCTATAAATAATAACTTAACACAAAATCAACTGTAATGATTGTGTGTGTTGGGAAAATCTATTTCCATACATTAAACTTCTTGAGCCACAATCATTGATATCTTAATTTGGATTGTTAGCTTGCAATCCCTGGAATTAGTAAGGCGGCTATCCCACTTGAAGCACCCATGATGAAGAGTTAATAAGTTTTATTTCACTCTAATATAGATTAGAGTCTGGAATTAGTAAGTTTTATTTCACTCTAATATAGATTAGATTCTGAAGAACAGCGTTTGAAGAACAGTGACTGAAGATCAGAGTCAGAAGAACAGCGTCTGAAGAACAGTGTCTGAAGATCAGAGTCTGAAGATCAGAGTCTGAAGAATAGCGTCCGAAGAACAGTGTCTGAATGTCAGAGTCTGAAGAACACTGTCTGAAGATCAGAGTCTGAAGCTCAGAGTCTGAAGATCAGAGTCCAAAGAACAATGTCTGAAGATTAGTGTCTGAAGCTCAGAGTCTGAAGATCAGAGTCTGATGAACAGTGTCTGAAGATCAAAGTCTGAAGATCAGACTTTGTTGTTTTCTCACATAATCACCTGTACTGTGTTGTATTAGAGTGACTTGAGGATTAAGTAATCGTAAATTTGTGTATCCACGTATATCTGTATTGTGGTTTGCATGGCTAATACTTTTTAGTCATGTTGGGCAAAGTTATTAATTATGTGTTGATTTAACCTGATCCATTTGGAACATTACTAAAACATGAAGAGTGTGCAACCCTTAGAACCAAGCTGTAAATTAAAGCAGTATAACATGAAATGGATGAATGAGTAAAAACACAGAAAAATTAAATGTAAGAAATTAAGAAGGAAATAGTATAAGATTGGGAATGAAGGATTGTCTCCTTTGGATCAGTTTTCCTTTGAAGCCGTAACTCTCGCTTTTAAGAATAAAAAAAGAGAGAAAATCAAGAAAACAAGTAATTAACCTTTGTATTTGGTTTTACAATTTATTATTTATAAGAATCAACCTTTCCTATAAATAATAACTTAACACAAAATCAACTGTAATGATTGTGTGTGTTGGGAAAATCTATTTCCATACATTAAACTTCTTGAGCCACAATCATTGATATCTTAATTTGGATTGTTAGCTTGCAATCCCTGGAATTAGTAAGGCGGCTATCCCACTTGAAGCACCCATGATGAAGAGTTAATAAGTTTTATTTCACTCTAATATAGATTAGAGTCTGGAATTAGTAAGTTTTATTTCACTCTAATATAGATTAGATTCTGAAGAACAGCGTTTGAAGAACAGTGACTGAAGATCAGAGTCAGAAGAACAGCGTCTGAAGAACAGTGTCTGAAGATCAGAGTCTGAAGAATAGCGTCCGAAGAACAGTGTCTGAATGTCAGAGTCTGAAGAACACTGTCTGAAGATCAGAGTCTGAAGCTCAGAGTCTGAAGATCAGAGTCCAAAGAACAATGTCTGAAGATTAGTGTCTGAAGCTCAGAGTCTGAAGATCAGAGTCTGATGAACAGTGTCTGAAGATCAAAGTCTGAAGATCAGACTTTGTTGTTTTCTCACATAATCACCTGTACTGTGTTGTATTAGAGTGACTTGAGGATTAAGTAATCGTAAATTTGTGTTATCCACGTATATCTGTATTGTGGTTTGCATGGCTAATACTTTTTATTCATGTTGGGCAAGTTATTAATTATGTGTTGATTTAACCTGATCTATTTGGAACATTACTAAACATGAAGAGTGTGCAACCCTTAGAACCAAGCTGTAAATTAAAGCCAGTTATAACATGAAATGGATGAATGAGTAAAAACACAGAAAAATTAAATGTAAGAAATTAAGAAGGAAATAGTATAAGATTGGGAATGAAGGATTGTCTCCTTTGGATCAGTTTTCCTTTTGAAGCCGTAACTCTCGCTTTTAAGAATAAAAAAAGAGAGAAAATCAAGAAAACAAAGTAATTAACCTTTGTATTTGGTTTTACAATTTATTATTTATAAGAATCAACCTTTCCTATAAATAATAACTTAACACAAAATCAACTGTAATGATTGTGTGTGTTGGGAAAATCTATTTCCATACATTAAACTTCTTGAGCCACAATCATTGATATCTTAATTTGGATTGTTAGCTTGCAATCCCTGGAATTAGTAAGGCGGCTATCCCATTTGAAGCACCCATGATGAAGAGTTAATAAGTTTTATTTCACTCTAATATAGATTAGAGTCTGGAATTAGTAAGTTTTATTTCACTCTAATAGAGATTAGATTCTGAAGAACAGCGTTTGAAGAACAGTGACTGAAGATCAGAGTCTGAAGAACAGCGTCTGAAGAACAGTGTCTGAAGATCAGAGTCTAAAGATCAGAGTCTGAAGAACAGCGTCTGAAGAACAGTGTCTGAATGTTAGAGTCTGAAGAACAGTGTCTGAAGATCAGAGTCTGAAGCTCATAGTCTGAAGATCAGAGTCTAAAGAACACGGTCTGAAGATCAGAGTCTGAAGCTCAGAGTCTGAAGATCAGAGTTTGATGAACAGTGTCTGAAGATCAGAGTCTGAAGATCAGACTTTGTTGTTTTCTCACATAATTACCTGTACTGTGTTGTATTACAGTGACTTGAGGATTAAGTAATCGTAAATTTGTGTTATCCACGTATATCTGTATTGTGGTTTGCATGGCTAATAATTTTTAGTCATGTTGGGCAAAGTTGTTAATTATGTGTTGATTTAACCTGATCCATTTGGAACATTACTAAAACATGAAGAGTGTGCAACCCTTAGAACAAAGCTGTAAATTAAAGCAGTATAACATGAAATGGATGAATGAGTAAAAACACAGAAAAATTAAATGTAAGAAATTAAGAAGGAAATAGTATAAGATTGGGAATGAAGGATTGTCTCCTTTGGATCAGTTTTCCTTTTGAAGCCGTAACTCTCGCTTTTAAGAATAAAAAAAGAGAGAAAATCAAGAAAACAAGTAATGAACCTTTGTATTTGGTTTTACAATTTATTATTTATAAGAATCAACGTTTCCTATAAATAATAACTTAGCACAAAATCAACTGTAATGATTGTGTGTGTTGGGAAAATCTATTTCCATACTGAAATTCCTGGCAACCTGACTTACAGATGCTGTGCACAATGTTGGCACAACTGTCCGAGCACCTGTCTACTCAGAACTACAATTAAAATAACGCAGCGTAACAAGGCACAAATTAAAAAGAACACAGCGGAAATAAAAAGTACACAGTGAGTTTGTTAACCCAGTTCGGAGCAACTCTCCTACTCTGGGGGATACCAATCCAGGAATGATTCCACTATTATAGTTCTAGTGAAAAGACCAATGCAGACACACTACTTGACTTTGCACCTAGACCCTACCAGTGGCAACTCTATCTAGGAACTCCTAGATATGAGACCCCTTCTCAATTCCTACCAACAGCACAAACAGAATTGTAATCAACTACGCAAAACACAACCAAGAGACACACTCTAATAACACATACTCACTCCGTACTTAAAAGCTTAGGAGCAGCTTACAATTACAACTCAAACAAACTCAGTCCTTAGCTTGAATCAGGGAGATACAAGCAAGGCTCACAATTAACAAAAGAAACCCTAAAACCTTAAACACACGCTTTGCTAACACACACGGTTTTTAGTTACCCTACTAGGGTTTGTCTTCACAAATATATAGTACTGAGATAGCACGGGTTTGGGCTTCAAAATAGAGCATGGACATTGTCCGGTCCAGCTGAAAAGATCTTCTAGAAATAATAAAAAGTTTCCAAATATAGAACGATATCTTGTGGAACAAATAGCAAGGCAAATAAAACATCAAGCAAATCTTCAATCAGATACACGCGCCTTGATCAGCAAGCTAGAGGAAAATAAATCTTCAGGCAAATCTTTGGAAGATTGCGTACACAAATATAAAGCGCTAGCTGGCGCGAAAAGCACAAGTCACATAATGTTGTTCCATATGCTACCGCATCTGTCCCAGCATCTGGCTAGTAGATGTTTTTGCAAAATGTAGCCAATCTACAAAAACCCAACAATCTCCCCCTTTGGCAAAATTTTGGCTAAAACACTCTAGAGCCAGTTCCTTGGGAGATACACAGAAAAGTTTCCTTCACGTCAACATAGGCACACAACAAGGAAAGAGAATATCGTAGCATATAATGAGATTACTTCCAAGCGAGAAAATTGGACAAAGGTAACTTGCAAGTAGTATCAGAGGCATGCACCAGATAACACAAACATCTAGCCTCATAGGAATAACTAGAGAGAAATAAACTCTCATATAGTCGAATCACATAGCTAGGAAAAAATAAATTTCCACATGCCAAAAAAAAACTTAACAGCTCCCCCTCAAACATGTACCAGTACTCCCCCTCAACATATACAGCACTCCCCCTCAACACATGTAACCATACATAATATAAGCTTCAAATCATGCCTTCAAATCATGCACACAACCAGCCAAGATAATATAAGCTATAAGCTACACACATGCACATGCACATTGCGATCTACTCTACTCCCCCTTTTTAGCCATAAATTCTGACAAATAACAGATAGTGCATACTCAGAGAAAGTGCATAGAAGCCATAGAGAGTGCATATTACAGACCAGAAGCACACAAGGTGCATAAGAAATTCAGGGCATAGCCCAGTCACCAACAAAAGCAAAAGAAGTACATCAAAAGAGATCAGAACAAAACAAGAAAATCAGAAATCCTCAGAATCATCAGAGGCATCCTCAGTAGCATCAGCAGAAGCAACAGGCATATTTCCTCCGTCTTCCTCATCCTGCTCACCCTCAGCATCAGCTTCAGCCTTCAAAGCTGCAATGATCCTGTGAATCTTCACCTTCCTAGCTCCTAGAGCCACACTTGTCTCAGTAAGATCAGCAATCATTTGCTTTCTGAAGAGCACACCAGATGTCCGGACAGAAGTACCAGCTACATCAGCATCATGTGTCTCAGACAGCAGACTGCAGTCCAAAGCCATAGGACTAGGCCTCTTGCAGGGCTCATCACTACTGATCAAAATATCAGGGTGTTGCTGAAGAATAATTACACACAGGTGTGCGCACCTCGTT